>CM065724.1:9476572-9649072 GCA_033310375.1 Conus canariensis | reverse complement strand
ACGCGGGCCTTCGCACTATCTACTGGGTCAACACCAGTTCGTGCTTCTGACCAGAGCACACTGCTGGCAGGTAAGACTGGCATCCTTGCTCTCTGGGCTAAGCACTTCAATGCTGTCTTGAATAGAGAATCGTCTGTGTCTGAAGAAGCAATCGCAGCGCTCCCCCAACTGCCAGTGAAGGAATCTCTGGCAGACCCACCCATCCAGTGCAGAGACTGCAAAGGCTCTGAAGCAGACCACGTCCGGGAAAGCATCAGGGGCAGATGGAATTCCAGCAGACATATACAAGAATGGAGGCGAGGTACTCCTGGAAAAGCTGACCATCCTCTTCTAGTCCATATGGGAAAAGGAAGAAGTATCCCCAAACCTCAGAGACGCCTCTATTGTACACTTCTACAAGAGGAATGATGATAATACGTCCAAGACAATCATTGTGGGATTTTCCTCTTGTGCATCGCTGAAAAGATTCTTGCCAGGGTCACCTTGAACAGACTTATCACGCACATAGCAGACTCCATCGTTCCTGAATCACAGTGCGGGTTTCGTGCAGGCAGGGGCACAGCCGACATGGTATTTGCTGTTAGCCAGCTACAGGAGAAGTGTCGTGAGCAGAAACAGGAACTCCGCATGGTGTCTGTTCATCTCATCAAGGTCTTCGACACCGTTAATCAGACTGGGTTGTGGAAGATCCTTCGCAAGTTCGGTTGCCCGAAAAAGCTGATCTCTTTGATCGTTTCATTCCATGATGATATGCAGGTGAGGGTGCAAGAAAATGGAGATTCCTCTGACCCATTCCCAGTGAAAAACGGAGTGAACAGGTATCCGTTTGAGCTCCCACCCTTTTTTTTTATTCTGTTTGCTGCAATGCTGATTCATTCATTCCAGTACTGTGACAAGGGGTTATGCATCCAGTTTCATTCAGATGGCAAACTCCTTCACCTTCGACGACTTCAGACTAGGCTAAAGTGTTTCATGCACTTCCGGGGCAGTTCCTATTTGCTGATAACTGTGCACTAGCTGCGCATTCCCATGAAGACATCCAATGCATCACAGATTGTTTTCCAAGGGCCTGTCAACGCTTTGGACTTACAATCAGTCTTGATAAAACCGAGGCCATGTTCCAGCATTTTTTTGCCCAGAGCTGGCAGTGCACCACCACCATCTGTCTCATCAACATCACAGTGGTAAAACTTGTGGACAAGTTCTGCTATTTGAGCAACAGTGTTAGCAGCTACGGATCTCTGGATGCAGAAATGATGTTGCGCACCGCAAAGGCCAGCTCTGCCTTTGGCAGACTCTCAAAGACTGTGTGGTAAGACCATGGCATCAGATTTCGCACGAAGGTTACCGTGTGCAGAGCTGCGGTTCTAAGTGCTCTCCTCTACTGTTGTGAGACTTGGACCTCGCACCGCCAATATATCCAACAACTCGAACACTTTCATCAACCATACTTGCACAAGATCTGCAGCATCAAATGGCAAGACGGAGTGTCCAATCTACAGATCCAGAAGAAGTGGACCTACCGAGCATTGAGTGTATACTCATCAAAAGCCAGATCCGATGGATGGGACACGTTGTCCGTATAAAGAACAGCAGAACTCCAAAGATGCTGCTCTATGGACAGCTGAAGGAAGGACAATGTGAGCAAGGAAGAACTCTCAAGAGATACAAAGACATCTTGAAGGCCAGCCTCAGAAGCTGCAACATCGACACTACTTCCTGTGAAGATGTCGCCCTTGACAGAAAACACTGGAAGTAATGGTGTACCCAGGGCTCGGTGACATTCGAGCGCAACAGAGCAGCTAACATCCAGGAAAAGAGGGATCGAAGAAAACAGGCCCCATCCTTGCAGGACTCCATCCCATGCAGCGTCTGTGGACGACCTTGTGCCTCAGGAACTGGTCTTCATTCCCACATTAGGACCCACATCAGCAGATGATCTGTCTGCCTACTCCGTCCAACACGACGGCAGAATATATTAGAATACAGTCAAGAGTTCTTCATTATTTGCAATACACATTAGGTCACTCATATACAGTTAATGGAAGGGTAGTTATACTATCTGATATATAAATGTTCACATTCTATGAAACAACAGAAAAGGATAATTGTTGTTATACTGAACAAGAAATAAAATCCTTCAAATTCTCATTCCGTGAAACAACAGAAAAGGATGATTGTTGTCACAGATGGATGAAATAAAAGAAATTCCTCAAATTTTCACATTCTGTCAAATATAAAATAAGGATGATTGTTGACACTCTGGACGGAAAAAAAATCCCTCAAATGTTACACTCTTTGACGGAACAGATGAGGTTGATTGTTGCCACAGCTGGACGAAAAAAACAAACAATCAAAACTCAACTATGAATAGTGAAGAGTAATATTTCAAAAGGAATACGATTTTGTTTTTCATTTTCGTAACACAGCAGTCCATGTAAGTGCACAAAGGCACCCAAGTACATGTACGTGCAGCAGTTCTGTCAAACTTCTCATTTGACTCTCTCCGATATGCACCTAAAAAACGAGTTCTGGCGTGCTGCGGTGTCCTCACTTCCAAAATACTGACTTTTACACTTCTCTTTGGAAGCCAGTATGATTGCCAGTGTCGACGGCGCAGTTTCATATTCTTCCATTGTTTATTCATCTGTGTTGCTGGATTTCTTTCAACTTTCTAAATAATTTCAATTTTTTGCTTTAGTGACAGACGATTGCGACGTGCAGACGCCATGATGAAATGGCCTATGAAATCAAAGCCTGACACACTGACACCCTCATTCCCTTTCCCCCCACCCTCGTCCTTCAGCATCTCTCCTCCGTCTACAGTCGCTGAGCTTAACCCCACATGAGTCGACTGCTCTGCTTCGACAATCACAGGCACTCGCATCACAGGACATTAAAATTTATTTTAATTATTTTCTGATTTTAATTATTTTAATGATTTTATTATCAGAGGTGACGTTTACGACACAACAAACATACAGTAAAAACACTGGGTACTTCCAATCTACCTAGGTGACAATGCGTAAGAAAATGAAACAGCTTAAGTTATGCAGCTGGTCAAACACATGTATAAACGTGTGATTTCTATTTAGAGCAACGCATAGACAGCTCTACATTTCATGTGCTATGCGGACATCCCTCCATCTCTCTGGAATAGCAAGCAACAGTATGAAGCAATGTACATCGCAGCGAACTATCCAGCCATTACCGAGAAATTGTTCCCAAACACAAAAGCAACCATGTCGTTACATCCGGCTTAAACTCTTCACAGGGCCGATAATGTGATTCGCTATAGGCAGCTGATTCGTTATACCCGGCGTGATCGCCTTCTGGGGACCCCAAAACCATTTTGTTATAAGCGGAATTTCATTACATCCGACATATTTTTAGTCACGTAAAGAAGGATTTTCGCCGGGACCAACCTTTTTGTTTTGTTATATCCGGCATTCGTTATATCCGACTTCGTTATAAGCGGCTTGGACTGTATTTACTCTCGCAATGGATTCGAAACTTCTAGAATGTTTACTTTTACCGTTGAAAGGTGAACGTTATATATAATGCATCAGCAAAAGAAGGCTTACTCTGATGATGAAAAATAGGTTTCCGAAAGACTTTATCACCAACATCCAAAGATGAGCTTCCAAAAAGCTTACTCCTCCCACTGAAGGGGGAGTCTTCCAAAAAGGCTTACTGCTATCAACACTGCCTCAAAGGCTCACTGCTGCCAGTGAAAAGCCTTACTCAAATCCGCGAAAGAGAAGAATTCCCAAAAGGTCACCTCTCCTAGTAAATGACACGATTTTCTATCGACAAAATGTGACACCTTCAATCGTTTACACCAAACAGTGAAACTTTAATGCTTACTTGTGTCGGCAAAACATTTTCATTCCTAAAGGCTTGCACCTGAAAGCTTGGGGGTGAAGTTTCTAACTGCCTACTTCTATCAGCAGTAGAGGCTAGACGCTTATTTTCATCGGCGAAAGGTAAGAGATTAAGTGTCAGCTTTGCAGTTTAGTTATAACAAACCCATTAATGAATAAAACAGTCCCTTTGTATTTCCTTTGTGTTTCCTTTCTGATGCTAGATGCCATTTCTTGATTCCATTGCTGACAGAAACTGCAAAGACTATTCTAAGATGTGATCGTGCTTTTATCTATAATTCACAACATTTGATTTTGACAAAACTAGTTGCAAGTTCTTTGCATATTTTCACGTGCTCGTGCATTGCAAGTGCATTGAATATTTTCAGATGATTTTGATAGGCATGCTCTTAGCATTCTAACAAATGTGAATTTTATTGTGGAGAAAGCTTTGGGACAGAACTGGGTGTTTTTGCCGGAGAACTGAGATTTTGAACAGCAATGATTAAGAATGTTCGCAATCTGGGATATTTTGGTTCACTGCAAATCAAATGATCCTTTTATTCTCTCAAGGGATAGAATGAAGCATCTCACATTTGATGATTTTGTTGCTGTACTGCATTATTAATGATCACAGTCGGAGAATGAACCAACTCTTAACATGTTTGTGTGACGCTTTCCCCTATTGCAATAGTAAATGCCAAATAGCATGAAGTATTTTTCATTTTGAATGGAAAGCAGGTGTTTTACTCTTTTCACATATATAGATTTGATTATCCAAGACTGTGCCTAAAGGGAGCACTTTGTCTTTGAAAACTGGTACAAAACACAACTGGCTTTCCTCCTTGCCTGGCTGTTGACAAGAGCATTTGATGCGATTTTCGATTAGAAAATATTCTGTGGAAACAGACTACCAGATTATAGTTTTCATACATTTTCAGTTGTGTTTATCATAGAAAGGGAGTCATTAACAATACTTTGGCTTGGAGGTCTGAATATTGTAAAATGACGATTAAGTGTAAAACTCCAACAGTGACATAGAGTGAAACAAAAAAGGCGGCTGTTCAAGATGGATCGGCATCGTCAGTCATTTCGTATAGTCGCAGCTTGTGCAGAAAATACCCCAGGCGCGAAATGAGAGATTAGGGACTTTACTTTTAATGTACAATTTCGGAATCTGTAGTTTTCTTCGTACTTTTGTGAAATCAAGAAATGTTCAGGGCGTGGGCGGCGGAGGGTCCCTAAAACGGCAATTGATCGTGTAAAATACCAGTTCAGCGAAAACCTGGGCTTTGTAATTCAACATAGTTGTAATGAATAAAATAAATTAATTTTTATGATTTCAGTGACGTATTCATAAGAATTATATAGGTTCTGAGGCATTCGCATTGTAAAGTGTTTGCATGGAATAATCAAGATTCACCAGTCAAGGCAGGTAATGGGGAAGGTAACTCACGAACAAAACATTTCATCTGCTAAGAGTCATCAAGAGATAGATGTGCACATTTTAGCTCCTGGCTATACAGGTAACCCCACGAAAACATCGAACTCTTGCTGAAATTACAAAAAAACAATTGTCCTACAACATTGTAATGCTTTTTTTCTTCAGGGAAAAAATCTTAATGTATTTGAAAAGAACAAATCTGAAATCCGTCTGGAAAGAAACAACTTCCGAGTATCAACAGTTTAGCGTAACAAAATATCCGGTTGATCATGAATGGGTAAATGTGGGCTAGTCCTAAGTCCGAAAGTTGGGTGATCTAAACTGTTTGCATTCGTGCTGATTGGGAAATTGGCTGACTCTCTCTCTCTCTCTCATGGTGGTTGAGTTGAGGTGTGTGTAAGACGTCTTTTTCAGCTCTCTACATTCTTAATTAAAAGTTCACTGGTAGACTTTCCTGATCGTGGAATAATAGTAAGCCTGCAATTAACACGTTTTTGATTTATATGGTGCAGTGAAGGAATTATTTCCGTTTTCGTCATAAACATTATTCACGGATCTCAATTTCTGGCCGCACGTGCAACAGGATTGACAAGCTGATCCCTGCGTTGTGTCAAAAGATAACTGGCGTATGCTGACTGCTCACCGGTAAGCTGTGTCGCCGTGAATGTGGTGCATGTGTACTAAGAAATAAATAACAACACGGGTGCTTGAAAACATGTACCTCATTAAAAAAAAGACTGAACATGGTGCCATAAAAAAGAGAGAACTCTCATAAAACATGCGAAAAAGCCTGGTGACCAAATGGATCAGTGTCGTCTAAATGAAATGTAGATGTTATTTTGTGATTGTGTTTTTAACACGACTGACAGTTATCTAAACAACAGAAGTGCAAAGAAGGTTTTACCTACTAGAGACATAACTCAGAAGCGATTTTTCTGTTCCAGTGACGAACTGACAGTAAGGAGGAACAGTGTTATCTATCGATATTCAGCAATAAACGAACCAAAAATTAAGTTTGAAATAATTGACTATGATGCCAGAGGTACTGTTATTTCTACAACAGACTATCTAATGCAGGAATCTCTTCCCAGCAAACTTGCGCAAACCAAGTTCCGACTCCATTGTGATTCTGTAAAATGTGTGACAATCTCATTATTTTTTACTCATGATTTACATGGAACTCTCCTCTGTCAGGGTAGAGAGTGTGTGAACTGGGATCGACGAGAGTGCGAAGTTCTCAAAATTTTCGTCACCACCTTTGTGGAGAACAGGGACATCTCTCAACTGACCCAATCCTTGTTCCACACACCCATCACATTCGCTACCTGTTTTCCTGGAGCCCCAGGGTTCAGAATCCTGAATTAGAAATGCCAGATTCTCCCACCATCTGTACTCCTGTGCAAACTGCTTCTCCTTCGCATTACTGTTCAACTTTCTTGTTGTCTGATGAAATTCATTCCAATAGTGATTTAACAAGGTGATTGTTTTCCCTCCAACCCCAAGACTGCCCAAGGAAGTAAGTGATGTACAGGACAAGGGCTTGTCTTCACTTTCCTCATGTTCTGCACGAGTTTCACAAAATACAGATGTGGGTGATGATGGTATGATAAAGTCCGACACAAGGACTGAAATCCCCAAACTTGGTTTGAAGAACAAGAAGAGAAAAAATATGTGCAGATGAGCTTGTCAGACTCCAAAACGTCAAATATGTCCTCCGAAAAACCTACCCCCCTCTTCAAAACTCGTTGGGAGCACTTCGAACGAGAACTGGAAGAACTCCATACTATGCAAAGAGAACTAGACATTAGAACGTCTATGCTCATAGAAGACGCAAGAATTTATGCAAAAAGTGAAGGTGAAACAGCAGAAGAGGTAAACTGTCAACTGACAGCTGGAAATGAAATGGGACATTTCGGCACTTAGAGTCTTCATCGGCAGAATGAGTTAGTGACAAACAGAAAGACCATGACTAGATAAGTGTCTCCTTTTTTTTCTTTCTTCATCTTCACTGTTCTAGACGTTATTTGTTTTCGCCTGAAGAAGACCCAAGAGGTCGAAATGCATTGCATCTTGTCCTGTGCTGTTTTTTTCTGTGTCCTCGGCGGTAACTAACCCCTCTCTTTCTAAATTTTGCTCCATTTTCCGCCTTCAGTTACTCCGTTTTCAAACTAGCATTATCTGCCCGTCTTCACCTGCACTCCCTACCCTTCCACACCATCACATCTGTAAAAAAAGTAAACAAAAAGATGTATGAACGCACAAAGTTCCAACACGTTTCTCTTTCACTGCAGCATACGACTCTGCCCCTAACTCTACCAAAGATGACGTCATACTTAGTCCGTCCGCTCCGTCCTCTCGGGTGCGCACCGTCACGTGCTTTGAGGGTCACGTGACGCACCATTTTCTGGAATGTGACGCCAAGACCAGTTGTCGGATAGCAGGAGGCAGAGATCAGAGCAGCGGCTCCCCCTGTGTCCACACGCTTTCTCCAGCTCCTCCGTCTTTCCAGTGCAGAGACATAGTGCAGGAAGTACCATACACGCTGGTCTGTGATCACCGCAACGACTGTATCGACAACAGTGATGAGGACTTCTGTCAGTATATACCTTGTTCATCGTACATAACTTTTGACTGTGGAAATTCAGAGGTAAGTGAACAGTGAACTGTTCTGAACTCAATTTCCATTATTTGGACGGTACATATCCAAAGGCAGTTTAACAGAACCTCTCTTTATGTTATAATACTATGTGCCATACAAGACTTTCCACTGTGGAATATCTATGTATGTATGTTTGTTTCTATCAATATGAAAATCTATCTATCTACTATGTGTTTATCTATCTACACGATTACTCTTGAAGCATCCGTAGTTTAAAACGCTGTACTCCGAGAGCTTGAAGAGCTCACAGGTTTGTGCAAGACATGCGTGATTCAAATAGATCGCACCAGGCGCTGTGGTGAAGTGGTAAACGTCATGGACTCCCGGCTGGGTCATGACTTCCATTCTCATCAGAGCCATTCATTTGTGGCATTTTTCTGCCCAGACAGGCTGCTACCCAGAGTTGAGTTTGCTATGGGCTCAGTTCGGAATACTGGAACCACTCACGCCGATTTTCATCCACTTAATGGATGCATCTCTAAGAGCGTAGTTCGTACTTTCTGACCAATTAGTCTGTGTCTCTCGAGCCTGTTTGATATACATTATGACAGTAAGCGTAGTGTAGAGCCCTGTCATACATTTTCAGACCAGAATGAAAATACGTAGTGTCATCTTCATTATCGTCATTGAAATAAATCAGCATAAAAAGTTTCAAACTCTGTGCCCTTCATATCCTGCTCTGATGCTGACCTCAGCTTCGTTTTCCCCTCCACGTGTATACCCTTGGCGACGCTCTACCTTCATAATTACTCTCGAAGTATCCGTAGCTTAAAACGCTCCACAAGCTTGAAAGGCTTACAGGTTTGCTCTCATGGTCACCTCAGTTTCGATTCCCCCCCCCCCCCCCCCCACGTCGTTTTCCCCTCCACGTGTATACCCTTGGCGACGCTCATGTTGAGGCTGCCTGTATGGCAAAGTTCAAGGGGGCTGTCGTAGGACAGATGTGGTGGCGCATCCACAGGGAGAGCTCACACACGCTGTGAAAGCGACAAATCAAGTATTGTCTCCAGTAGGGGGCTTAGTAGATGGTATCCTGCATATGTTGGATTAGAACAGGCACTACTGAAGACCACCGGCTGCAGTACAGTATCTCCTCAAGTGAGTTGCTTCCTGGTGACTAACTATTGACCGACCCCTGTGCCAGTGCTGGGGCTGCAGCGAGACAGTCCAGGGTGTGGCTGTGGACGGGGAGGTGGAATGAGCGGCATGGGGGTAACGTTACCGGAATGACCAGACAGAAAGAAAATCATCGACTCACCAGTAATTTTGTAAAATCACACATACCAGCACGTTCTTAAAAAGAAGATAGACAGATCGGAAGGAAGGAAAGGAGGAAGAAATAAAGAAAGAAAGAAAAAAAAAAGAAAAATGGAAACAGATTAAGAAGAAAAAGAAAAAGAAACGCTCGTGTCTCTGACAAAAAAGACTAACCACCACAATGTACATATCCACACACACACACACACACACACACACACACACACACACACACACACACACACACACACCACCACCACCACCACCACCACCACCACCACCACCACCACCACCACCACCACTACCACCAGTACCAACACCAACTTGAAAATAATGGTTGACATCTCTTCCAGCATTACAGAGAAATCAGACTCTCTGTGCTACATTGTGAAATCAATCATCTGATAGTAATACAGATGTGACTATTAATGCGTGTTACGTAATTCTTTTCCAGTGGTTAGAGTGCTTGCCAGCGGACAGACGGTCATGACTTCCAATGACACGTAGTGACGGATGTTTTCCTCTCTGTCCACCCAGCAATAACCAGGTACCGGCTTCAGTTCAGGGAAGTTTAAAAGATGGCAGAAGCTCTGACAGTTGGGGTCACTTCACTGCCCTGACGACTGGCAGGCTATGGGAACTTTAACCTTTTCTTTTTAAGAATCCAAGAGGGAAATCATTAAGGCAGCAAAAAACGTTAAATGAAAATGAGAAACAATGACAGATCTCAATATCATATTCAAAAATGAACCCGGCACCGCGCAATCGTTAGCGTCTTGAACTCCATGCTGGGAGGTCGTGAGTTCTTTTACTACCAGAGCCATTTATATTTGTGGGTATTACCTGCCCCGATCGGCCCTTAGCCAGGATTGAGTTTGCTATGACCTCAGTTTGGAAGACAGGAACCATAAGTGGACTGGATCTATAGGTTTGATTCATCTCTCTCTCTCTCTCTCTCTCTCTCTCTCTCTCTCTCTCTCTCTCTCTCTCTCTCTCTCTCTGCTCCCAACATGTTCTTTATTTCTGACTTTGTTATTCTAGCACTGTCTAATGTCTTCTGCATCTCTACTTATCCATCCTCCCCTCTCTCTCTCTCTCTCTCTCTCTCTCTCTCTCTCTCTCTCTCTCTTCTGTCTCTCACTCTCTGTCTCTCTGTCTCTGTCTCTCTGTCTTTCTGTCTCTGTCTCTGTCTGTCTGTCTGTCTGTCTGTCTGTCTGTCTCTCTCTCTCTCTCTCTCTCTCTCTCTCTCTCTCTCTCTCTTCCAATTAATTGTTATCAATAAATAGAAAAATTATTGGTATTTTGCTTTCATTCTCACATTTGATCTAGCTCTCATGCTTATATATTAGGATGACAGTATGATTTACATATGTGTCATATATTTAGTCATTGTTCACATCCCTTCAAATGGGGCTTTGACCTGTTTTTGCATAAAACTCTGTTCTGTTGTTCTGTTCTGTTCTGTACTGTTCTGTTCTCCCTCTCTCTCTTCCCCTCACATCCTCTGTTTTTTCTAATAGTAGGCCTCTGTCGGTCGTAGCCATCTGTCCGGGCTGTCTGCTCGACCCTAGCAGTGTCGCCTGTAGCTGTAGAGCCCGAAGCGAGAGTGGCAGTCTCTGTCGCAGCGGTCACATCTGTATGTTGACACAAGATTGTTGGCTGTCATCCCCTTTCTGTGGGCTCGCTTTTCTGCTGCTGCAGCTGTCAGTTTGTCTTCGCCATCTGCAGCTGTTTCTTGAGAGTGCTTCTCCAGCTGTTGCGGTCTGCTGTGAGGTCCTCCCAGTACTCCGTGTTGATCTCAAGCGTCTTCATGTCTCTTTCGCAAACGTCTTTGTATCTATAGATGGAAGAAAGTGATGATTCTTTCACTTAATATTTCATATAAATTACACTGCAATGCTTTCAGTGTCTTTGGCAAAATATGTGACTCTCAGATTCAGCCAATACTACAGGATGGTGCGGGAATATGGGCTTTAAAAAAATACAAATATAGAAAAAAAGGACTTTGTTTGCATTGAAACACTTTCTTGCTGTGGACAGACGAACGATGAATGATTGTGTATATGGTGGACTGGGCAGATGTCCAGTTTACCTCAAAAGACAAGAACGGATGATGAGAGGCTGCCTTTCAAAGCATACAAAATGTTTAATTTGGATTTTAATGGTAAGAAGACATGTTACGAATGTTCGTCACTGTTTAAATTCTTATGGATTTTCCTTTGTATGGGACAACCAGAGTGTTCAAAATATATGTGTTTTTTTTTAGCATCTTTTATGCAAAGAATTATTGATTGTAGATGGCAGGACTGACGTGATCACGTATGTAGTAGTAACAGATTTTCACAGTACAGGCTCTTAAAAACTACTCACTTAAGACAACCGTATATTAAGTTGAAAATGAATGGATATATACAAATCGAATTGACTAAATTTCGTTTTGGCATATCTAGTACTGCTTATCATTGCTTTAGATATAGTGTCAGAAATGAAAATATGCTTACCTGCCATATATGCAACATCGGTAAAGAAGATGAATTACACTTTTCATTTTGCTGCCCTGCCCTGAGTAATATTAGAGTAAATTCATTCAACCGAAATGTGAGACTACAGTAAAGAATTTAGCAGTGTACATTTATCAGCTGCTCAAAAAGCTACAAATTCCGACTTCGTAGAATGTTATTTTTCTATGTATATCTTGAAGAATCTTTTTTTTTTTTTTTTTTGCTGTCCCAACCTCTGCGCCACCTCAGAGGCAGTGCACCCACGCCGCTCATTCCGACACCCAGTCCACAGCCACAGTCCGGTCGGCCCCGCCGCAGCCCCGGCACCGACAATCCACAGGGAGCAGTCAGTCAAGTCGTGAAAAGGCAACCCACCGGAGGAGACACTGCACTGCTGCCGAGTCACTTCGGTGGTGTTCAGTGGTGCCTATTCTGATCTAACATACACAGGACACCACCTACTAAGCCCCCTACTGACGACAATAATCGCTTAGTCGCGGAGCTGGCGTGAGTGAGCTCTCCCTTCGGAGGCGCCACCACGTCCGTCCAACGATAGCCCCCATGGACCCGCCGATACCGGTGACCCCGACGGAACCAAACCAAGACCACAGATCTGGAGAGGACATCGAAACTGAGGTCACCATGAGAGCAGGCCATGAAGGGCCACAGAATTTGAGACATTTTTTTATGCTGATCAATGAGAATGAGGATGATTAAGATGATGCTACGGATTTCCATTTCGGTCTGAGACTACATGACAGGGCTGTACTCTATGCTTCCTTTCATAATATATCCCGGCATCAAGCAGGCCGGAGAGATACACGCACCTGCAGTCTTGGTCAGGAAATTTGAGCAACACTCTCAGAAACGCATCCATTAAGTGGATGAAACTCGACTGTGTGGTCCCAGTCTTCGCAACTGAGTCCGCAGCAAACTCAACTCTGGGTAGTAGCCAGTCAGGGCAGAAAAACCCACATGACTCTGATGGGATTCGAACCTACGACCTCCCAGCCGGGACCTACTAACCACTTCGCCACGGCGGCTGGTATCTTGAAGACTCTTATTTTGTTGATTACTTCTTTGATTTGCATATGTCACTGGATTCTTTTCCCTTGTTCAGTCATGTGTAAATCCCCGTTCAGTAAGGGACCCAGACCTTTATATGAACAAATTTTAGAGTTTTGAGGCTCTCTCTCTCTCTGTCTGTCTCTTTCTCTCTCTCTCTCTCTCTCTCTCTCTCTCTCTCTCTCTCTCTCTCTCTCTCTCTCTCTCTCGGGGGCGCATGCGCGGATGCTACAGAGAAGGGGCCTACATTCAAAGAGCTCCAGAAACGAATTAGAATTACGGAGGCCCATTCAACAGTTAAGGTTAAACATTCTGCGCCAGTCAATGCCAGTCAAGCCATGCCGGTAGCTCCACTCACCTTTAGAGCAGTATGTGGGAGTTTTACCGCTGTGTTTATCAACTTCGTGTACCTGAGAGCAAGACGGAAGAAGAACATGTTTTTGCTGACCTTGAGAGTTTAGCAGAGGTCAACTGATGCCGTCGTGGGAGTGTTGCTGACACATCTGTACTGGGGGGACCTTTTATACCAGTGTGATGACGTTGAAAAGAACCCCGGACCAGTTCAAGGCAAGGACACGCGACAGTCACGACTGACGTCTTCTGGGAAGATTAACAGCAAGGACAACGAGGATTCCCCTAGACGCCGATCTACAGATGGAAAAGCTGACCACACCATCAAGGATGTGATGGACACTTTGTTAAAAATGAACCATGACCTAAACACAAAGTTCGACTTAGTGCAAGGTAACGTCAAGGAATTGATAGAAAAATTTAGAACTCTGAAATCCAAAATGGCTACCCTGGAAGAGAGGTTTTGACGTTAAGCCAAGCAAAAAAAAAGCCCTGCAAAGTGAAAATGAAATGTTAAATGCTAAATGTGAAAATTTTGAATGCAGAACTGATCAACTTGAAGGTAGATCAATGCAAAACAACCTCATATTCCATGGAATACCTCGCAAAGACAAGGAAACGTGGAAGGATTGTGAAGACACTATCAGGGATCTGATTGTGAACAAAGTGGAACTGACAGGAGAGTGTCAATTCAACCGTTTTCACCATGTGTCCTCTAAGAAAGACCCTCCAATTGTGACCAGGTGTACTTTTTTCAAAGGCAAAGAGGATATTCTGAGAGCTAGAGGTAAGCTGAAAGGTATATATTTTCGTTGAAGAGAACTTCACTAAGTGAGTCAAAGACATTAGGAAAAAATGGGTCCTTATTTAAAAGAGGCAAGAGAGCCTGGAAAAAAGCCAATATGGCCTTTGAGCACATTATTATCGAAGGAACCGAATCTTATCTCAGTGCTTATGGAAATCTTGTTCAGACAAAATAGGGATTAGGCCGGCCAAATGAGTTAAAAAGACATTTAACCTCTAGCAAATCTAATTTAAACGTTGCAGAGTTTTCACAGGGGATCACTGAACAAGTTACACTGGCCGAGTATGTGCCAAAAACAGGTTGTACAAATCATGCGCTTTCCATAGTTGGTGAATCTGTTAGCGTGCCGCAGAATTCGGTGAGGTTTGAAGAAAATGGGTCACATTCATTAGGGGGCCATATTGAAAGTGTTTTTGAAATAAAAAATGTTGACCGTAGAAAGAATGACCCATAGAATGTGCCTGTAAACATAAACAAGAATATTCATTATTTGCATTGGAATATAGCTGGTATTCTGTCAAAACTGAACAGCAAAGATTTTACTTCCTATCTTTCATCTTTCACTTTATTTGTTTAGTAGAGACATTTGTTGATAGCTTTGATCCACTAGCATTTCCCCCTCCAGGTGTTGCAACCTAGCCATGTTCAGAGGGCTTGCGTGGTCCCGTGATCCCTCACGCTCTGCTGGTGAGGGCATCAATAGTAAAAAAACTGTTTAAAGGTCTGGAAAGTCAGGCTGCTGTCTAGCCTAAGCACAGCGTGGTAGGAGTTGATGCCCCTGGTAGGGCCTCCTATGTCAGAAAGGCTAAAGGTGAGGACTCTGACCAATAGTAACCCGCCTTTTTCCTTTTCTTATCTTCAGCTTTTCTTACCTGGCTCTTTTCTATCTTTGTCTCCCCTTCAAGTCTTCTTTTCCACACTCTTCTTCTCTCTGTGGTCTTCTTAAGATCCCCCGCATTTGCTGTGCGATGCGACCTGTGATGGAGGGGAATGAGATCCTGGTGATTGAGAGAGCAAGTGCCCTCAACACATCTGTTTGGCCCGGACCTCTCCCAGACAGGAGGTACACTCTGGCCCAGGTGTAACAATTGGCTACCCCTGCATGGGGCTGGCTCAAGACAGGCAGTTCTCCGGCTGGCCAAGGTAACCCCTGCAGTGCTCAGCTCTCGGACCCTGGGAGCATGATCAGGGGGGAATGGTTGGTGGGCTTCTGATTGTCGTATATCTCTCCTGAAGCCTGGAAGGGGTCAAGACAGTGACTTCTTGGCCCTGGCCCCTTAGTTGGACTCCATGGTGGGTGGGTAAGGAAGAGATCAAATTAAAAACACACAAAATGTTTCACCTAAAATTCCTCCACCCAAAAAACCAAAAGTCAACTTGAGAAGGATGTCGCAGGAGTCTGATGTGGACTCTGATTCTGAAACTGAAACAAGAAAAATGACTGGATTTTGGTCCTCTTGGCTGATTGTGGAGAGTAAGTAGCAGGGCAAACTGATTTCTCCATTAAGATCATTTGCCATTCAGAAGGGTTTGCAAGGAATTGCAGGAGACCCACAGTCCATAAAACGACTAAGAAACAGTACCTTCCTCATCCTATGCAAGTGTAAGGGACAGTCAGAGCAGCTGCTGAAAGCTACAAAGCTGGTAGACAGAAAGATCCGGGTAACTCCCCATAAACAGCTGAATTCCTCCAAGGGAGTCATTTGTTGCCCAGATCTCAGAGGCGTCTCGGAGACGGAAATCAAAACGGAACTTGCATCCCAAGGTGTGATAGACGCACATAGGATGACAGTTCGCAAATGAGCAGAAAGAGTGCCCACTAACACCCTCTTTCTGACATTCTGTACCCCTTCATTGTCTCAGGTCATCGAAGTGGGTTATTTGAATGTGCGCGTTCAACTTTATATTCCGTCTCCGATACCGTGCTTCAGGTGCCAGAAGTTTGGACATATCAAAGATCGATGTACTGGGGAGGAAGTGTGTGGTGTTCGCTGCAAAGCAACCCATGACGGGCCGTATAAAGATCCGGTTCATTGTGCAAACTTCTACGGTGACCACATCTCCTCTTCACACAACTGCCCAGTTTGGGTCCAGGAATCAACGATCCAAAAGGTAAAAACAGAAAACAAAATTTCATTTTTTGAGGCATGGAAGTTGGTCCTCGCTAATCAGTCTTCTTCAGTCTGTTCATATGCTTCGGCTGTAAAGAAAATTTCAACACGTTCTGTCTGCAGTCAAACTGATGAGTTCATTTTTCTCTAAAACACCGCAAGGAAAAATGTCAAGCCCTGATGGAGGCAAATCCACCACCTCCCAATATAAAGTGGATGCCCCTGGTGGGAGCAGTAAATTTGCCACCTCTCAGACTGCCCAGCAGTCCAAACCATCTGCTGCTGGGCAGAATAAAAACAAACCAGCCCTCTCGCCTCGAACTTTCGAGAGCAGTGCCTGTGTGGGCAAAGGCGTCCAGCAGAGTGTTGAGATGGTGGAGATTAAAAGACTTCCACCATCTCCAAAACTCAAGCCATCTTCATCTGCCGGCAAGTCTGCCAGCAGGTCTGGAGAACAAAACAAGCCAGTCCATCTTAAAAACAGATACGCTCCATTGGATGCAAACGATGACTCGGAGATGAACTGATTTCTCTCCTGCTTGTCCTCTTCACCATGGATAGTGAATTAATTCATTGGAACATCCATGAATCAAACTCAGACTTTGAGGAGCGGCAGCTTTTGTGTCATACACTAAAACCCCAGGTAGTAGCTCTTCAGGAAAAAAAAATGCAAGGGAAAGAATACTTTCACTCTCTCTGGCTTCAATATTCTTTCCAAACCTGCACAACCTTCCACATTGGGACTAACAGGCGATGTTGCCCTTCTTATCCACAAAACTTTGCTGTTTAGTCCTGTCGCTCTGGCTGCCCCTCTTCCGGCAGTAGCTGCGAGAGTCACTCTCCACAAAACCATTAGAATTTGCTTGTTATATCTGCCACCTTCTGTCCCAGTTTGTCGTCAGGACCTTGTCAGTCTGAAGAACTTCCTCGACCGTTTCCGGTGTTGGGTGATTTCAATGACCATAATCCCCTTAGGGGTAGTTCGTCACCAACAGGTTCTTCTTCTTGAAGATGTCTTTTCAGAGTTTGAGTTGTGTTGTCTGAATGGTGGATCTCCAACTTACCTCCTCTCTTCCACAGGTTCACTTTCGTGTTTAGACTTGTCGATATGTGATCCCTCAGTGGTCCTGGACTATGCATGGTCTGTCCATGATGATCTTTATGGAAATGATCATTTTCCTGTTCTATTAAAATCAATAACAAGTGAAAACGCCTCTGTTCCAGAACATCTTAATTATAAGAAGGCCAACTGGAATCTTTTTGCTGCAAATATTTCAAAAGAGCTCCAGGAAACTGTCATTCTTCAAAGTGAAGACCCAGCAGAATCTCTAGCTAATACTTTGATTAAGTGTGCAAAAACCTGTATTCCAATGACTTCCGATAAACTCCAACTACCTAAAACACCTTGGTTTAATTCTGACTGCCAACAAATCTCAAACGTACGCAAAAGGGCTCAGCATCGGGTATTTCAAAGACCTTCAGCTCCAAACGCTCGAGCCCATCAAAAACTCCGGGCCAAAACAAGACACACTTTTAAAATCAGTAAACGTCTGTCTTGGAGAAACTTCTGCTCCGGGACTGACATCTAAAACATCCAAGAAAACAGTCTGGAACATCGTCAGAAAAATCAAAGGGAAGAACACCAACCCGTCATTCATCACCTGAAACATGCTGATGCTCTGATAACTGACAAACAAGCTGTTGCCAACCTGCTGGCCTCCACCATTCAGCAGAACTCATTATCTTCAAGTAGATCTGCAGCCTTTTTAAGAAACAAACAACTCGGAGAAAAATCTTCGTACAATTTCACATCAGACAACTCTGAAGCCTACAATCTACCTTTTTAAATCGATCAACTGAAATCAGCTCTGCAAAGCTGCAACGATTCTGCCCCTGGCCTGGATGATATTCATTATCAGGTTTTGAAACATCTCCCAGGAAGCTGTCTCGAGACCCTTCTGAAAGTTTACGACCATATCTGGATCACAGGGTGCTTTCCGCCCTCCTGGCGGAAAGCCCTGATCATTCCAACTCCAAAGCCTGGAAAAGACCTTACCAATCCTTCAAGCTATCGTCCAATAGCTCTGACCAGCTGCCTCTGCAAGCTAATTGAAAAGATGGTCAACTCCCGACTGATGTGGAAGCTGGAAACCGATGGCCTTTAAGCCAGTAAACAGTGCGGGTTCCGGAAGTACCACTCGACAGTTGACCATTTAGTCCATCTGGAAACCACCATCCACAACGCCTTCATCAACAAACAGCATGTGGTTGCTATCTTCTTTTCATAGAAAAAAGCGTACGGTACCACCTGGAAATCTGGAATCCTTATGGATCTTCATAAACTTGGTTTTCGTGGCCATCTGCCTTTGTTTATTCAAGACTTTCTGACTGATCGGCAGTTCCAAGTCCGTATTGGCACCACACTGTCTGACTTCCATGGGCAGGAGTTGGGTGTACCTCAAGGCAGCATTCTTTCTCCTGCTCTCTTCAGCATCAAAATTAACGACATTGTCAAATCCGTAAAGCTGGGTTCTGGGGCCTCACTATTTGTTGATGACTTCGCGCTGTACGCAGTTGGAATCTATTATGCCAGTGTACAGCGTCGACTTCAACTTTGTGTTGATAAGATTCAACAGTGGGCCGAGGAAAACGGGGTTACCTTTTCAAGTACCAAAACTCAGCCAATCCATTTAACAATTTTCGTCAGTTTTTTTCCTGATCCTGAAATTCGTCTGGATAAGTCCACCATTTCAGCTGTGAAGGAAGTCAAATTTCTGGATGTTATATTTTCATAATCAAAAACTGAACTTTAAAAGTCATATCTAACACCTAAAAACTGCATGTCAGAACGCACTGAACATTCTGCGAGTTGTGGCACACACAGTTTGGGGCGCTGACAAGAAAACTCTCCTCCATCTTTACAGGGCTCTGATCCACTCCAAACTGGATTATGGGTGTGTAGTGTACGGTTCGGCCAGACCTTCCTACCTGAAAAGTCTAGATCCTATCCACCATCAAGGACTTCAACTGTGTCTGGGTGCATTCCGCACCACCCCTGTTTATAGCCTGTATGCTCAGGCAGGAGAACCATCCCTCTCAAACCGTCGACTGAAGCTTGCCTTGAACTACTGTCTGAGTCTCTGTTCTGAATCCCCAAACCCTGCATATGACTGTATTTTTACCTCAAGTTCCAAAAGAAATTCGATGACCACCCCAGTTTCATTCCACCCTTGGGAATTCGTATTCTTCCCCATTTGAGCAAAGCAGATATAGACCTTGGAGTATTTTGTGATTTATCCAAATTTCCTGATGACCCTCCATGCACTGTCTTCACTCCAGTGATCCGGTTTGATTTAGCCTCGTACCAGGAAGATTCTACTAGTTCCTTGGCATACAAGTCTCTTTTTGTTGAACTGTGTTCAAAGTTTCCATTCTTCAAAAGAGTTTTAACTGACGGTTCCAAATCTGACGAAGGAGCTGCCTCTGCTGTATTGTGTGCAGTAGATCCCCCTCAGAGATGTACCGAACACATTCCCACCGATAGCTCCATCGACACTGCTGAGCTCACAGCCTTGGTCCTGGCTCTTCAAATGGTCTGTAAATCAAAACGTAAAGATTTCCTTATTTTATCAGACTCCATTTCTGCTTTGGAGGACATTGCCGGCCGTAATCTCAAGCACCCTCAGCTGTTGAAAGTTTTCGAACTGTGCACCTCTCTGAAATCAGATGGATACAACATAGTTTTTGCTTGGGTTCCAAGCCATGTGGGCATTCGAGGCAACAAAGTGGTTGATCAACTTGCCAAAGATGCCACAAAAGAAAAGTTGAGCATGTTGTCTATCCCTCACACTGATCTCAAACCCGAAACACAGACTTACGTCAAAGACCTCTGGCAAGAGCAGTGAAACTCGCAGACGGATAACAAACTATTTAAAATCCGTCCAAACCTGAAAGAGTTTTTACCATGTTCCAGAGCCGGCTGTAAAGACGAAACAGTCTTGTGCCGTTTGTACACAGGCCACTCGTTTTATACCCATTCTTATCTTTTAAAAGGTGAGGAAGCTCTGTGGTTCATTTCATGTCATGTACCACTCACAGCAAAACATATTCTTTTAGAGTGTTGGGACTTTCACGATGTGAGACATACACTTTACAGCAGACTCCATGAAAACCCTATTCAGAGATGTCCCACCTGACGTGATCTTTGAGTTTCTGAAATAGATTAACATTTTTCATATGATCTAAGATTTTATGGAAGAAAGATTTTTAACGCAGTTTTTGGTGCGTTTTTAGAAGGCATGTTTTAAAGAAATGTGTGAATGATGTTTTTTTTTTTTTGATGACTTGTGAGTTGACTTCAACGTGGTGACTACCCTGATATGGCCCTTTGTGGTCGGCTGGGCTATAAGCAACATTGCCTTACCTACTAGCATTTCCGAATTACACAACATTTTGTAAACCAGCAGTTAAGCTGTCCAAACAGGGGAGACGTTCTGAAAGGGGGGGGGGGGGGGGGAGGGGGGGGGGTGTCTTTGTCTCATTAAAAACGAAGTTGTTAGTTATGTAGCGGAAATAACATTTGAACACAGGAATTTCCTTTGTTTTTCTGTAAACAAATCATTGTTTGGTACTGATAAAGATATTCTTTTTACTTGTTGTTATTGAACACTCTCCTTATTATAACTTTAGTAGTGTAGATAGTGATATAGAATTACTTGAAGATATTCTTACTAATACCACACTAAGTGATGATATGTATATCTTGGTGTGTGGTGACTTAAACAGAACAGGAGATACATTTTCGAGGACTGATGGTACTTTGGGCAACACTGCTGTAGATGATGAGATCAGCGGAAGAATTATTCGATATTCGCGAGATAAAATAGTTAATTCATATGGAAGAAAGCTTTTAATCTTTGTACTTCATTGGGACTATGTGTGCTGAATGGTGTTTGTGATGGAGATAGAGATGGTCGTTTTACTTACATTTCTGGTACTGGCAGTAGTGTGAATGATTTTTGTTTTGGCATGTGATGGCTTTTTCTCTGTTTTGCGCTCATGTTGCAAAATGCATATGGTGGAAAGGATAGAATCTGATCACCTCCCATAGAATTATGTATCAAAACACGGAATAAGAATACATCTGCGTTGTAAAACTGTAGACCAAAGGAAACATGTGTTATTGAGAGGTATAGATGGAAAGTTGAATATGCTGAACAATTCATTGAAGCAATGAGTCATCAGGAGTTTCAAGATACTTTAAGTTGTGCAGCTTACATGATTGATGTAGACATAGATAAAGCTGCATTTTGCAACACGCTGCTTGTATGAAAGAAAAGATTTTTTTGTGATGAGAGATCAGACAAGAAAAGTAATAAATGGTTTGATGAAGAATGTAAAATTGCAAGAAACGAATGTGAGAATGTTACATTCGAAGGTTTGTAGAACGTTAAAAGATAATGATAGGACCGTGTATTGTTAAGCTCGAAGAGAATGCAAAAATCTCTAGGAAAGAAAAGAAAAGAATAAAGAAAATTGCAGCTTAATGATCTGGTTTCTTCTGTCGGTAATCAGTACAAGTTTTGGGAAGCAGTTTGCAAAATTGTTCCCAAACGAGGTGGTATATGCAATAACATTAGGACTGATGACTGTTTTTTTCCTTTTTGAGAATATTCTTGACAAGCAGGTTGATAATACAAACTTAGAAGAGGAGTATGATTATCCAGTTGAAGACAATGAAGAGAGATGGTTTAATCAGCCAATAACGAAAGAAGAGGATATTGGTGCATTGGAGAAATTAAAGAATCAAAAATCAGCGGGTCCAGGTGGTACAATAGGTGAATCTTTTAAGTTTCCTGGTGATCGTGTTGTCATGGTTTTGGTTAAGTTGTTCAATGTTCTGTTTGATAAAAGTGTATATCCTGAGCAATGGACAGAATCCATAATTTGCACATTACATGAAAAGGGAGATGTAGATGATCCGAATAACTACAGGGGCATATCACTGAGCAATGTGAACATTAAGATTTACAGTTCAATAATTAATGTAAAACTGCAAAAATGGATTGAAGAAAATACCACTAGTGAGCATCAGGCTGGGTTTAAATAGACTCATTTAACAATTGATCATATCTTTACACTTTTGGCGTCAGTTCAAAAGCAGTTAGTGAACAATACAAAGTTATAAGCTGCAATCATAGATTTTGAAAAAACCTTTCAATTCTATATCAAGAAAGCTTTTGTGGCCAGTACTTGTCAAAAATGGAATAAGGGGCAAAATGTGTGCCTGTAAAAGAAGTATGTATAATAATGTTAAAGCAGGATTAGAAATCAGGCTGATTTTACAGATTTTATTACTTGTTCAAATGGGGTGAAACGAGGAGATGTATGCAGTCCAGTTTTGTTTTCTTTGTTTATTAATGAACTTGCTTTAGAAACAATTGAAAATGGAAAACATGGTAGAATATTTTCTCCTGATTTCTCCGAGGTGTTTCTTTTGTTATTTGCAGATGATATTATTTCGATGTTAGAAACAGTGGATGGACTACAAACTCAGTTGAATAGTTTGTATACAGCATCCAGTTATCTGGAGTTGACGGCGAATATGAATAAAAGTAATATTACGGTTTTGAGGAAAGGTGGTTATTTAGTTTCAAGGGAAAAATGGATGTATGGTACAACAGAAATGAAAGTTGTGAGCAGCTATAAGTATATAGGCGTGTGCTTTTCATCAAGATTAGTTTCTATACAGCATGTGACGAATTGGTGAGTAAAGCTAGAAGAGCATTAATAGCGATTCTGAGATCATTGTATAAACTTGAGAATGATTCACCTGAACTGTTTTTTTTTAAGCTATTCGATGCACAAGTGCAGCCTATAGTACAGTATGGCGCTAAAATATGGGCTTTGGATAAGGCAGCTTTAGAAATAGAAAAGGTACACACATATGGTCTTGAAAAGTTCTTAGGTGTAGATGTAAGAACACAGTATGGTTTCTTGTATGGCGATCTGGGTAGATACCCTATATCCTTAAACTCTTACGAACGTTGCATTAAATTCTGGTTAAAACTGACCAGTATGGGAGAACATAGATTACCATATAAGGCATATAAATATAGAATGCTATGTTCTCTTGACGAAAAGGTGAAGTATACGTGGGTTATAAATGTTCGTACAATTTAGACAAATAAGGATTTTCTTATGTTTAGGATAATCAGGGTGTAGAGTCGGTGTCAATGTTCATTAAAGAATTTAGACAGAGAATAACTGACAGCAGGTAGTAGGAACGGGACAATCATACGCAAACAAGTGAGAGATACAGATTTTTAAGGAACGTTTAAAAACAGTTATCTAATGGAGCCCTATGTGTCTATGAATATATATACATTTGTACAGAATGCCTAATTAAATTTAGATTCGGAGTTTCATCTATATTCACACATTCTTTAAGGTATACATGAGCAACTGAGTCACTGTTGTCATGTCCACTATGTTCATCTGCTGAGGAAGATGAAATCCATTTTGTCCTTATGCGTCCAGCTTACAATGATTTAAGAACAGAAAATATTACATGAATCCAGGCATGTTCAGGTTGTGCCTTTTGCTTTCATCATCTAACAGTGTAACGATACGACACTTGTCATTGTTCTTATATAAAGCCTTTGCAAAACGTGCTGTTATTATTAACTAGATATGCAAATTAATGTTTTGCATTGCACTGGTACATATGTATTTACACTGTGTATGCTTATCGTTTGTAATTGTATTTTGATTGAGGCTCCGTCAGAATAGGCCAATGGCCTGATTAAAGAATTCATTCATTCTCTTTTCTTCTTCTTCTTCTTCTTCTTCATCATCATTTCAGTAAGTGTGTGAGTGCGTGTATGTGTATGTTTGTATGTATGCGTATGTGTTGTGTGCATGTGTGTGCGTTCGTGCGTGCGTGCGTGCTTCTGTGTGTGTGTGTGTGTGTGTGTGTGTGGAGGGTGGTGGTGGTGGTGGTGCGTGTGTGTGTGTGGGTGACCAGTGTTTACAAAAGACAGCAGTCTGTGACAACGTGCCTCAGTGCGTTCGCGGTATAGACGAAGCATGGTGTCCAAACACACATGGAAAGCGTTCTTTCTCAACTCCATTTGACGACATGATAGTTTTCCTGAAGCATCAGGAACGTCGGTACAAGCTTGTTAGTGAACCTGCTGGTTCCTTTGTGAACACTGAGGATCAGTCATGCCCGCCCACTCATTTCAGATGTCCGCACGCTGACCCCCTCGTCTGTCTGCCTGTCTTCTTGCGCTGCAATGGCGTGGCAGACTGCCAGGGACACCAGGATGAAAAGGACTGTGGGGACTACATCTGCCCTGGTTTCTATCGCTGCAGGGATTCCAAGATCTGTGTCCACACCTCACATATGTGTGATAACATACCTGGACAGTGTCCACAGAACGATGATGAATGGGCATGTGACGTCAATTGTCCACATGGATGCACGTGTTATGGGTATGCGTTCCTCTGCAACCAGTCTTTTGTCGGTGAAAAACATTTGTATCTTCGGTATTTGAATGCGGACGGGAGTAATATGTCTCTGAAAGCTTTACAGAATAACGTGATGCTCGTCCATCTTAGTCTAGCTCGCTGTTTTCTGCGTAATATTACAATGCTTCAGTTTCCCAATATGCACAAACTGTATCTGAGCGATAACCACGTCAGTGATCTTTCTCCTCATATGTTCATGGAAACGAAACACCTCCGTGTCTTAGACCTGTCTAAAAATCCTTTGAATTTGCAGAATAGTCTACCAATCATCACAACACTTGCAAGTCTCAAAGAACTGGATTTGTCGTTCGTGTATATTCCAGCACTGGATCCCAGTCAGTTTGAAGAGCTGTCCCAGCTCCTTTCCTTGAATCTGTCCCATACACAGCTAGCTCAAATTCAGAATGTTGGATTCCACACCATGAGGTCTTTGCGGTCTTTGGACCTGAGACATTGCCCAGTGACTGAATTTCCTCGCCGGTTATTCCAGGACCTTGGCCAGCTGCGTGAGGTGAAAACCAACAACTTCAAGATTGCTGCCCACGTCTTCTGCCAAAACACTTTAATCCTGCAGGGTGTGTGGCTCCTTCAGATGAGCTTTCTTCTTGCGACGACTTGCTGCAGAGTAATGTGTACAGGGTAGGTCTGTCTGCCATGGCAGCCTTTTCTCTGTTGGGAAATTCTGTCAGTCTGCTGTTTCGTACTGTTGTTGATAGGTCAATCACGTCCTTTGGTTTTGGTGTTTTTGTGGTGCATTTATGCATTTCTGATTTTTTGATGGGGGTGTATTTGATGGTGATAGGAGTGGCAGATTCTGTGTATAAAGGGAATTATATGTGGAATGATTTATCATGGAAAAGCAGTTTTAGCTGTAAGACGGCTGGATTTTTATCGTTCGTGTCGTCAGAAGTGTCAGCATTTCTGGTCAGTGTGATCACGGTGGATCGATTCCTGGTGCTGCGGTTTCCTTTCAGCAGTGTTCACTTTGCTCCCAGGTCAGCTCACGTTTGTTGCCTGCTCCTGTGGGGGGCTGGTGTCTGTCTGGGTGTTGTCCCTTTGCTGCCAGCTATCTCCCACTGGCACTTCTACGGTCAGACAGGAATGTGCATTCCGCTCCCCATCACCAGCACCGCGTTTGCTGGCCATGACTATTCCTTCAGTGTGTTCATTTGCCTCAACTTTATCCTCTTTCTGTTCATCGCCACAGGTCAAGCTGTCATCTACTGGTCAGTCAGATCCAACATGATGAGGGGCACTGGTACTGCTGGCGAATCCAACAACGTGACCATTGCCCGGCGGCTGATCACCGTGGTAGTGTCCGACTTCCTCTGCTGGTTCCCCATCGGGATTCTGGGACTGATGGCGGCACGGGGATTTCAAGTATCAGAGGGTGTCAACGTGGCCGTGGCCATCTTTGTTCTTCCGCTCAACGCATCCCTCAATCCTTTCCTCTACACCGTCAATATCATTCGGGAGCGCAGGAGAATCAAACGTGAGAAAAGCTTGATCGTTTTTCTGTCCAAAACGATGTATGAAGGCAGAGATATGGAGAATGTATTAAAGTGTTCTACAGGGAAGGATAAAACATCCAACAGTTTAGAATGGGAACATAAAACATCCAACAGTTTAGAATGGGAACACGGTATGCATGACTGATTAGACGTCTCAGTGGGCTTCAGATAAAGTGACGAGATCATGGGCATTCTGCATTGCGCACAACTTCAGTGAATGGTGAAGTGTGGTAAGCCTGGCGCCATGACACTGAGGGATGGTAAGAAGTATTGGACATATCTCCAGTAACAACTCAGTCCGTGAACAGCTTGTCCTATGAATTCCAAACTGATTAAATGCATTTTCTCTTTTCATAGTTTCCGTGCTGAACTGTGACACAGATGTCCTATAACTGATTTTTGAGAACTAAACAATGGTCAACAGGACTGAGTAAAAATCGCTTTCTAAAAAAAAGTCATGGCATTTTTTTCATCTCCTTCACGGTATTCATAGATCCCCAAACTGAAGATGGCAGCAATAATAATTCTGCTTTTTATAAAACTAGGAGTGCGACAATACCACACTGGCTATTCATGATTGATGTTATGTCTGGATGGCTCGTTGTGTTCTTCAACACAATCGTGGATTACAGTGTGTCGAAACAGTTGTCTCTGTAGGCCTTCCCTGGAGCCAGTGCCATAACAGTTGTATTGAGTTTCTAGTAAAACTCTAAACATTGAAAAGAGACAGTGTATTTTCCCTGTCTGACTCAGAAGTGACCACAGGAAGATAACGGGCAAAGGATGGATGAGACAAAGGGAGAGAGAGGAGGCTGCTGACTTTGTGGCGTGATGAAAAGAAACCCAAGGCATTTTACCAGCCACAAAGTTGAAGGAAACTTGCCATCAGCCCAGGCTGTGCGTAAAGGAGTGGACTTGCTGGATGTTTTAGGAAGGGTGGGGGAGTGACATAGATGGTGGCGGTCAAAACGTTTGTTGGGTGGAATCAGGTTTGACGAAAAATGAGAAAAGACTGTCTGTGGCATGCTCACAGTCAGGTGTGGTGTGTGTGTGTGTGTGTGTGTGTGTGTGTGTGTGTGTGTGTGTGTGTGTGTGTGTGTGTGGTGTGTGTGTGTGTAAAGTATATAACAATTTTCGTTTCGGGCAAAAGAACGGAAGGAAAATATAACACCTGTCTTTTGATATTCATTTGAACATGTCCTCACACAAACTAAAAAAGAAGTGGAAGGGAACTGTAGGGAAAGTGGGTTGAAGAATGTTTAAAGAAAAGAAGAAGAAAAGGAGGGAGGGGAATAGAAGGGAGAGAGGGAGCGGGCTGGGGATGCGGTTGTCGATCATGGGATTTTTCATACATCATTGCATCAACACCATAAATGCTGTTAAAGTATTCGCTTAATTGCAAAAAGGACAACATCATTCAAACATTACAAACACGCACGTGCACACGCACACGCACACACTCACATGGACAGACAAACATAGTAGGCTATAAGCCCGTGTTGAAAAAGCAAGTCAAAAACCAAACCAAACGAAACCTGGCAACAACTGCAGGTAAAAGGCATGACAGTAAGGAACGGACACGGTTGTTATAAATGAAATATTCATCCGTTCATTTCTTCCCTAACAGCAATAACTGTCCTTTCCCCGCTTCCCGAACTCCGTTTTTCTTACAAAATCAGGAATGGGGAAAGAGCTACACTGGAAGTAAAGATGAAATGCACTTGTTACATCATCTCCCTTGAGCAACAAATTCATTTTTCTACAGGTAGCAAGAATAAGAGGTTAACAGTCAAGCTATCGCAAGACGTTTGCACCTGTTGACATTCTCATGCCTGGTTCAGCTGCTTACTTGCACGTCCGTTCTTTTCACTGCCCTCAACACCTGCTCGCCACATCGAGTTGACCGACATGACGAAATATAACTATCAATCTTTAAAACATGACTACACCACAAATCTGCACCAAACATATATATTGTCAGTGTTGACACACGATTGGTCCTGTGGAAACAGAGCTCCAGATCATCTGGCAGCCAATCATCTGATACCAGCCCAACCCAATCTGCATCACAGACTCAAAGGAATCAACACGGGAAGAGACGTCATCAACCAACAAACAACACCAAAAATAGTAGTGTCTACAACCTACCAAAGAAGCAGAACCTCCGGATCTTAAACATCAATTGCCAAAACGTAGTCAATAAGAGAGCTGAACTTGCAGTTCTTCTTGATTATGTAAAACCAGATGTTGTCTTTGGGACAGAGTCGTGGCTACAAGATGGATATGCATCAAGTGAAGTTTTTCCTCCAAATTTCGAACCATACAGAAAGGACCATAGCTCACTGGGTGGTGGGGCCTTCATTCTGGTTCACAAATCCATAATCTCCACAGACGCACCAGAGCTAGAGGGACAATGTGAAATGGTTTGGGCGAAACTGAGACTGCAAGTTAAGAAAGATCTATCTGCTGTTAGGCTGTTTTTATATGCCAAAGCGTTCACAGGAAGACCTCACGGAGCTTGAGAAGATGCTGAGCCAGATAGAACACATGAACGGACAGAAACATTTGATAATGGCGGGAGACTTCAACTGCCCTGACATTGTTTGGAAAAACAACACAGTTAAACCAGGTGCATCCAACAGAGAAGTTCAGGAGAGGCTCGTGGACATAACGATAGATGCTCCCCTTACTCAGATCCAGATCAGTTAACAAGAATGAAGAACACGTTCGACCTCGTCTTTGTTTCAAACGCGTCACTAGCCAAGCACTCAACTACCATCCCAGGGTGTTCTGATCACGACGCAGTGGTAGCCGACTTTGACACTCAACTCCATAGAATGAAAGAAAAGCCAAGGAAAGCATACCTGTTCTTGAAAGCCAACTGGGAAGAAATCAACAAAGATCATCAGTCCACTAGACGAAAAAATTGCCACCACGAGGAAAGATGGAGCAGATGTAAATAGCATGTGGGAGTCATTCAAAGAAGCAATTATGTCTGCTACTGAGAAGTACATACCGTCAGTTCTGAGACGTAGTAGAAACGACTTCCCATGGCTGAACGGAAATATCTGGAAACTGATCAACCGGAAAAACAGACTGCACAGAAAAGTGCAGAAAAAAATTGGACCAACTATAGGTTTTGCCAGAAGGAGTGTCGACGGGCCATGCATAAAGCTGAACAGCAGTAAATTACTGATACGTTCGGAAAGGGAATGAAAGAAAACAACAGCAAGCCCTTTTGGAGGTATGTGCGAGCCAGAAGACAAGACAACACCGGCATAGCACCTCTCCAGGATGGCACCAGTCTTGTTAGTGACAGCGCGTCAAAGGCCAAAATCCTGAAGCAGTTGTGTTCAGTATTCACCCAAGATGATGGCTCTCCACCGCCGCCGATGAAAGATCTACCGCACCCTCAAATAAATTATCTTATCATCAGAGAAGATGGTGTAGAAAAACTTCTGCGGAACATCAACGCATCCAAAGCCTGTGGTCTAGATGGGATACCCAGCAGAATATTAAAAAAACTGCGTGAAAATCCTGGTGGCACCTCTGACATGCATCTTTAACCTTCCCTACAGACTGGATCACTCCCAGCTGACGGGCTCACGGCAAATATTACCAGTGTCTTCAAAAAGGGAGATAGAAATAGTGCGGAAAACTACAGGCCAGTGTCACTGACATCCGTAGCCTGCAAACTAATGGAATACATCGTCTGCCGTCACATGCGAGAGCACTTGGAGAAGTACGCCATCCTGACTGACAGAAACCACAGTTTCAGATCTGGATTCTCCTGCGAGACCCAGTTACTTAACACCATGGATGACCTCCTCAAGACACAGAACTCCAGAATTCAGTCAGATGTCATCATTCTCGACTTCAGCAAGGCATTCGATACTGTGCCCCATGCCAAGCTCTTACACAAGCCAGAATACTACGGGATTAAAGGCCCTGTTCTGCAGTGTACTAGCAACTTCCTGATTAAGAGAACTATGAAAGTCGTCCTGGAAGGGGAAAGTTCAGAGAAGACAACGGTGAAGTCAGGCGTCCCACAAGGCATGGTATTAGGCCAATTGCTCTTCTTGTGCCATATAAATGACCTCTTCAATTCCGTGAACTCAACAGTGCGCCTATTCGCATATGACCGCCTCTTATACCGGGAAGTTCACTCACTGCAAGACCACATCTCCTTGCAAGACGACCTCAACAAACTCAAAAGGTGGGCCCAAGACTGGGGAATGAGATTTAATGCATCACAGTGCTACATCCTCTCCACTGACTCCAAGAACCAGTCCTCTTTTTTCTACAGATTGAATGATGAGATCCTCAAACATGTGGACCGAAACCATATCTCGGTGTTGAAACATCTACAGATTTGGAATGGTCAAAGCATGTGGCAAAGATTTACAAAAAGGCGAGCTCCACACTTGGTTTCCTACGTCGTATTCTGGGCAGCTGCACCCCAGAATGTCGTCGCTGGGCGTACCTCTCCTTGATCCGAGCAGCCCTGGATTATGGAGTTATTGTGTGGGACCCGTACTTGGCAAAGGCACAGGAAAAGCTTGAGCGCATCCAAAGAAAAGCAGCAAGATTCATCAAGCATGATTACAGGTCCAGAGACCCGGGTTGTGTCACGCGAATGCTGACTGAACTCCAGTTATCACCCCTCCTAGTACACAGGAAACAACAAAGACTAGTCACCTTCTATAAGATCATTGAAGGACTTCTTCCAGTACTGCACCCAGAGAAAGTTTTAACACCAGTAAAAAAAGAAAAGAGAAAAATCCGCCCAAAAATGTTTCATGGCTTCGTGACAAACAACATCGCCACAAAATTCACATCAATCAACAGCCATGGATATGTAGTCCCAGAGTCAAGCACAGAGCAGTACCAGCGCTCCTTCTTCGTGCAGACCGTCATTGACTGGAATACACTGAACAAGCAAGTCATCCAGGCAGGCTTTGTGGCAGCGTTTTCTGCAGCAATCAGCAGGGTCACTATGTTGCCATCCTTGCACTAAATTGCAACAAAAATGCTTTTAACCATACAGGTCAATCTTAGAATATGATCCTGATCCTGATCCTGATAGCTTAGGTGGAAGCAGCGCAGCAACAGGGTCCCGTTGAGCTGAACACGGGGATGGCCGTTGGAACATCAGTTTCAGTGGATCAGAATGTTTTTGAAAAAGGAAATAAACCAAATTTTAAACCTGAAGAGGGCTGCTCTCTCTTTTCCGCTGTAATTTATAACCTAGGAAGGTTCCAGCAACATACAAGTCCTGATACTGATCCTGGAAATAGATCTAGTTAATACAATGTAAATCACATTATTAACCTTATTTTGCAGAGCACCTTATCGTGTCAACTTGTCCTGACAGTGAACAGATCTCTGAGTGTGTGTGTGTGTGGGGAGGGGGGTACTCGCGAATGCGTGTGCGCGCGCGCAAACGTGTGTGTGTGTGTGTGTGTGTGTGTGTGTGTGTGTGTGTGTGTGTGTGTGTGTGTGTGTGTTGTGTGTGTGCACAGTTTTGTATTGTATGTGCGCGCGTGTATGTGTGTGTATGTGTGCATGCGCGCACTTATGTGAGTGCGCGCGAATGTCTGTATGTGCTTATAGCCTACTATGTTTGTCTGTCCATGTGAGTGTGTGCATGTGCGTGTGCACGCGCATGTTTGTAATGTTTGAATGATGTTGTCCTTTTTGCAATTAAGCGAATACTTTAACAGCATTTATGGTAACAAATCTTAAATAAATGTTAGCGAACCGCCCAGAGAACGTGGACAAACGAGTCACAAGACGAAACACAACTAGTTTCGACCTCTTAGGTCTTCATCAGGTGAGACATTAACGAATAAAACAATGAAAATTCACTTAGCTTTGATCGCTTCAGATCACTTGGTAGGGTTCAGCGCAAGGAAGAAGGCGTTGAATGAGAACGAGGCTGTTGGAAGGGAAATAGTGAGCGAGTCAAAGTCGTAATGAAGATAATAATATTACTGATAGGAATACTAATAATGGTCAAAATACTGAGGAAAAAAAAAAAAAAAAAAAAAAAAAAGGGACAAGATTACTACCAATCTGTGTCAATAAGTATGGGTATGGGAGAAAGGAGAGTGGGTTAGAGGATTCTTAAACAGCAGGGTTGCCGTGGCAACAGTCCCAGAGGCGAAGGCGATGGTGATGTCAATGCCAGTGGTAGTATCAATACTAGCAATAGTATTACTGAATGATACTGCTAACAACGATAGTGAAGGTTAAGGTAATGAAAGCATGATACAGAAATATATTTAGAAAATACAATTTTTATAATAATCAAATAAATAAATAAATGAAACATTAAAAATAATAATAAATTAAAAAATCAGTAAATAATAATAATAATAATTAAAAAAAAAATAATGATAATAAATGCATAAATAAGATAGCTATAAGTTGTGTGAGGTGAATAGTGGGAGATAAGGTAGTATGTGTGTGTGTGGTGGGAGGATATTATGGGCTGAGATAGAAGTGGTGGGTTGGTACATGTTACTTTAAGGTGTAGATGCTATGAGGGTGGAGGGAAGAAGGGGATGGGTTTACGTACTAACTGGGGGAGGGGGAGGGGCAACATATTCACACCTATACACAATCTCTCTCTCTCTCTCTCTCTCTCTCTCTCTCTCTCTCTCTCTCTCTCCCCCCCCCCCCCCCCCTTTCACGACCAACGATAAAGGAGCCAGCATTCTATTTATTATGTGTGTGTGTATGTGTGAGTGTGAGTGTGTGTGTGTGTGTGTGTGTGTGTGTGTGTGTGTGTGTGTGTGTGTGTGTGTTCCATTTGTAATATCAGCCTTATTCATTGGTTACCCCCACCTCCACCCCCAGCAACCGCCATATCCACCAACACCCCTACACACATCATTACTAGGGCAGGGGGAGGGGGAGTAAGTCGATTGATGTAGCGAATGGAGAGACTCAGAGAGTGTAGGAAAAGGGAAGATGATGATAGCTGCAACCTATGTCTGAGGTAAACAGAGGGAGGTAGGGTGGTATGGGTGTGTGTAGGTGGGGGATATTTCAGGCTGGAGCTGCAGAGATGGAATGGTACATACTACTTTTGGACGTTGATGCCATGAGGGTGGACGGTGCCCAGTTTGGCAATGAGATGAGATTCCTGCATAAGGCGTTCCAAGCTGTCACTCTTAGATTGCCAAAGTGCCAAGACTTTGACATGGTTGATGTTGTGTTGGGCATGGTTGAAGTGTAGAGCGACTGGTTTGGGCCGATGGTGGCGGATGTCGGCCAGGTGTTCAGAGATGCGCGTCTCAAGTGTGCGAGATGTCTCACCTACATAGATCTTACCGCACAGCTGACAGTGGATGGCATACACAATGTTGTGGCTCTGGCAGGAGAAAGTGCGTTTAATAGTGAAAGAGCCTGTGGGGCCATGTAGGATGGTGTCTGGTTTGGTGAGAGAGCAGATTTTGCAGTTGGGTTTTGAGCAGGGGAAAGTACCTGGTGGCTTAGGTGTTGAGATTTTGTTCAGCTTAGAGCGCACCAGTAGGTCGTTGAGGTTTTTGTCACGTTTGAAAGTGATCATTGGTGTGGTCTCAAAGGCAGGTTTATGGTTTTCTACTATGTGCCAGTTAGACTTCAGGATCCTGCAGATGGGCAGATTGTGAGGATGGAAGAGAAGGCAGGCAGTGGGTCTGTCTGTCTCTTTGGGAGGTTTAGTTTCCAGAGTAGATGTTCTGGATTTAGCTGCAGTGCGGCTGAGAGCATCACTGATGACGGCACTAGGGTATCCACGGTTGGTGAAAAAATCAGACATTTTGGCTGCTTGTATAGTGAAATCCTCTTCGCTAGAGCACAGTCTGCGTAGGCGAAGGAATTCAGAATATGGAATGCTATTTTTAGTGGACTGGTGGTGGGAAGATGCCACCAATAAATATCAAAACCACGTTGATGTTGAAAGATTCTTTAGAAAATTAAGATGGATGGCTGCACTTGACGGTGTGCCCAAGCCCCCTCTACCAGACAGCTCAGACATTTTTACCCACCTTTTTCGAACTCCAGTGCTTCGCCAGCCACCTCTTGACAAATCCACTGAAGTTGAACTCTACATCAAAAAGTGTAGAAAAGAAATCTCTCAAGTTAAATCCAAACCTGTCCGCAATTCCAACCTCTCACGGGATGAACAAAAAGCCCTTGAATCACTGAGACAAAGACAAGACATTGTCATCAAACCAGCAGACAAGGGTGGTGCAGTGGTGGTCTGGGACAAACAGTTGTACATAAAAGAAGCACACAGACAACTGTCAGACACAAATTTCTATACACCACTCACAGCATCACCCCTCCCCCAACACCAGAAACTCATCTCAACCACAGTTAAACAAGAAATCAAACACAACAACTTACCGAAGACAGCCAAACTCCTCATAATGACAGACACCAAACAACCCACCTTCTACCTGCTCCCTAAAATACACAAAACCAATACTCCCGGCAGACCCATAGTATCTGCATGCAGCTGCCCTACAGAACACATTTCACAGTACTTAGACTCTCTCCTCCAACCCATAGTACAAGGCCTCCCCACATACCTCAAAGACACTACACACACACTCAACATGATTAATTCATACAACACAGATCCCACTTTCAAACCCAGCCTCCTCTTTACCCTTGATGTCGTCTCTCTCTACACTTCCATCCCTCATGCTGATGGACTGAAGGCCCTCGCATTCTTTCTTAACAAACGGCCCCCCAACCAACAACACCCTCCCACAGCTACACTAGTCAGACTTGCAGAATTAGTCCTCACCCTCAATACTTTTGAATTCAACAACCACACATTCTCACAAATCAGTGGTGTTGCTATGGGAACCAAAATGGGACCATCCTATGCCTGCCTCTTCATGGGACACCTAGAACACCGCCTACTAACCTCTTACACAGGCCCAACACCAGAGCTCTACAAAAGATACATAGATGATGGATTGGGAGCCACATCCATGCCAGAACATGACCTCCAGAATTTCCTCAACTTTGCACAGACCTTCCATCCATCCATCCAGCTGACCTACACCATTTCACAGTCAGTTAATTTCCTGGACATCACTATCTCCCTCAAAGATGGACTGCTTCAAACCTCAGTCTTCTACAAACCTACTGATGCGCACTCATACCTGGACTACACATCTTCCCACCACCAGTCCACTAAAAATAGCATTCCATATTCTGAATTCCTTCGCCTACGCAGACTGTGCTCGAGCGAAGAGGATTTCACTATACAAGCAGCCAAAATGTCTGATTTTTTCACCAACCGTGGATACCCTAGTGCCGTCATCAGTGATGCTCTCAGCCGCACTGCAGCTAAATCCAGAACATCTACTCTGGAAACTAAACCTCCCAAAGAGACAGACAGACCCACTGCCTGCCTTCTCTTCCATCCTCACAATCTGCCCATCTGCAGGATCCTGAAGTCTAACTGGCACATAGTAGAAAACCATAAACCTGCCTTTGAGACCACACCAATGATCACTTTCAAACGTGACAAAAACCTCAACGACCTACTGGTGCGCTCTAAGCTGAACAAAATCTCAACACCTAAGCCACCAGGTACTTTCCCCTGCTCAAAACCCAACTGCAAAATCTGCTCTCTCACCAAACCAGACACCATCCTACATGGCCCCACAGGCTCTTTCACTATTAAACGCACTTTCTCCTGCCAGAGCCACAACATTGTGTATGCCATCCACTGTCAGCTGTGCGGTAAGATCTATGTAGGTGAGACATCTCGCACACTTGAGACGCGCATCTCTGAACACCTGGCCGACATCCGCCACCATCGGCCCAAACCAGTCGCTCTACACTTCAACCATGCCCAACACAACATCAACCATGTCAAAGTCTTGGCACTTTGGCAATCTAAGAGTGACAGCTTGGAACGCCTTATGCAGGAATCTCATCTCATTGCCAAACTGGGCACCGTCCACCCTCATGGCATCAACGTCCAAAAGTAGTATGTACCATTCCATCTCTGCAGCTCCAGCCTGAAATATCCCCCACCTACACACACCCATACCACCCTACCTCCCTCTGTTTACCTCAGACATAGGTTGCAGCTATCATCATCTTCCCTTTTCCTACACTCTCTGAGTCTCTCCATTCGCTACATCAATCGACTTACTCCCCCCTCCCCCTGCCCTAGTAATGATGTGTGTAGGGGTGTTGGTGGATATGGCGGTTGCTGGGGGTGGAGGTGGGGGTAACCAATGAATAAGGCTGATATTACAAATGGAACACACACACACACACACACACCACACACACACACACACACACACACACACACACACACACACTCACACATACACACACACATAATAAATAGAATGCTGGCTCCTTTATCGTTGGTCGTGAAAGGGGGGGGGGGGAGAGAGAGAGAGAGAGAGAGAGAGAGAGAGAGAGAGAGAGAGAGAGAGAGAGAGAGAGAGAGATTGTGTATAGGTGTGAATATGTTGCCCCTCCCCCTCCCCCAGTTAGTACGTAAACCCATCCCCTTCTTCCCTCCACCCTCATAGCATCTACACCTTAAAGTAACATGTACCAACCCACCACTTCTATCTCAGCCCATAATATCCTCCCACCACACACACACATACTACCTTATCTCCCACTATTCACCTCACACAACTTATAGCTATCTTATTTATGCATTTATTATCATTATTATTATTTTTTTTTTTTAATTATTATTATTATTATTTACTGATTTTTTAATTTATTATTATTTTTAATGTTTCATTTATTTATTTATTTGATTATTATAAAAATTGTATTTTCTAAATATATTTCTGTATCATGCTTTCATTACCTTAACCTTCACTATCGTTGTTAGCAGTATCATTCAGTAATACTATTGCTAGTATTGATACTACCACTGGCATTGACATCACCATCGCCTTCGCCTCTGGGACTGTTGCCACGGCAACCCTGCTGTTTAAGAATCCTCTAACCCACTCTCCTTTCTCCCATACCCATACTTATTGACACAGATTGGTAGTAATCTTGTCCCTTTTTTTTTTTTTTTTTTTTTTTTTTTCCTCAGTATTTTGACCATTATTAGTATTCCTATCAGTAATATTATTATCTTCATTACGACTTTGACTCGCTCACTATTTCCCTTCCAACAGCCTCGTTCTCATTCAACGCCTTCTTCCTTGCGCTGAACCCTACCAAGTGATCTGAAGCGATCAAAGCTAAGTGAATTTTCATTGTTTTATTCGTTAATGTCTCACCTGATGAAGACCTAAGAGGTCGAAACTAGTTGTGTTTCGTCTTGTGACTCGTTTGTCCACGTTCTCTGGGCGGTTCGCTAACATTTATTTAAGATTTGTTTAGATTTCCGCCTGCAGTCCTCTCGCTTTGCAACTAGAAGCATTTATGGTGTTGATGCAATGATGTATGAAAAATCCCATGATTGACAACCGCATCCCCAGCCCGCTCCCTCTCTCCCTTCTATTCCCCTCCCTTCTTCTCTTCTTTTCTTTAAACATTCTTCAACCACTTCCCCCACAGTTCCCTTCCACTTCTTTTCTAGTTCATGTGAGCGCGTGTTCAAATGAATATCGGAAGACAGGCGTTATATTTTCCTTCCGTTCTTTTGCCTGAAACGGAAATTGTTATATACTTTTATATGGATCCATATAAATGTCAATCGTGTATGTCTTTTTCTTAGTTGACGAAACACACACACACACACATACACACACGCGCGCGCGCGCGCGCGCGCACACACACACACACACACACACAAACAAACACACACACTCTCTCTCTTTCTCTCTCTCTCTCTCTCTCTCTTCTCTCTCACACACACCACACACACACACACACACACACACACACACACACACACACACACCACCCGACTTTGAGCATGCCACAGACAATCTTTTCTCTTTTTTCGTCAAACCTTGATTTCACCCAACAAACTTTTTGACCGCCACAATCTACGTCACTCCCCCACCCTTCCTAAAACATCCAGCAAGTCCACTCCTTTACGCACAGCCTGGGCTGATGGCAAGTTTTCTTCAACTTTGTGGCTGGTAAAATGCCTTGGGTTTCTTTTCATCACGCCACAAAGTCAGCAGGCTCCTCTCCCTCCCTTTGTTTCATCCATCCTTTGCCCGTTATCTTCCTCTGGTCTGCATTTGATCTATTTTTGTGAGTCAGACTGGGAAAATACACCGTCTCTTTTCAATGTTTAGAGTTTTACTAGAAACTCAACACAACAGTTATGGCACTGGCTCCAGGAAAGGCTTACAAAGGCAACTGTTTTGACACACTGTAATCTACGATTGTGGTGAACAACACAACGAGCCATCCAGACATAACATCAGTCATGAATGGCCAGTCTGGTATTTTAGCACTCCTAGTTTTATAAAAAGCAGATTTATCATTGCTGCCATCTTCAGTTTGGGGATCTATGAATACCGTGAAGGAGATGAAAAAAATGCCATGACTTTTTTTTAGAAAGCGATTTTTACTCAGTCCTGTTGACCATTGTTTAGTTCTCAAAAATCAGTTATAGGACATCTGTGTCACAGTTCAGCACGGAAACTATGAAAAGATAAAATGCATTTAATCAGTTTGAAATTCATAGGACAAGCTGCTCACGGGCTGAGTTGGTACTAGAGGTATGTCCAATACTTCTTATCATCCCTCAGTGTCATGGCGCCAGGCTTACCACACTTCACCATTTACTGAAGTTATTCGCAATGCAGAATGCCCATGATCTCGTCACTTTATGTGAAGCCCACTGAGGCGTCTAATCAGTCATGCATACCGTGTTCCCATTCTAAACTGTTGGATGTTTTATGTTCCCATTCTAAACTGTTGGATGTTTTATCCTTCCCTGTAGAACACTTTAATACATTCTCTATATCTCTGCCTTCATACATCGTTTTGGACAGAATAACGATCAAGCTTTTCTCACGTTTGATTCTCCTGCGCTCCCGAATGATATTGACGGTGTAGAGGAAAGGGTTGAGGGATGCATTGAGTGGAAGAACAAAGATGGCCACGGCCACGTTGACACCCTCCGACACCTGAAATCCCCGTGCCACCATCAGTCCCAGAACTCCAATGGGGAACCAGCAGAGAAAGTCAGACACTACCACGGTGATCAGCCGCCGGGCGATGGTCACGTTGTTGGATTCGCCAGTAGTACCAGTGTCCCTCATCATGTTGGATCTGACTGACCAGTAGATGACAGCTTGACCTGTGGCGATGAACAGAAAGAGGATAAAGTTGAGGCAAATGAACACACCGAAGGAATAGTCATGGCCAGCAAACGCGGTGCTGGTGATGGGGAGCGGAATGCACATTCCTGTCTGACCGTAGAAGTGCCAGTGGGAGATAGCTGGCAACAAAGGGACAACACCCAGACAGACACCAGTCCCCCACAGGAGCAGGCAGCAAACGTGAGCTGACCTGGGAGCAAAGTGAACACTGCTGAAAGGAAACCGCAGCACCAGGAATCGATCCACCGTGATCACACTGACCAGAAATGCTGACACTTCTGACGACACGAACGATAAAAATCCAGCCGTCTTACAGCTAAAACTGCTTTTCCATGATAAATCATTCCACATATAATTCCCTTTATACACAGAATCTGCCACTCCTATCACCATCAAATACACCCCCATCAAAAAATCAGAAATGCATAAATGCACCACAAAAACACCAAAACCAAAGGACGTGATTGACCTATCAACAACAGTACGGAACAGCAGACTGACAGAATTTCCCAACAGAGAAAAGGCTGCCATGGCAGACAGACCTACCCTGTACACATTACTCTGCAGCAAGTCGTCGCACGAAGAAAGCTCATCTGAAGGGGCCACACACCCTGCAGGATTAAAGTGTTTTGGCAGAAGACGTGGGCAGCACATCTTGAAATTGCTGGCTTTCACCTCACGCAGCTGGCCAAGGTCCTGGAATAACCGGCGAGGAAATTCAGTCACTGGGCAATGTCTCAGGTCCAAAGACCGCAAAGACCTCATGGTGTGGAATCCAACATTCTGAATTTGAGCTAGCTGTGTATGGGACAGATTCAAGGAAAGGAGCTGGGACAGCTCTTCAAACTGACTGGGATCCAGTGCTGGAATATACACGAACGACAAATCCAGTTCTTTGAGACTTGCAAGTGTTGTGATGATTGGTAGACTATTCTGCAAATTCAAAGGATTTTTAGACAAGTCTAAGACACGGAGGTGTTTCATTTTCATGAACATATGAGGAGAAAGATGACTGACGTGGTTATCGCTCAGATACAGTTTGTGCATATTGGGAAACTGAAGCATTGTAATATTACGCAGAAAACAGCGAGCTAGACTAAGATGGACGAGCATCACGTTATTCTGTAAAGCTTTCAGAGACATATTACTCCCGTCCGCATTCAAATACCGAAGATACAAATGTTTTTCACCGACAAAAGACTGGTTGCAGAGGAACGCATACCCATAACACGTGCATCCATGTGGACAATTGACGTCACATGCCCATTCATCATCGTTCTGTGGACACTGTCCAGGTATGTTATCACACACATGTGAGGCGTGGACACAGATCTTGGAATCCCTGCAGCGATAGAAACCAGGGCAGATGAAGTCCCCACAGTCCTTTTCATCCTGGTGTCCCTGGCAGTCTGCCACGCCATTGCAGCGCAAGAAGACAGGCAGACAGACGAGGGGGTCAGCGTGCGGACATCTGAAATGAGTGGGCGGGCATGACTGATCCTCAGTGTTCACGAACGAACCAGCAGGTTCACTAACAAGCTTGTACCGACGTTCCTGATGCTTCAGGAAAACTATGACGTCGTCAAATGGAGTTGTGTGAAAAAGCTTTGTATATGTGTTTGGACACCATACTTCGTCCATACCGCGAACACACTGGGGCACGTTGTCACAGACTGCTGTCTTTTGTAAACACTGGTCACACACACACACACACACACACACACACACACACACACACACACACACACACACACACACACACATACACGCGCGCGCGCGCAAACGCACGCATGCACACAATACATACGCATATATACAAACATACACAAACACGCGCTCACACACTTACAGAGATGATGATGAAGAAGAAGAAAAAAAGAGAATGAACGAATGAATGAAATCTTTAATCAGAAGGCCATTGGCCCATTCCGATGGGGTCTCAATCAAAATACAGTTACAAACGACAAGCATACACAGTCTAAATATATATCTAGCAGTACAACGCAAAGTATTAGATCGCATATCTAGTTAATAATGACAGCAAGTTTTGCAAAGGCTTTATATAAGAACAATGACAAGTTTCGCATCGTTACACTGTTAGATGATGAAAGCAAAAGGCACAACCTGAACATGCCTGGATTCATGTAATATTTTCTGTTCTTAAATCATTGTAAGCTGGACGCATAAGGACAAAATGGATTTCATCTTCCTCAGCAGATGAACATAGTGGACATGACAACAGTGACTCAGTTGTTCTTGTATACCTTAAAGAATGTGTGAATATAGATGAAACTCCAAATCTAAATTTACTTAAGGCATTCTTTACAAAGTTATTTATATTCATAGACACATAGGGCTCCATTAGATAACTGCTATTAAAATCTGTATCTCTCACTTGTTTGCGTATGATTGTCCCATTCCTGCCACCTGCAATCAGTTATTCTCTGTCGAAATTCTTTCATGAACATTGAAACCGACTCTACACCCTGATTATCCTAAACATAAGAAAATCCACATTTGTCTAAACTTGTACGAACATTTGTAACCCACGTATACTTCTCCTTTTCGTCAAGAGAACATACTATTCTATATGCCTTATATGGTAATCTATGTTCCCCCATACTGGTCAGTTTTTATCAGAATGTGATGCAATGTACATAAGAGGGTATCTACCCAGATCACCATACAAGAAATCATACAGTGTTCTTATATCTACACCTAAGAACTTTTCAAGACCATATATGTGTACCTTTTCTATTTCTTGTGTATTGAATAGCTTGAAAACAGTTCAGGTGAATTATTCTCAAGTTTATACAATGTTTGCAGAATCGCTATTAATGCTCTTTTAGCTTTACTCACCAGTTCGTCACATACTGTATAAAACCTAAGTTTAGATAGATAGTTTAGTTTAGACTAAGGCGTAGATACTTATAGCTGTTCACAACTTTCATTTCTGCTGTACTATATATCCATTTTTTCCCCTGAAGCTAAATACACTCCTTTCCTGAAAACCGTTATATTACTTTTGTTCATATTCATCGTCAATTCCAGATAACTGGATGCTGTATACAAACTATTCAACTGAATTTGTAGTCCAACCACTGTTTCTGACATTTTAAATAATATCATCTGCAATTAACAAAATAAACAACTCAGAGAAATCAGGAGAAAATGTTATACCATGCTTTCCATTTTCAATTATTTCTAAAGCAAGTTCATTAATAAACAAAGAAAACAAAACTGAACTGCATACATCTCCTCGTTTTACCCCTCTTGAACACGTAATAAAATCTGTAAAATCTGCCTGATTTCTATTCCTGCTTTAACATTATTGAACAAGTAATAAAATCTGTAAAATCTGCCTGATTTCTTATTCTTGCTTTAACATTATTATACATACTTCTTATACAGGCATACATTTTGCCCCTTATACAAATTTTGACAAGTCTTGGCCACAAAAGTTTTCTTGATATAGAATCGAAAGCTTTTTCTTTCAAAATCTATAAATGCAACTTATAACTTTCTGTTGTTCACTAACTGCTTTTGAACTGACGCCAAAAGTGTAAAGATATGATCAATTGTTTAATAGTTCTGTTTAAAAATAGCCTGATGCTCACTAGTGGTATTATTTTCTTCAATCCATTTTTGCAGTTTTACATTAATTATTGAACTGTAAATCTTAATGTTCACATTGCTCAGTGATATGCCCCTGTAGTTATTCGGATCATCTACACCTCCCTTTTCATCTAATGTTCAAATTATGGATTCTGTCCATTGCTCAGGATATACACTTTTATCAAACAGAACATTGAACAACTTAACCAAAACCATGACAACATGATCACCAGAAAACTTAAAAGATTCACCTATTGTACCATTTGGACCCGCTAATTTTGATTTCTATAATTTCCCCCAATGCACCAATAACCTCTTCTTTCGTAATTGCTGATTAAACCATCCCTCTTCATTGTCTACAACTGGATAATCATACTCCTCTTTTACGTTTGTATTATCAACCTGCTTGTCAATAATATTGTTAAAATGCAAAAACCAGTCATCAGTCCTAATGTTATTGCATGTATCATCTCGTTTGGGAACAATTTTGCGAACTGCTTTCCAAAATCTGTACTGATTACCGATAGAAGAAACCAGAAGAATATTCTGCTTGCAAAAACTGAGAAATATTGGTGTTGCTCCTGAGATTCTACAAACCTGTTATCGATGCTGTGTTGAATCTGTTCTTACCATTTCTTTTATGTGCTGGTATGGGAGTTTGAGTCTGCGATGTAAGAATGTGCTGAATGATGTTATGAGTGTGTGTAGTAAAGTTGTGGGTGCAAGACAAACCAGTTTGAAAGCGTTGTACGACAGAAGAGTGCTGAACAAAGCCAGACAGATAGCCAATGATGATAGCCATGTCCTGGCTAAGCATTATGAACTGTTACCATCAGGACGCCGGTACAGAACCTTGAGAGTGAAAACAAGAGCTCAAAAAACTTTTATTCCCCAGTCAATCCATTTTTTTAAATCCGTAACCTTTATCAAGCAAAACTTGTTTTTAACCTATGAATTCTGAATTCGTATTAGGTGAGAGTGCACATGTGCATGTTTGTGTGCGCATGCGTGTGGACATGTGAGTGTATGTTTGTGTTTATACGCATATGTGTGTGTGTGTGTGTGTGTGTATTGTATGCGCATGTGTGTGCGCGCGCGAGGGCGTGCACGTGTGTGTGGTGTGCAGGGATGGATGGATACCTGTCTGTGAGTGTGGGGATGTTTGTGCAAACTTGTGTATGTGCATGGGTGTATTTGTGGGGCTGTAAATGTGTCATATAATATCATTTATACACAAATTTGTTTGATTTAATCGTTAAATTTACATTTATAAACATTTTTATTGTGAATTTTTTCTTGATAATAATTATACAATGTAAATGATGTGATTATGTATGAATGTGCAATATAAATGATATTATGTATAACATAATGTGCAATGAGTTTATGAAATGATTTTGTTCTGTGATGTTGATAATTTTTCGTTTAATGTTTTTGTGTTTGGTCGGTTTCTAGTGCTGTGTTTTTTGTGTGAAATGCACCTGGACCAAATTTCTCATGATGAGATAATAAAGTGTTTCTTATCTTATCTTATCTTATCTTATCTTACATCATTAAGTTGCTATTTTCTATATTCCTTTTCTTTTCTTTCCAAGATATTTTGGTATTCTCTTCAAACTTTACAATACACGGTCCTGTCATTATCTTTTAACGTTCTACATACCTTCGAAAGTAACATTCTCACATTTTTTTTCTTGCACTTTTACATTCTTCATCAAACCATTTATTACTTTTCTTGTCTGATCTCTTATCAAAATAAATCTTTTCTTTCATACAACCAGCTTGTTGCAAAATACAGTCATTAAATAATTCCACAGCTTCATCTATGTCTATATCAATCATGTAAGCTGCATAACTTAAAGTGTCTTGAAACTCCTGATGACTCGTTGCTTCAATGAATTGTTCAGCATATTCAACTTTCCATCTATACCTCTCAATGGCACGTGTTTCTTTTGGTCTACAGTTTAACAATGCAGATGTATTCTTAGTCCGTGATTTGATACATACTTCTATAGGGAGGTGATCAGATTCTATCCTTTCCTCCACATGCATGTCACAACATGAGTGCAAAACAGAGAAAAAGTCATCACATGTCAAAAAATAATCATTCACACTACTGCCAGTACCAAAAATGTAAGTAAAACGACCATCTCTATATCCATCACAAACACCATTTAGCATACATAGTCCCAATGAAGTACAAAGGTTTAAAAGCTTTCTTCCATATGAATTAACTATTTTATCTCGCGAATTTCGAATAATTACTTCGTTGATCTTATCGTCTACAGCAGTGTTGCCAAAAACACCATCATTCGTCGAAAATGTATCTCCTCTTCTACTGTTTAAGTCCCCACACACCAAGATATACATATCATCACTAAGTGTGGTATTAGTAAGAATATCTTCATGTAATTCTATATCACTATCTATACTACTAGATTTATAATAAGAAGAGTCTTCTGGTAGAATATAACAACAAAGAAAAAGAATATCAGTACCAAACAATGATTTGTTTATAGAAAAACAAAGGAAATTCCTCTGTTCAAATGTTATTTCGGTTATATACTTAACTGCTGATTTACAAAATGCTGTGTAATTCGGAAGCTAGTAGGTAAGGCAATGTTTCTTATAGCCCAGCCGATCGCAAAGGGCCATATCAGGGCTGTCTCTACGTTGAAGTCAACTCACAAGTCATCCCCCCAAAAATCATCATTCACACATTTCTTTAAAATACACCTTCTAAAAACGCACCAGAAACTTCGTTAAAAATCTTTCGCCATAAAATCTTAGATCAGATGAAAAATGTTAATCTTTTTCAGAAACTAAAAGATCACGTTAGGTGGGACATCCCTGAACACGGTTTTCATGGAGTCTGCTGTAAAATGTTTATGTCTCCCATCCTGAAAGTCCCAACACTCTGAAAGAATATATTTCGCTGTGAGTGGTACATGACATGGAATGCACCACGGAGCTTCTTCACTTTTTAAAAGATAAGAATGAGTATAAAATGAGTGGCCTGTGTACAAACGGCACAAGACTGTTTCGTCTTTATGGCCGGCTCTGGAACATGGTAACCTAGCATCGGATCATTATGCTGTGAAGTGTGAATTAGATATCGTTAGGCCCGCCGTTCCAAAGACTTACAAGGAAGTTAGGAAAATTTCTGCTATCGATATAGAGGCTTTCAAATCTGATCTGAGCACGGCCATACCGAGCGAGCCATCGGCCTGTCAGCTGACCTCTGCCCTCCGTGCCATGCTTGATAAGCATGCTCCAGTGAGCAGGCGCTTGATCACTGATCGCTCACTGTGTCAATGGCACAACACAGTGGGTCCCGAGTTGTCGGAGGCCAAACAGGAGAGGAGGGGGGCTGAGAGGCGATGGCGCGCCACGGGACTGACTGTGCACAGGGAAATATATCAAACTGAGAGAAATCATGTTACTGACATTGTTCATCAAGCAAAAACTTTGTTCTATTCTTCAAAGATATTGGCCTGTAATACGGCCAAGCAACTATTTAATGTCACAAATAGTCTCCTAGGCAAAGTCAGCTACTCCCCCCTTCCCACCATCTTCCAAACTCAAGAGCTCCCTCAGAAATTCTTAGAGTTTTTCAATGGAAAAATTGACACTATCCGTGAAAAGCTAGATTCTACTGCACCTGTACATCCTCTGAATGACAAAGTTTACTGTGGACCTCCTTTGGCTTGTTTTAGTCCTGTTAGTCAAGACTATGTCAAAAAACTTTGTTTGCGATGCAGCCCTAAATCATGTGAACTTGATGCCATTCCCACTAACTTGCTCTTTCAGTGCATTGATGATGTCCTACCCCATCTTACTCATGTTATCAATACTTCTTTGTCCTCTGGTCACGTTCCTGAAATCTTCCGGTCCGCAGTGGTACGTCCATTGATCAAGAAACCTTCATTAGATAAAAATGTTTTAAAGAATTATCGGCCTGTATAAAATTTGTCATTTCTATCAAAATTATTGGAGAAGATCGTTTTGGAACAAATTCTAGAACATCTCGAAAAGAATCACCTTTTGAATCCTCATCAATCTGCTTACAGACAAGGCCATAGTTGTGAGACAGCACTCCTCCGTATAGTCAATGACCTCCTCTGCGGGCTTGACGATGGGAATGTTTCCTTATTAGCGATGTTAGACCTCTCTGCAGCATTTGACACGATCGATCATAATATTTTGTTCTCACGGCTTCAAACTTCCTTTGGATTCAAAGACACAGCTCTCGACTGGATTATCTCTTACTTGACTGGACGTACTCAGACAGTGTGTGTACAGGGAAGATACTCAGACAGTTCTCCTCTTAGGTACGGTGTGCCTCAGGGTTCTGTACTTGGGCCAGTCCTTTTTGTGCTGTATGCTAGTCCTGTGTCTGACGTCATCAGTGGTCACGCCATGTCGCATGAGAGCTTTGCTGACAATACTCAGCTTCATCAGTCGGCTCCCATTGCTGAAACTGACTCACTGATTTCTCGGACGCAGGGCTGCATTGCAGACCTGAAGGACTGGATGACAACCAACAAACTACAACTAAACGATGACAAGACGGAACTCATGTTCGTGACAAAACAGCCTAACCATCCTTCTCTGCCTTCAACTGTCACTATCAATGACTGTGCTGTCTCTGTCTCCACCTCTGTCCGCAGTCTAGGGGTCATACTTGACCAATCCCTCTCCTTTGAGAAACAGGTTTCAAATATTTGCAAGATTGCCTATTTAGAACTAAGAAGAATCAGCTCTGTACGTCACCTTCTCTCTACAGATGCTACAAAAACTCTCATTTGTGCATTTGTCTTATCTAGAATAGATTACTGCAACTCACTTTTGGCCGGCCTTCCAAAATACCTGATAGAAAGATTACAGCGAATCCAAAATCATGCAGCCCGAGTCGTCTGTAGAGCAAGAAAACATGCTCACATTTCGCCTCTCCTCCACTCTCTTCACTGGCTATCTGTCTCAAACCGTATCTCGTACAAAATCTCAACTCTCACTTTCTCTGCTCTCTTTGAAAATGGACCTTCTTATCTCTCAGATCTCCTTAAAATCTACACCCCCTCTCGACAACTACGCTCCTGTGCTGACGACCGCCTTCTGCGAATGACTCGCTTCAGGACTACTACTGGTGAAAGATCTTTCTCTTTTCAAGCTCCAGCGACGTGGAACAGACTGCCAGACTGTCTCAGACATTCAGATTCTATCTCTTCTTTCAAGTCTAAACTTAAAACCCATCTATTTTCTCATAATTAGTCAATGCTGTGGGGAGAGGGGGGGGGGGTAACAACCTAACTCATAGCCGTCTGGGCCTTTTCAAATGTAGCGTATGTGTATGTTCTCTATTATATGTATTTGTTGTATGATTGAACGTTATAGGATTAAGTTTTTGTAGTGATATTTGAAGAATAAGTGAATGTCACATTGGTAGGATTAGGATTTGTTAGTTATTGTAGTAATAGTATTTGTAGTTGGGTGTAAGGTATATTATTGTATATGAGAAGGGTGAATGTAGTATGACTTTGTAAAGCGCTTAGAGAAATTCGTTTGATTAAGCGCTATATAAGAAATCATTATTATTATTATTATGGTAAAAATTCTTTCAGGTTTGGACGGATTTTAAATAGTTTGTTATGCGTCTGCGAGTTCCATTCCTCTTGCCAGAGGTCTTTGACGTAAGTCTGTGTTTCGGGTTTGAGATCAGTGTGAGGGATAGACAACCTGCTCAACTTTTCTTTTGTGATACTTTTGGCAAGTTGATTAACCACCTCGTTGCCTCGAATGCCCACATGGCTTGGAACCCAAGCTAAAACTATGCTGTATCCATCTGATTTCAGAGAAGTGTACAGTTCGAAAACTTTCAGCAGCTGAGGGTGCTTGAGATGACGGCCGGCAATGGCCTCCAAAGCAGAAATGGAGTCTGATAAAATGAGGAAATCTTTACGTTTTGATTTACAGACCATTTTAAGAGTCAGGACCAAGGCTGTCAGCTTAGCAGTTAGATGGAGCTATCGTTGGGAATGTGTTTGGTACATCTTTGAGGGGGATCTACTGCACAAAACACAGCAGAGGCAACTCCTTCCTCAGATTTGGAACCGTCAGTTAAAACACTTTTGAAGGATGGAAACTTTGAACATAGTTCAGCACACAGAGACTAGTATGCCAAGTAACTAGTGGAATCTTTCTGGTACGGGGCCAAACCAAATCTCTGGAGTGAAGAAAGTCCATGGACAGTCATCAGGAAATTTGGATAAATCACAAACTACTCCAAGGTCTGTATCTGCTTTGCTCAAATGGGGAAGAATACGAATGCCCAAGGGTGGAATGAAACTGGGGTGGTCATCGAATTTCTTTTGGAACTTGAGGTAAAAAAAACACAGTCAAATGCAGGGTTTTGGGGTTCAGAAGAGAGATTCAAACAGTAGCAGTAGTTCAAGGCAAGTTTCAGTCGACGGCTTGAGAGGGATGGTTCTCCTGCCTGAGCATACAGGCTATAAACAGGGGTGGTGCGGAATCCACCCAGACACAATTGAAGTCCTTGATGGTGGATAGGATCTAGACTTTTCAGGTAGGAAGGTCTGGCCGAATCGTACACTACACACCCATAGTCCAGCTTGCAGTGGATCACAGCCCTGTAAAGATGAAGGAGAGTTTTCTTGTCAGCGCCCCAGTCTGTTTGTGCACAACTCGCAGAATGTTCAGTGCTTTCTGAAATGCAGTTTTAAGTGTTGATTATGACTTTTAAAGTTCAGTTTCTGATTAAAAAGATAACACCCAGAAATTTGGCTTCCTTCACAGCTGGAATGGTAGACTTGTCCAAACGAATTTCAGGATCAGCAAAAGATTGACGGAAATTGTGAAAATGGATTGGCTGAGTTTTGATACCTGAAAAGGTAAACACGTTTTCCTCGGCCCACTGTTGAATCTTATTAAAACAAAGTTGAAGTCGATGCTGTACAGGCGTAAGAGGCTTCAACTGCGTACAGCGCGAAGTTATCAATAAACAGTGAGGACTCAGAACCCTGCTTTATGGATGTGGCAATGTTGTTAATATTTATGCTGAAGAGAGCAGGCGAAAGAATGCTCCCTTGAGGTGCACCCAACTCCTGCCCATGGATGTCAGACAGTATGGTGCCAATACGGACTTGGAACTGCCGATCAACCGGAAAGTTTTGAATAAACAGAGGCAGATGGCCACGAAAACCAAGTTTATGAAGATCCATAAGGATTCCAGATTTCCAGGTGGTATCGTACGCTTTTTCTGGGTAAAAAAAAGATAGTAACCACATGCTGTTTTATTGATGAAGGCGTTGCGGATGGTAGTTTCCAGACGGACTAAATGGTCAACTGTCGGGTGGTACTTCCGGAACCCGCACTGTTCACTGGCTAAAAGGCCATCGGTTTCCAGCTTCCACATCAGTCGGGAGTTGACCATCTTTTCCATGAGCTTGCAGAGGCAGCTGGTCAGAGCTATTGGACGATAGTTAGAAGGATTGGTAAATTCTTTTCCAGGCTTTGGAGTTGGAATGACCAGGGCTTTCCGCCAGGAGGGCAGAAAGCATCCTGTGGTCCTGATATGATTGTAAACTTTGAGAAGGGTCTCGAGACAGCTTTCTGGGAGATGTTTTAAAACCTGATAATGAATATCATTCAGGCCAGGGGCAGAATCATTGCAGCTTTGCAGAGCAGATTTCAGTTCATCGATTGCAAAAGGTAGATTGTAGGCTTCAGAGTTGTCTGATGTGAAGTTGTATGAAGAGTTTTCTCTGAATGGTGGAGGCCAGCAGATTGGCAACAGCTTTTTTGTCAGTTATCACAGCATCGGCAATTTTAATAATAATAATAATCATAATGTATGGATTTTATATAGCGCAATTCTTGGGATCAACTCATTGCGCTCAACACACACTCAAACACTCGCACTAACATGTGTTCACACACACACACACACACACACACACACACACACACACACACACACACACCTACCGACACAGGCGCACTTATCAAGTTCATTGGTTCAAGCGTAAACAATACAGTTATGCATGCAGTACATAAAAAGTCAGGTCAGAATAATAGACACAGCATTTAGATATTATGGTTGAAGAAGGCATTCCTAAAGAAGTATGTTTTTAACTCTGACTTGAATTTAGATAATGTAGGCAGGTCGCGTAATCTGTCAGGAAGAGAATTCCAAAGAGTGGGCGCACTAAAGCTAAATGCTCTCTCACCGACTGTCTTTAACGAGCGCCTAGGAATTTTCAGAAGTTTTTGAGAAGATGAGCAAAGAGACCGAGAAGTTTGATAAGTGGACAGAGAAGCAGAAAGATACTGTGGGAGTGTCCCATCAAAGTAACGATAGGCAAAAACTGCGATTTTGAACTGCCATCGATATTTGATGGGAAGCCAGTGGAGTTCACGTAACAAAGGTGTAATATGCTCATTTTTATGCTTTTTGAGAACAAGCCAAGCTGCACTGTTTTGCACCCTTTGTAATCGTGCAAGCTGTTCTGAAGGAAGTCCTGCTAACACAGAGTTACAGTAGTCTAGTCGGGACATTACCATGGCAGTGATGAGTCTGATTGTTGTCTGTGTGGAGAGGTAGGACCAGATAGAAGCAATACGTCGCAATTCCAGGAAGCATGCACGACAAACATTAGATATTTGGTTCTGCATAGAGAGCGTTTGATCAATGCTGACACCTAAATATTTCACTGACTCTTTGAAAGGTAAAACAACACCATCAATTTCTGCCGACTCAGCTTTAACCATCTTGACACGAGAGGAGGTACCAACAGCCATGATCTCGGTTTTGTCACTATTCAGCTTGAGTTTGTTGCTGGTCATCCAGACTTTTACATCCCTAAAACATGCGGTAATATCTGATTGAGCACCTTGAAAATCGCTGGTGGTTGCGCACTTAGAGAGTTAAGTGTCATCTGCGAATTTGTGGAAGTCACAGCCATGGGCAGAAATAACGTCAGATAAGGGCTGAGAATAAAGGGTAAAAAGAACTGGTCCAAGGACAGAGCCCTGGGGGACACCATACAGAAGAGGAGAAGGAGATGATTCAGCGCCATTAACGATTACCGTCTGTGTCCTGTCAGAAAGGTATGATGTGAACCATTTGAGAACCATATCGTCAAATCCAAAAGTAACCTTGAGTCTCTTGAGTAGGATAGAGTGGTCAAGAGTATCAAAAGCAGCACTGAGGTCAAGCAATGCTAGAAGGGAAACCAGTTTATCGTCTGATTTACAAAGCAGGCAGTCTAAGACACTCAGAACTGCCGTCAAGTGATGAATCGATGGGTTGGTGTTCTTCCCTTTGTTTTCCTGATGATGTTCCAGACTTTTTTCTAAGATGTTTTAGATGTCAGCCTGGAGCAGAAGTTTCTCCAAGACTGACGCTTACTGATTTTAAAAGTGTCTTGTTTTGGCCCAGGGTTTCTGGTGGGCTCGAGCGTTTGGAGCTGAAGGTCTTTGAAATACTCGACGCTGAGCCCGTTGTGTACTTTTGAATTTTGTTGGCAGTTAGAATTAAACCAAGGTGTTTAGGCAGTTGGAGTTTATCGAAAGACATTGGAATACAGGTTTTTGCACACTTAATCAATGTGTTAGTTTGAGATTCTGCTGGGTCTTCACTTTGAAGAATGACAGTTTCCTGGAGTTCCTTTGAAATATTTGCAGCAAAAAGATTCCAGTTGGCCTTCTTCTAATTAAGATGTTCTGGAACAGAGGCGTTTTGTTGTTATTGATTTTAAGAGAACAAGAAGATGATCATTTCCATGAAGATCATCATGGACAGACCACTCATAGTCCAGGACCACTGAGGGGTCACATATTAACAAATATAAACACGAAAGTAAACCTGTGGAAGAGTGGAGGTAAGTTGGAGATCCACCACTCAGACAACACAAATCGAACTCTGAAAGGACATCCTCGAGAAGCAGACCTCTGGATGACGAATTCACACTACCCCAAAGGGGATTATGGTCATTGAAATCACCCAACAGCAGAAACGGTCGAGGAGCTGGAGGTTCTTCAATCAGACTGACAAAGTCCTGACGACAAACCGGGACAGAAGGTGGCAGATATAACGAGCAGATTCTAATGGTTTTGTGGAGAGTGACTCTCGCAGCTACTGCCGGAGGGGGGGGGGGGGGGGGGGGGGGGGGGGGGGGGGGGGGGGGCAGAGCGACAGGACTAAACAGCAAAGTTTTCTGGACAAGAAGGGCAACATCGCCCATTAGTCCCAATGTGGAAGATTATGCAGGTTTGGAAAGAATTTTGAAGCCAGAAAGAGTAAAGGAGGTCTTCTAGCTTTGAATTTTTGCTTCCTGAAGAGGTGCTACCTGGGGTTTTAGTGTACGACACATTTGCTTGCCTCAAAGTTTGAGTTTGATTCACGGATGTTCCAATGAATTAATCTACTATCCATGGTAGAGGACAAACACGAGAGAAATCAGTTCATCTCCGAATCGTCCTTTGCATCCAATGGAGCGTATCTGTTTTAAAGATGGACCAGTTTGTTTTGTTCTCCAGACCTGCTGGCAGACTTGCCCACATGGCTTGAGTTCTGGAGATGGTGGAGGTCTTTTAATCTCCACCATCTCAACACTCTGTTGGACTCCCTTGCACGCACGGGCACTGCTCTCGAAAGTTCGAGGCGGGAGGGCTGGTTTTTTACTTCTGCCCAGCAGCAGATGGTTTAGACTGCTGGGCAGTCTGAGATGTGGCGGATTTATTGCTCCCACAAGGGGCATCCACTTTGGATTGGGATTTGCCTCCATCGGGGCTTGACATTTTTCCTTGCAATGTTTTAGAGGAAATGAGCTCATCAGTTTGACAGCAGACAGAACGTGTTGAAATTTTCTTTACAGCAGAAGCATATGAACAGACTGAAGAAGACCGATTAGCGAGGACCTGCTTCCGTGCCTCAAAAAATGAAATTTTGCTTTCTGTTTTTACCTTTTGGATCTTTGATTCCTGGACCCAAACTGGGCAGTTGTGTGAAGAGGAGGGGCGGTCGCCGTCGCAGTTTGCACAATGAGCTGGATCTTTACACGGCCCATCATGGGCTGCTTTGCAGCAAACACCACACACCTCCTCCCCAGAACAGTGATCTTTGATATGCCCAAACTTCTGGCACCTGAAGCACGGTATCGGAGGCGGAATATAGAGTTGAACGCGCACATTCAAGTAATCCCCTTTAATGACCTGAGGCAATGAAGGGGTACAGAATATCAGAAAGAGGGTGTTAGTGGGCACTCTTTCTGCTCATCTGCGAACTGTCATCCTATGTGCGTCTATCACACCTTGGGATGCAAGTCCCGTTTTGATTTCCGTCTCCGAGACGCCTCTGAGATCTGGGCATCAAATGACTCCCTTGGAGGAATTCAGCTGTTTATGGGGAGTCACCTGGATCTCTCTGTCTACCAGTTTTGTAGCTTTCAGCAGCTGCTCTGACTGTCTCTTACACTTGCATAGGATGAGGAAGGTACTGTTTCTTAGTCCTTTTATGGACTGCGGGTCTCCTGCAAATCATTGGAAACCATTCTGAATGGCAAATGAGCTTAACACAGAAATCAGTTTGCCCTGCTCTGCACTCTCCACAATCAGCCAAGAGGACCAAAATCCAGTCATTTTTTTCTTGTTTCAGTTTCAGAATCAGAGTCCACATCAGACTCCTGCGACATTCTTCTCAAGTTGACTTTTCGGTTGTTTTGAGTGGAGGATTTTTAGGTGAATAAGCCATTTTCTGTTGTTTTTAATTCAATCTCTCCCTTAACCACCCGCCATGGAGTCCAACTAAGGGGCCAGGGCCAAGAAGTCACTGTCTTGACCCCTTCCAAGCTTCAGGAGAGATATACGACAAGCAGAAGCCCACCAATATTTCCCCCCTGATCATGCTCAACTCCCAGGGTCAGAGAGCTAAACACTGCAGGGTTACCTTGGCCAGCCGGAGAACTGCCTGTCTTACGCCAGCCCCATGCAGGAGTAGCCAATTGATACACGTACACCTGGGCCAGAGTGTACTTCCTGTCTAGGAGAGCTCCGAGCCAAAGAGATGTGTTGAGGGCACTTGCCCTCTCAATCACCAGGGTCTCATTCCTGTAGTGTCTACGTAAGTTAGTCCTGATTTGTGTCAATAGACATCTAAATTAAGCCTCGTTCTGGACATTGCCGTTGGAAACGTAACAACGACATCGGAAGCTCACAAACAATCAACATGTTGCTCAGCTCTGTACGTTAGTCAACCTAGTTTGATTTATTAAATATTTTGAACGCACGAGCTGTGTTCGTAGATGTTGTATGAACGCACACATACGACTCTACAATTCCCTTCCATCACAGGTCGCACCTCACGGCAAACGCAGCGGATCTTAAGAAGACCACAGAGAGAAAAAGAATGTGGAAAAGAAGACTTGAAAGGGAGACGAAGATAGAAAAGAGCCAGTAAGAAAGGTAGAAGCAGCAAAGTTGCAACCCCCAGAGGGGGAAATGCTAGTGGATCAAAGCTATCAACAAATGTCTCTACTAAACAAATAAAGTGAAAGATGAAGGATAGGAAGTAGAATCTTCGCCATTCAGTTTTGACAAAATATGAACTATATTCCAATGCAAAAAATGAATATTCTTGTTTATATTTACAGGCACATTCTTTGGGCCTTTCTTTTCTACGGTCAACATTTTTTTTCAAAATACTTTCAACATGGCCCTGTAATGAATATGACCCATTTTCTTCAAACCTCACTGAATTCTGCGGCACGCTAACAGATTCACCAACTACGGAAAGCGCATGATTTGTATAATCTGTTTTTGACACATACTCGGCCGGTGTAACTTGTTCAGTGATCCCCTGTGAAAACTGTGCAACGTTTAAATTAGAATTGCTAGAGGCTAAATTTTGTTTTTTACTCGTTCGGCCGGCCTAATCCCTATTTCGTCTGAACAAGATTTCCATAAGCACTGAGGTAAGATTTAGTTCCTTCGATAATAAGGTGCTCAAAGGCCATGTTGGCTTTTTCCCAGCCGCTCTTGCCTCTTTTATATAGGGACAAATTTTTTTTTCTAATTTCTCTGACTCATTTACTGAAGTTCTCTCCAACGAAAATACATACCTTTCAGCTTACCTCTAGCTCTCAAAAACTCCTCTTTTCCTGTGAAAAAGTACACCTGGTCACAATTGGAGAGTCTTTCTTAGAGGACACACAGTGAAAATGGTTGAATTGACACTCTCCTGTCAGCTCCAGTTTGTTCACAATCAGATACCTGACACTGTCTTCACAATCCTTTCATGTTTCGTTGTCTTTGCGAGGTATTTCATGGAATATGAGGTTGTTTCGCTTTGGTCTATCCTCAAGTTGATCAGTTCTGCATTCAAAATTTTCACATTTAGCTTTTAACATTTCATTTTCACTTTGCAGGGCTTTTTTGCTTGGCTTAACGTAAAGACATCCTCTTCCAGTGTATCCATTTTGTATTTCAGAGTTCTAAATTCTTCTTTCAATTCCTTGACGTGACCTCACACTATGTCGAATTTTGTGTTTAGGTCATGGTTCATTTTTAATAAAATGTCCATCACATCGTTGACAGTGTGGTCAGCTTTTCCGTCTATAGACTGGCGGATAGGAGAATCCACGTTGTTCTTGCTGTTAATCTTCCCAGAAGAGGTCAGTCGTGACTGTCGCGTGTCCTTGCCTTGAACTGGTCCGGGGTTCTTTTCAACGCCATCACACTGGTGTAAAAGGTCCCCCCAGTACAGATGTGTCAGCAACACTCCCACGACGGCACCAGTTGACCTCTGCCGAACTCTCAAGGTCAGCAAAAACATGTCCTCCTTCCGTCTTGCTCTCAGGTACACGAAGTTGATAAACACAGCGGTAAAACTCCCACATACTGCTCTTAAGGTGAGTGGAGCTACTGGCATGACTTGACTTACTTGACTTAGTCCTGTTGTCTCCCAGTGGAGCATAGGGCCGCAACAACACCACGCCAACGGACTCTGTTTTGGGCTGTTCTCCTCAGCCGAGTCCATGTCATTCCGGCTTCCTTCACTTCGCTCTCGACGGATCTTCTCCACGACTGTTTTGGCCGTCCCACTTTCCTTTTTCCTTGTGGGTTCCACTCTAGTGCTTGTCTTGTGACGTTGTCTGTGGGTTTGAGGAGCGTATGGCCTATCCAGCCCCATTTTCTTTTCTTGATGTCCTGGTCGATCGGATTCTGGCTGGTTCTTTTCCATAGGTCAGCGTTCGAGATCTTCTCCGGCCACCTGATGTTGAGGATGTGGCGCAGGCATTTGTTGACGAATGTCTGTATCTTCCTGGTGATGGTGTTGGTTACCCGCCATGTCTCGGTTCCATGGCTTGACTGGTATTGTCATCAACGTGTGCGCAGAATGTTTAACCTTAACAGTTGAATGGGCCACCGTACTTCTAATTCATTTCCGGAGCTCTTTGAATGTAGGCCCTTTTTCTGTAACATTTGCGCATGCGCCCACGAGAGAGAGAGAGAGAGAGAGAGAGAGAGAGAGAGAGAGAGAGAGAGAGAGAGTGGAGAGAGAGAGAAAAACATTTGCGCATGCGCCCCAGAGAGAGAGAGAGAGAGAGAGAGAGAGAGAGAGAGAGAGAGAGAGAGTCAAAACTCTGAAATTTGTTCATATAAAGGTCTGGGTCCCTTACTGAAGGGGGATTTACACATGACTAAACAAGGGAAAAGAATCCAGTGACATATACAAATCAAAGAAGTAATCAACAAAATAAGATTCTTCAAGATGTACATTGAAAAATAACATTCTACAAAGTCGGAATTTGCAGCCTTTTGAGCGGCTGATAACTACACATCGCTAAATTCTTCACTGCAATCTCGTATGTCCAGGACGGGGGAAATCGTGATGGTATTGCTTAAGTGCACTAAGTTGATGTATTATTAGTCAGGCTTAACACACCAAGGTTATCTTTGCACTCATACACGCATATGCACACTCATGCGCCCATCAAACATTCGCCTCTCTCTGGGAATGGGATGTCACGCATTCGTTTCTCTCCTAACACGACTGAGCACAAGACATACAATTTCTATGCTACTTATAATTAAACATGAAGAATCCAATTACACAAAATGAAATGATCAAAACACAAAAGATCAATACTTCCTAATCCCGGGTTATGATAAAATGACTTCTTACCTGGCCAGGTTTTCACACACACAACCACGCTTTCACACCACACCACAGTTCTTGAAAAAGTCTCTTCACGTCTTCTTCAACACTGCTTGATGGTGATGCCCTTAGTTGACTGGCTCCAGGCTTCAGGACTGGGTCTTTGGGGTTGTCTCTGGGATCTCAACGTAGAACTCTTCTTCTTCGTCTCTTTCACCCACCTCTGGGTTCAATTTCAGTTTGTCTGTCTTCACCCACCTCTGGGCTTCAAACTTACTTTTCTTCTCTTCCAGCTTGTCTTTAACCCTAAGACTTTGCTGTCTCTTCAATCTCCCAGACCATGTTTCTCTCGACCTTAATCTGTCCTGCTCACTCTCCTCTCTTCTATCTCTCGTCTGCCTTCTCTCTCTCTCATGGTGTTATTCTCCCCTTTACGTTGTTCTCCCTCACTTTATATAGGGAGGGACACAAAGGATTTCCCTTCAGGCCATGCCTTTGTCCATGCTGCTTCTCAAACCCCCTGTTCACAAGTACCCTGAATTCTCCATTCGCTACATTCTTCCACACATCAGCATTTACACACATCCCTACCTAATTGATTAGCAAACACTTGGCATCAGATGGACATCGAAATTTCCCGCCGACTTCGGGGGTCACTTAACACAGTAATTATCCTGGAGAAAAGCTACGACAACAACATCCACGCGCTTTCAACCAGCCTGACAATAGAACCAACACAGTGCCCTATGGCAATACCAACTGAACGAGTCCAAGACTCCTGCTCTTCAATGACTGTTTACAAAAGAACCTCAGCTGACTGAGTATTTAGCGCCCACTTGGTGCACTGAGGTCCTAGTGGTTACATCCCTCCCCCCTTTCGCTATCAGGAAGGTCCGAACCCGGGAGGGTCCGTACTACCTTAGGTGCCATCTGTCACCTGACCACTTCGTCCTCCTTGACATAGTTCGACCATGTGCGGTGGGTAAGGCATACTGCTAAAACATTCCTTGCCTCTAAGCGCTCAAGGTATTTTGTGAGAGGTTCCACTCCCTTGACAAATTCCCCCCACTCGAAGACAATGCCCTGCATTGGCTAAAACACATTCAAGGAGCTGAAACTCTCATAATTTTCCCATTTAAACCAATGCTAGTCTGGGCCTCTCATAAGCCTACTTACACCAGAGAACGCATGCAAAATTTGTCTTGCAACAAAATTAGAGAAAAATCAATACATACACACTATCCAAGCAAATATCAACACAAATCTGAAATTTCCACCAGCTCTAAGTCGTGTGGCCATATACAGATAAACATTATCTTTCTCCGGAATTTCTCTCCTTTTCTCCTCATACACGTGGCCTGCAACCAACTACGTCATGCATAAACGACACGTGTGAGACACAGGCGCACACCACCCGACTTTTCGCCCGACCATTTTAATTTGGCCTACAGCCCCGTTTTGGTGAGACTGGTCCGATCGCATTCTCTGTGACACACCATTGCGTGCCCCGCGGCATGTGTTGCAATGTGCACAAAAATGCCTGACATCACCTAGGATACCGGGCCAGTAGTACTCTCGCGTCACAATCTTTTGTGTGGCCTTCTTACCGAGATGGCCTAAGGCTGACGTCACATGATTTTCGGACATCACCGCCTTTCTGCGCTGCTTAGGAACGACAACCTGCTTCTTCGTTTTTCCCGACCGCGAATGAGTAAAAGTTCGGTACAATATGCCGTTCTCTAACTCGAAACCGATTGTACCCTCTTTAACATTTTTCTTCTGTCCCCTGTGAGCAAAACCAACCAGTTTTCTGAGCGAGTAGTCGCCCTTTTGTTCTGCTCGTGAGTGAGTGGGGTGGGTCTCACTTGACACGCTCCAATGCTATTGGAACGGTTTGACTGCCCAAGGGCTTTCCATCACGTGACTTGTCACGTCTGATTCAACACAGAAATCAGGGTTTGGATTTCCGTAAGCACATGCTCCTGTAATGTTTCCAATTACCAAATCATACGGTGGCTTTGGAACAGCCAAAGCCTGTACACTTCCACTATAAAATGGTGTATCAATGAACACAAGGGCCGTTTTGAATTCTGCTACTGTTCCATATATTTGTCTACACCTCTGTGTTTTACTTGTGAATTGTCCCTCCTTAACCAGGGATTCTTTCACCATTACGCCTGTGCACCCAGAGTCTCAAATGACATTAACCACATTCTTCCCTACTCTGCCTTTGTGCACATCCATGTTATCTCCTGAATCTGTGAACACACAGCACAATCCAGACAAAATAACACTGTCATCTTTTTCATCTTTTTCTACCTGTCTCTCACTTGGCCTGACCCTCATTGCTGCTGCTTTTTGTGACTTGAATATGCAGTCCCTAGCCAAGTGTCCTGTCTTATTGCACAAAAAGCAGGTACGTCTATCTACGGCCTTATCCACGTGGGCCTTCACCCTTGTTTGCACACGTGACGCCGTGGGCCTACGGGCGTGCAATACTGACTCATTACGTGAGTCATGTGCTGGCCTGCTATCCTCTGAAGATGCCTCTGGGCTTTCCTCTTGTTGAGGTAAGTCACGCCTCGCTTCACGGAAAGTCTCTGCTGCTTCAAGTACTTCAGCAATTGTCTCGACACCCTCTCCTTGAGGTGTATTGTGAGGCCCGGCCCACAACCATCAAGTATCTGTTCCTTCATCACCAGTGTCTTGAGGCGTTCAAAATCACTGTCTACTCCACTAAGTTCCACCCACTTGTTGAAATAGTGATCCAGTCTAACTCCAATCTGTGTGTATGTCTCACCCTGTTCGATTCTCGCCTCGCGAAACTTACGCCTAAAACCTTCTTCAGTCAAATCATATGCCTTTAGTACTGCTTGTTTCACCTTGTCAAAATCCCTCTGATCAACTCTGGGTAAGGTAGAAACAGTGTGTACGCACGACCTGTCAACAAGGCAGACAGGTTTATTGCCCAGTCATCTTCGGGCCAGCCCTCGCGCTGGGCAAACGATTCAAAACGACTGATATAGGCATCAATCGAATCAGTTTCTTCTCTGAAAAGTGGGAGTTTAGGCCTAGGCCCGGAATTTAGTCTGCGGCCTACTGACTCAGAACTGGTGTCTATTTCACTACGATTTTCAGATTTTATTCTTTCCAACTCAGTTTGTTTGGCAACGGATTCAGTTTCAAGCCTAAGTCTCTCAGCCTCAGCATCTGGGTTTCTTTTGACAGCTTCGAGCTGTTCCTTTTCAAACTTCCTTCTTTAAGCCCTTTCATCTCTCTCAGTCTTCTGCTGAGTCTCTATGAATTTACGCAGTTCATCTCCTGTATATCCCATTTCTTTCCCCAGACTTACTAGTTTCTCAATGGGGGTAAAACTTTCTTCAGCCATTTCTTTTTCTGATATGTTTTAGCACCAGTAAAACAGTTACGCTTATAAACCCAGAAAAAGTCAGTAAACAGTTTATCTACTAAACGTTACAAGTACACCAACCAGTGGCAATGTTCCTAACACAAAGGAGCCCTAATCTTAAACTACAGCTTCTGTGAGAGTTAAGACTAGAACCTCGTTCTTCGTTTTCTCTGAACGACCTTTGATTAATACAGCCACTCTACACACAAGTCAATACTCAACACTCAAAGAACTAAAGGAAATAATTAGAAGAGCTAATTACAATTGCCTTTAGTGGATGCTTCGCCACAGTACTACTCTAGTACTCACTTTGTTTTCCTCCTGAGACTAATTTGGGCCATGAGATCCTGGCAGGCTCGCCACTTTGTCCAGGACGGGGGAAATCGTGATGGTATTGCTTAAGTGCACTAAGTTGATGTATTATTAGTCAGGCTTAACACACCAAGGTTATCTTTGCACTCATACACGCATATGCACACTCATGCGCCCATCAAACATTTGCCTCTCTCTGGGAATGGGATGTCACGCATTCGTTTCTCTCCTAACACGACTGAGCACAAGAAATACAATTTCTATGCTACTTATAATTAAACATGAAGAATCCAATTACACAAAATGAAATGATCAGAACATAAAAGATCAATACTTCCTAATCCCGGGTTATGATAAAATGACTTCTTACCTGGCCAGGTTTTCACACACACAACCACGCTTTCACACCACACCACAGTTCTTGAAAAAGTCTCTTCACGTCTTCTTCAGCACTGCTTGATGGTGATGCCCTTAGTTGACTGGCTCCAGGCTTCAGGACTGGGTCTTCGGGGTCGTCTCTGGGATCTCGACATAGAACTCTTCTTCTTTGTCTCTTTCACCCACCTCTGGGTTCAATTTCAGTTTGTCTGTCTTCACCCACCTCTGGGCTTCAAACTTACTTTTCTTCTCTTCCAGCTTGTCTTTAACCCTAAGACTTTGCTGTCTCTTCTATCTCCCAGACCACGTTTCTCTCGACCCTAATCTGTCCTACTCACTCTCCTCTCTTCTATATCTCCTCTGCCTTCTCTCTCTCTCTCATGGTGTTATTCTCCCCTTTACGTTGTTCTCCCTCACTTTATATAGGGAGGGACACAAAGGATTTCCCTTCGGGCCATGCCTTTGTCCATGCTGCTTCTCAAACCCCCTGTTCACAAGTACCCTGAATTCTCCATTCACTACATTCTTCCACACATCAGCATTTACACACATCCCTACCAAACTGATTAGCAAACACTTGGCATCAGATGGACATCGAAATTTCCCACAGACTTCGGGGGTCACTTAACACAGTAATTATCCTGGAGAAAAGCTACGACAACAACGTCCACGTGCATTCAACCAGCCAGACAATAGAACCAACACAGTGCCCTATGGCAATACCAACTGAACGAGTCCAAGACTCCTGCTCTTCAATGACTGTTTACAAAAGAACCTCAGCTGACTGAGTATTTAGCGCCCACTTGGTGCACCAAGGTCCTAGTGGTTACATCCCTCCCCTCTTTCGCTATCAGGAAGGTCTGAACCCAGGAGGGTCCGTACTACCTTAGGTGCCATCTGTCACCTGACCACTTCGTCCTCCTTGACACAGTTCGACCGTGTGCAGTGGGTAAGGCATACTGCTAAAACATTCCGTGCCTCTAAGTGCTCAAGGTCTTTTGTGAGAGGTTCCACTCCCTTGACATCGTATTTCGACTGAAAGAATTTTGCTCTAATATCACACAGGGCAGGGCAGCAAAATGAAAAGTGTAATTCATCTTCTTACTGACGTTGCATATATGGCAGGTAAGCATATTTTCATTTCTCATTTCTGACACTATATCTAAAGCAATGATAAGCAATACTAGATACGTCAAAACGAAATTCAGTCAATTCGATTTGTATATATCTGTTCATTCTCAACTTAGTATACAGTTCTCTTAAAAGAGTAGTTTTTAAGAGCCTGTACTGTGAAAATCTGTAGCTACTACATTATGTGATCATGTCAGTCCTACCATCTACAATCAATAATTCTTTGCATAAAAGATGTTAAAACACCTGATATATTTTGAACACTCTGGTTATCCCGTACAAAGGAAAATCCATAAGAATTTAAACAGTGACGAACATTCGTAACATAAGTCTTCTTACTATTAAAATCCAAATTAAACATTTTGTATGCTTTAAAAGGCAACCTCTCATCATCCATTCTTGTCTTTTCCCACCAATATTTAATACATTTCATGTACGAATTGAGGTACATTGGATATCTGCCCAGTTCACCATATACACGATCATTCAGCATTCGACTATTCACATCAAGAAAGCATTTCACTACAAAGAAATGTACTTTTTTCTATATTTGTAATTTTTTCTTTCAAAAGCCCATACTTCCGCACCATACTGTAGCATTGGCTGAATCTGAGAGTCAAATATTTTGCCAAAGGCACTGAAAGCATTGCAGTCTAATTTATATGAAATATTATGTTAAAGAATCATCGCTTTCTTCCATCTGTTAGCTATGCTTTCTCACGCTAAGTCTTGTTGCGAAAATAAATTCCAAGATACCTGTACGCATTTACTACTTGAACTCTCTCGTTTCCATACGTCCATTTTTCACTTGTCGACAAACACTTTCGAGCTATCCTTATGAAAAATAATATCAGTTTTCTTCATGTTCACCTTTACTTCTGATTTACTTACAACATTATGTAAGTTATTCAACTGCCTTTGTAAAACATCTACTGTTATAAATAATAGAATAATGTCATAAGCGAAAAGCAGGATAAATAGTTCTATGAGGTCAAACGTAACTCTCTGAAGACCATTGTAAATTATTTCCAAAGCTAGTTCATTAATGAAAAGTGAAAACAAAACAGACTTGCAAACATCAATTTGCTTAACTCCACATGTACAACTCAGCGCATCAGACAGTGTTGCCCCAGACCTTACTCTTGCCTTTACTTCATCGTACATGCTTTTAACACGACGATACAGCTTACCCTTTATCCCGCTCTTGATCAGAACTGGCCACAACAACCTTCTAGACATAGAAACGAAAGCCTTTTCAAAAGCCACAAATGCAACATTCAACTTTCTGTTACAGGAGCATTGCTTCTGAATAGCAGCAAACAAAATAAAGAAATGGTTGATTGTTGAACATTTCTTCTTACATGCTGCTTGGTGCTCACACGTATAATCGTTTTGGCTTATCCATTCCTGTAATCTCTTAATAACAATTGAACTATATAATTTGCTAATAATGTAACACAAGGAGATACCTCGATAATCGTTCACGTCATTAACATGACCTTTCTGAAATAAAAGAATCCTTATGGCTTCTGTCCAATTTTTGGGGTAAGTTCCATTTTCAAATAGTTAAATAGTGTTACCAGGAAATTTACAACAGTCTCAGCAGACGTTTTGAAAAGCTCACTTATAAGCCTACCTGGACCAGCAGACTTACTATTCTTTAGTTTTCTAATGGCAAGTAAAACTTTCTGTTTGGACATTGGCCTGTCCAGCACATTGTCATAATTGTCTCCAACAAGGCTGCTCTCAATTATCTATTCTTCGTCTTTTTCAGTTATGAAGTGAGCGAACCATTCTTTTACAGATATATTATAAATTTTGAAGGCTGGAAAATCTTATGCAGTGTGTACCAGAACTCCTTTTGACTTTTTTACAGAGTTTACCGATTCATTTATGATCTTTCTGTTGTCTTGTAGTTAAGTTTTATAATCATGCCTTCCGATGCAAAGTTGTTTTCTGATCTTTTCATCTAAACCTTCGTAGCAGTCCTCTTACTCAACGTCTTGCCCGTATACATTCATGATACAACCAGTCTTTCTCTTTTACTTTATTTCATCTACCCGAATTCTTCTCTTCATGTGATCGGCTTTTTTTTTAAACAATCTGACTAAACATGCCCGGAGATTAATTCATACGTCTACATAGGAGTTTCTGCCATATCTAATTTCTGTTGTACTTGATATGAGCTCATGGACATTGTGAAACGTTCCACATGTGTATCTTTCCAACAATACTTAATCATAAATTGAGCACTTTCTACATTAGATCTGAGAGAGAGAGAGAGAGAGAGAGAGAGAGAGAGAGAGAGAGAGAGAGAGAGAGAGAGACGCTTCAGACATATTTTTGACATTGACCTATACAGTCTTTGTGTCAAGGGGGGACAAGATCATAATTATTTGCAGCGCCAGGAAAGAGAAGAAAAATCTGGAATGAAACAGGCAAAACTGAATAGCTCAGTAAAGGTAAACAATCAAAGCATTTTGAACTAAAGTAATAGAAAAACAAAAAAGGGGACTCGTCTTGATAACAAATCAAATACATAGTAGAAGTAAAGGAATGGAAAGTGAACACTTTATACACACAGACGAGCGCGCACGCACGCACACACGCGTGCGCGCGCGCGCGCGCACACACACACACACACACACACACACACAGAGGCAGACAGACAGACAGAGAGAGAGAGAGAGAGAGAGAGAGAGAGAAGAAGAAGAAGAAGAAGAAGAAGAAGAAGAAGAAACAAGATGCAAAGCATATAAACGTACTCCCAGTTTATCTTGAATACGCGTGAGGTATGCCATAAAGAGGAAAACCCGTTTTGGGCCGTTATAGCCGTTAGTAATGGCTATTCTGGTAAGCATCGGCCATCATCCGTGATCCATAATGAACATACCTACAAATGTTCAGAAAGATCGGCCAAGTACTTTCTGAGATTTTCCGTAAGAAGAAAAACCATTATGGGCCGTTATAGCCGTTAGTAATGGATATAATGGTAAAATGAAATATCGAGCATCATCCGTGACCCATAATGAACATACCTACAATTTTTCAGAAAGATCGGCCCCGTACTTTCTGAGATATTCCATAAAGAAGAAAAACCGTTATGGGCCATTATAGCCGTTAGTAGCGGCTATAAAGGTAAAATAAAACATCGGGCATCATCCGTGACCCATGATGAACGTACCTACAAATTTTCAGAAAGATCGGACAGTAGTTTTGTCTGGAGCGAGTGGAACACATTTTGACCACGGACGGACAGACAGACAGACAGACAGACAGACACACACACACACACACACACACACACACACAGAGAGAGAGAGAGAGAGAGAGAGAGAGAGAGAGAGAGAGAGAGAGAGAGCATTTCTTCGTTCCAATTGTAAAGTACTCCCTGTTCTATAAGAACTGGGAGTACAAAAAAAAATAAATAAAAACGAAAAAGTGATCATCAAACTGTATCAGCATTAGACACTATTACAAAAGTCAGTGAGATCAAGCATTTTCTTTTTCCTAGAGCTAACAGCTTCTGCGACATACTTTGCGAGTAAACGTATAACATTAGCATTGTCAGTGGATAACAAATCACGTAAATCATAAAGTTTTTCTACTACTATCTCGAATAGCTGAGACTTCGACCTGATGTCTATATATTCTTCACAATCAAATAATCAATGTTCTTCATCTTCTCTCACTTCATTTTTACACATCATACAAAAACCTTCCACAGTACTTTTCAAATCAAACCACTTCTTGTTGGCTCTCAGACACGAGTTCTACTTCTAAATCTAGCCAATGAGTCTCCATGCCATCTGTTGGTATCTATATTTAAGAATTTTTCTGGCTGTAAAATACTTTTGAAGGAATGGAACAAAGAGTACTTTGCACCCTGTTCCATCTTGGAATGCCAGTTTTGTTTGTAACAAGATATTAAACGGTTTTCAAATTCTGTCATAAATATCCTTATATCTCCAACCCCTTGACTGAGCCATACAATACCAAATCCGTTTGTGGTTAGAACTCGCTTTATATTGCTAGCCCAGTTATTGTTTCCCAACTCATTCTGTTGGAGAAGTATATCGTACGCTTGTTTACATACCCTGGTTGTTGCCAGCTGTGTAAGTTTTAACCAATATTTGATACATTTTCCGAAAGCTCGAATATACAGAGGATATCTTCCAAAATCGCCGTAAGCCATTGTGTTAGATAAATACAGTATAAATCATAAATCGTATAATAGCTAAAGTGCGTACTTTCTCCATCTCATGATTCTCTTCAAGACCCCATACTTCTGCAGCAAATGTTAAGATAGGCTCTATCTGCGTATCGAATAAGTTCCAGAATAGAAATGGATCGATTGTGTTGATTTTTTTCATACATCTTAGAATTCCTATTACGCCTTTCTTCCCATTTCTGCATATTTCAGACCAACCAGCATTCAAATTTAATCGTGTTGTAAATACCATCCCAAAATATTTATATGCATTGGTTACCTTCACGTCGGCATCATCATACACCCATTTTTTTCGGCGAGGTAAGTGACCACCCATCAGAAAGACAATAATATTTATCTTGTCTAATTTAACAGTCAACTGCAGTTTATCTGCTTCACCTTTCAGTACATTCAACTGATTCTGTAAGCCAACAGTAGTGCTCGAAAGCAAAATGACATCATCAGCAAATAGTAGGATAAATATTCCGACAGCTCCAGGGATCAGCTGTATGCCGTGTCTACCTTTTCGTGACATTTCAATGGCCAATTCATTTATAAAAAATGCAAACATTTGAGGACTCAAAAGGCAGCCTTGCATAACACCACGTCGGCAAGTAAATAAGTCACAATAAACACCTTTTTCACGTACACATGCAAGGACTGAATTACATATACCACGGACAGCCATATATAGTTTCCGACAGACACCAGTTTTTCTCAAGACATGCCATAATACATTTCAAATGACTGGGTCAAATGCTTTTTTGAAATCGACAAAAGCGACGTATAGTTTAGTGTTCTTCTTCAGAAATTTTTGAACCAAGGCATATAAAGTGAAAATATGGTCTACTGGGCTGTACCCCCATCTGAATCATGCCTGTTCTTCTACTATTTTTTCTTCCCTTGTTGCCCATTTTGTTAGCGTCATATTTAAAATATGCGTGTAAACTTTGCTGATTACACTTGTTATAGCTTCACCACGATAATTGTCTGGGCTATCCGGGTCCCCTTTTTCGTAAACTGGTACAATAATGGATTTTGACTGATCTGTTGGAAACTTTCCACATTCAAACAATTTATTGAACAATGCAGCACAGAAATTAATAACCGAGTTATTTGCGTTCTTTAACAGTTCACTGACTATTTTGTCTGGCAATGGACTTTTTCCGTGTTTTAGATTTCCTATACCAGTTTTCACTTCTGTTGTTAGGTGATTGTTAAATAAGGGTTCCCCTAACATTTCTTCAGTTTCAATTTCTTCCACGTCTGTATGATATCAAATACGCTATAGAAGTGATTGTGTCACTGTTGTGATATTATTCCATTATGAATAACACATTTTCTGTTAACTGATCTGATGGTCACCCAGAGCAACTTTGGGTCATTCACTGACTGTTTTAACTTTTGTAATTTCATTTCGTCAAAGTTCCTTTTTCTGGTCTCTTAGCGTACTATATTCTTTTCTTTCTTTAGTATAAATGTTTCTCTTTTCTGTTTTTGCCTTGGCTGTTTTAGCTCTTCGGAAGTTTTGCAATAATCTCTTGACCAATCTTTTCTTTTCATCGCAATCATCATCAAACCACTAATTCCTTACTTTTTTCTTTCTTCCCACTGACCTGATCATACAGGCAGCAGCTCCATACAGGGCATTCACAAGAAGGTCTACTACTTTGTCCACATCCTCAACCAAACTATTCGTAGCTGTACTGATACACTGTTTAAATATGACAGAATGTAACTCGTCTTTGAAGCATTGTACATTTTCTTCTGACAATCCAACACGCTCTTCACCTTGGTGGGTTACAGCTGATTCCTCTCTTTTAACATGACAATGTTTCCGTGTAAGTTGCACGGGTAAATGCCATGAGAAAAGGCTGTCCTTCACTTTCAGGTTATAGAACTGCATTATTTCTCCCGAGACCAAGAAATAATCGACAACGCTGCAGCCATGGGGAGCCACAAAAGTGAATTTTCCCTCTACATCTGTTGTGCAAGAACCATTCATAATCAGGACATCAAACAGAAAACAAAGATCTAGCAACGATTTTCCAAAACTATTTACAACTTCATCCTTAGAAAGACGTTTTATGCTGTCAACATCATCGTTATCATTCTGTGCATTCTCCCTGTAATCACACATTTGTTCATTCTTTGGCTGTTCGCTCCCTGTCCTGGCATTCATGTCGCCACATACAATGTAGAAAACATTATCATATGGCACAGACTGCAGTATACTATCTTCAAGAATAAGTATTCCATCTTGTAATTCTGTCTGTGTATAGACTGGGCCTCCTTCTGGAACTATATAACAACCAACAAAAATCACATCTTTATTCACACCAAACACACATTTATCAATTTTAACAACAAGCGCATTATCACAATCTAGTTCAATATTTGTTATAAATTTCGCAAACAGTTTCTTTATAAGTACCAAAACACCACCAGAATGTCTTCCATGACGTGACAGGGTTTTTTTTTCCGTAGGAGCACTAAATGCAACATGTTCTTTGAAATGAAAAGAAAACTGAAATCAAAAGAATGATCAATGAACGTTTCTGTCAAACATATAATATCAAAACTTGTCACAAAATCAATGAAACAAACGTCAGCAAGTTTGATTTTCAAATTTTCCACATTATAATTCAGGAATGTCAATTCAGATGTTTGATTATCAGGCCTGTCCTATCTATTTTTGTTTGTGCTCGGACGTGAAGTACGTCCACCCCGCACCGCGAGTGGTTTGGAGAGAGAGAGAGAGAGAGAGAGAGAGAGAGAGAGAGAGAGAGAGAGAGAGAGAGAGAGAGGAAGAAGAAGAAGACGAAGAAATTCTTTGTTTTTGAGGACCATAGATACGTATACAATTGCTTTGTTTTTCATGCAGTCCTCGCCCTGCACAGGTACTGTGCAATTTCGCAGGAAAGATTAAAAAAAAATCAGGCCCTACCAATATAAACAACAGCCAAAACAAGGGAGGGAGAGGGAGGAGGGGGGGGGGGGGGGGGGGAGAAAGGGCATATAGTCAGTGAAATACAATACATGAAAAAGGCATACACTCATTTTGAGGATGTGATAAAACATTTCAGTCAGGTCAGATAAATAGATCTGCAACTGGTAACCTGGATCCCAGTACTACCTGTCACAGGGTCGGATTGTTGACGACGAAGCCGGCACCACACCAGCTGTCAGGAGGAGGGTGAGGAGGGTGGTTAGACACCCTGATGGAAAAATGAGGAGGGTGGCTAGACAACCTGATTGAAACAAATTGATGATCCATCAAAGGGCGCCAGCTCTGGAGAGCTATCCACGGCCACCAAGCTAAGGGAGTAAACCCTGATGAAGAAGAATCCGGAGTGGAACCTCTAAGGCGGTTGGATGTCAAACTTTGTCACCCTTCGGCGGCTTCTGCCACTGCGTTGGCACCACACTGTAACAGCCCTGCTGTTCCTCTGGATCCGTCAGTGAGGTGGAGATGCATGGGCAACAGCCTGTCCTCCATATCACAATCTCCAGGCTTATACCCGTCCATCCATCCACAAACACTCACTTGCACCTACAATCTGGACAGGACACTCCAGCTTCGCCACTTGCGTCGACACAACACGGGAAACAACAGATACCGGTTTTAAGTCAGCGCTGAACTGGCGTACAGCGCAGCACCAGGGGTTGCTTCCGACGGTGGGAGAGATCTTCGCGTCTCACTGGACAGCTACCGCCCGCCTAAGCTGGGCAGCCCCCAGCCAATAAGGTGCTGTCCCGCCACCACCTGCCTTCTTCATTGGGTGCATGGAGATTAGGAGAACATCCGACAAGCAGGTCGTAAATTACCGCACCAGGCAACAAGAAAACTTCAAGAAAGGGATCAGCGCCAACACTGGGATGTTGGAATGTGCGGACAATGATGCCTGGGCTTTCTCAAGACCTTCAAGATATCAGCGACGCTAGGAAAACAGCTGTCAGAATCAACGAACTCAGGAGATTGAATGTGGACATCGCCACCCTGCAGGAAACACATTTGGCTGACATAGGCACACTGAAGGAGAGGAACTACACCTTCTTCTTGCAAGGAAAGAGCTCTGATGCCCCAAGAGAATATGAAGTAGGTTTTGCTGTTAAGAACAGCCTGCTGGGTATGATAGAACCAGGCAGCGGCGGCTCAGAGCGACTCCTGATTCCGCCTCAACACCACCGAAGGCCTTGTCACCCTTGTCAGCGTACATGCTTCGACTCTGTCCACCACTCCAGATGCCAAGGACGAGTTCTATCAACATTTTGCATCTACCATAAGGAACATTCCCAGCACTGAACAACTTGTTCTCCTAGGCGACTTCAATGCCAGAGTGGGCGCAGACGACTCGTGACCCTCTTGCCTTGGTTCCTTTGGAGTGGGGAAAATGAATGAGAACGGACAGCGCACTGCTCGAGTTTTGCGTCTGTGACGAACTGTGCATCGCCAACTCCTTCTTCAAGACGAAGCCTCAACACAAAATCTCCTGGAGACACCTGCGCACAAAGCATTGGCACCAACTGGATCTGATCCTGGTAACACGCTCCACTGTCAAGTACCTTCTCCACACTGGCTCAGCATGGACTGCTACACGGGCCACTCCCTGGTATCCTGCAGGATCAGGCTGCAACAAAAGAAGTTCCACTGCTCAAAGATACAAGGGAACTTTCGTATCGACGTCAGTAAGATGTTTCAACTAGATCTTGTGGAACAGTAGGCAGAGGCCTTTGAGAGAGAATATGATGCATTGCAGCCCGGAGACTCTCCCACAGAGAGATACTTTATGAGACACCATGCACCACACTGCCTTGGCTACCTTTGGGAATAAAACTTATAAGTCTCACGACTGGTTTTTAGGCCAAATCGTTAGGGATAACTCCCGTTATTGAGGCTAAGCATGCCGCACTCGTTGGGTTCAAGCAGTCACCAAACGAGAAGAACCTGCAGATCCTCAGTGCTGCCAGGAGCAACGTTAAGCTTGATGCAAAGCGCTGCGTCAGCGACAGCCTGGCACCAGGCAAGGCACTTGGCAATAACGGCATTCCTCCAGACCTCATCTAACACTGCAAGACTACCCTTCTGCACCCTTTGCACGCAGTCCTCTGTCAGTGCTGGAACAAGGGAGCTGTACCGCAGGACATGAGGGATGCCAAGATGTCACCTTGTGTAAAAACAAGGGCGAGAGGAGCGACTGCAATAACTACAGAGGCATCTCTCTTCTTAGCATCATCGGCAAAGTCTACGCTCGGGTCTTCCTGATCCACCTGCAGAAGCTGGCTGAACGTGTCTGCCTGGAATCACAGTGCGGCTTTTGAGAGGAGAGGTCCACGGTAGACATGGTCTTCTCCCTTTGCCAACTCCAGCAGAAGTTCAGAGAGCAGTGGATGCCCCTGTATGTCGCATTCATCGACCTCACCAAGGCCTTCGACCTAGTCAGCTGATATGGTCTTTTCAAGGCTCTCTGAAAGATCGGCTGCCCCCCTCCCCCCTCCCCAAAAAGCACAGCTTAATCGAGTCCTTCCACTCCAACATGAAAAAGACTGTGCAGTCCTTTGACATACGCAGCAGTGTCAAACAAGGCTGTGTCCTTGCCCCCACCCTTTGTGGGATCTTCTTTGCTCTCCTCCTAAGCCATGCATTCAGCACAGCGCAAGAGGGCATCTACCTGCATACCAGATCAGATGTCAGGCTTTTCAACCTCGCCCGCCTATGAGCAAGGACAAAGGTCCACGAAGCCCTCATCAGAGATATGCTGTTTGCCGATGATGCCGCTGCTGCGATCCACACCCAGCGAGAATTGCAGTCGCTGATGGACCGCTTCTCCCAGGCCTGCAAAACTATGGTCTGACTATCAGCCTAAAGAAGACAAATGTCCTGGGTCAAGACACGCCGTCACCACCAGCCATCACCATTGATGATTATGAGCTTGATGCCATCCATCAGTTCACTTACCTTGGGTCCACCATCACCGATAACCTCTCCCCTTACATTGAGATCGACAAAAGGACCGGAAAGGCTGCCACAACACTTGCTCGCCTCACACAAAGGGTGTGGACAAATCCAAGCTGACCACAAAGACAAATGGCTGTGTATAACGCCTGCGTTCTCATCACCTTGCTGTATGACAGTTAGACATGGACCACGCATGCTCGCCAGAAGAAAAGGCTTAATTCCTTCCACCTCAGAAGCCCCCGCATATACTCGGCATCCCCTGGCAAGACAGGGTGACCAATACCGAAGTCCTGTCTCGCGCTGGCCTCCCTGCCATGTACACCCTGCTGAGACAGCGTCGGCTGCGTTGGCGGGGCCACGTTTGCCGCATGGAGGATGGTTGCATCCCACAAGACGTCCTCTATGGAGAGCTTGCCACTGGGCAGAGAGGCATTGGCCGCCCACAGCTGAGATACAAAGCCGTTTGCAAAAGAGACATGAAGGCTCTTGAGATCAACACTGGGTACTGGGAGGACCTGACAGCAGACCGCAACAGCTGGAGAAGTACTCTCAAGAAATAGTTGCAGATTGCCTAAGACAAATTAACAGCTGCTGCAGCGGAAAAGCAGGGGATGACAGCCAACAATCCTGTGTCAACATACAGATGTGACCGCTGCGACAGAGACTGCCACTCTCGCATCGGTCTCTACAGCTACAGGTGACACTGCTCGGGTCGAGCAGACAGCCCGGACAGATCGCCAAATCTTAGGTCGGACATACTCTATCTATGGTCTGCTACGACCGACGGAGGCCTACTACAAAGAGAAAACATAGGATGAGGGCGGAAGAGAGAGAGGGAGAACAGAACAGAACAGAACAGTACAGAACAGAACAAAACAGTACAGAACAGAACAGAACAGAACAGAACAGTACAGAACAGAACAGAACAGAATGGAGTTTTATGCAAAAACAGGCCAAAGCCTCATTTGAAGGGGTGTGAACAATGACTGAATATATGATACGAATGTGAATTATACTGTCATCCTAATATAAGCATGAGAACCAGATCAAATGTGAGACTGAAAGCAAAATACCAATAATTTTTCTATTTATTGATAAGAATTAATTGGAAGAGAGAGAGAGAGAGAGAGAGAGAGAGAGAGAGAGAGAGAGAGAGAGGTTAGGGGAGGATGGACAGGCAAAGATGGAGAAGACATTAGACAGTGATAGAATAACAAAGTCAGAAGTAAAGCACATGTTTGGAGAAGAGAGAGAGAGAGAGCGAGAGCGAGAGCGAGAGAGAGAGAGAGAGAGACAGACAGAGACAGAGAGAGAGAGAGAGAGAGAGACAGAGAGGGAGATGAATCAAACCTATAGATCCAGTCCACTTGTGGTTCCTGTCTTCAGAAGTGAGGTCATAGCAAACTCAATCCTGACTAAGGGCCAATCGGGGCAGGTAATACCCACAAATATAAATGGCTCTGGTAGTTAAAGAACTCACGACCTCCCAGCATGGAGTTCAAGACGCTGACGATTGCGCGGTGGCGGGTTCATTTTTTAATATGATATTGAGATCTGTCATTGTTTCTAATTTTCATTTACTGTTTTTTGATGCCTTAATAATTTCCCTCTTGGATTCTTAAAAAGAAAAGGTTAAAGTTCCCATAGCCTACCAGTCGTCAGGGCAGTGAAGTGACCCCAACTGTCAGAGCTTCTGCCATCTTTTAAACTTCCCTGAACTGAAGCCGGTACCTGTTTATTGCTGGGTGAACAGAGATGATTTTCAAGCCGAAAACATCCGTCCCGACGTGTGGTTTGAACTCATGACCGTCTGTCCGCTGGCAAACACGCTAACCACTGGAAAAGAATTACGTAGCACGCACTAATAGTTACATATGTATTACTATCAGATGATTGATTTCACAATGTAACACAGAGAATCTGATTCCTCTGTAATGATGAAAGAGATGTCAACCATTATTTTCAAGTAGGTGGTGGTGGTGGTGGTGGTGGTGGTGGTGGTGGTGTGTGTGTGTGTGTGTGTGTGTGTGTGTGTGTGGATATATACATTGTGCTGGTGTAGTCTTTTTTGTCAGAGACACGAGCGTTTCTTTTCCTTTTTCTTCTTTATCTCTTTCCATTTTTCATTTTTCTTTCTTTCTTTCTTCCTTCTTTCCTTTCTTCCGATCTGTCTATCTTCTTTTTAAGAACGTGCTGGTATGTGTGATTTTACAAAATTACTGGTGAGTCGATGATTTTCTTTCTGTCTGGTCATTCCGGTAACGTTACCCCCGTGCCGCTCATTCCACCTCCCCGTCCACAGCCACACCCTGGACTGTGTCTCGCTGCAGCCCCAGCACTGGCACAGGGGTCGGTCAGTAGTTAGTCACCAGGAAGCAACTCACTTGAGGAGACACTGAATGCTACCGTCACTTCGGTGGTTTTCAATAGTGCCTGTTGTAATCCAACATATGCAGGTTACCATCTACTAAGCCCCCTACTGGAGACAATACTTGATTTGTCGCTTTCACAGCGTGTGTGAGCTCTCCCTGTGGATGCGCCACCACATCTGTCCTACGACAGCCCCCTTGAACTTTGCCATACAGGCAGCCTCAACATGAGCGTCGCCAAGGGTATACACGTGGAGGGGAAAACGAAACTGAGGTCAGCATGAGAGCAGGATATGAAGGGCACAGAGTTTGAAACTTTTTATGCTGATTTATTTCAATGACGATAATGAAGATGATACTACGTATTTTCATTCTGGTCTGAAATGTATGACAGGGCTCTACACTACGCTTACTGTCATAATGTATATCAAACAGGCTCGAGAGACACAGACGCATCGGTCAGGAAGTACGAACTACGCTCTTGGAGATGCATCCATTAAGTGGATGAAAATCGTCGTGAGTGGTTCCAGTATTCCGAACTGAGCCCATAGCAAACTCAACTCTGGGTAGGAGCCAGTCAGGGCAGGAAAATCCCACATATGAATGACTCTGATGACAATCGAAGTCACGTCCCAGCCGGGAGTCCACGACGTTTACCACTTCACCACAGCGCCTGGTGCGATCTATTTGAATCACGCATGTCTTGCACAAACCTGTGAGCTCTTCAAGCTCGGGGAGTACAGTGTTTTAAACTACGGATGAATTGTGTTGACAGATAGAGATATAGCAGATAGATTTTCATATTAATAGATACAGAGATACCAAGGTAGATATTCCATGGTGGAAAGTCTTGTATGGCGCATAGTATTATAACATAAAGAGAGGTTCTGTTAAACTGCCTTTGGATATGTACCATCCGAATAACGGAAATCGAGTTCAGAACAGTTCTCTGTTCACTTACCTCTGAATTTCCACAGTCAAAAGTTACGTACGGTGAACAAGGTGTATGCTGACAGAAGTCCTCATCACTGTTGTCGATACAGTCGTTGCGGTGATCACAGACCAGCGTGTATGGTACTTCCTGCACTATGTCTCTGCACTGGAAAGACGGAGGAGCTGGAGAAAGCGTGTGGACACAGGGGAGCCGCTGCTCTGATCTCTGCCTCCTGCTATCCGACAACTGGTCTTGGCGTCACATTCCAGAAAATGGTGCGTCACGTGACCCTCAAAGCACGTGACGGTGCGTACCCGGGAGGACGGAGTGGACGGACTAAATATGACGTCATCTTTGGTAGAGTTAGAGGTAGAGTTGTATGCTGCAGTGAAAGAGAAATGTGTTGGAACTTTCTGCGTTCATACATTTTCTTTTTTTAAGATGTGATGGTGTGGAATGGCGGGGAGTGCAGGTGAAGACAGGCAGATAATAGTAGGTTCAGGAACAAAGTGAAACAGACAACCAAAGAGAACGCAGAGAGAACGAAGCTGAGTTTCTTCCCTTTTATTTCGTTTCCAAGAACCCCAGGAACAAAACCTCAGGCTAACAGCGCTTCGATTATGGAGCAGAAAAGCGGACCGCAAAACCAGCAACGCGGTGCCGCAGACAAGACGGGCCTTGCAAGGCAAGATCTGACCGAAATTTGTGCTATGTCACAGCTTCCGTGTTGTCTGGCTCACCGGCCATTCAAAGTATTCAAACATATTTACTATTGATGAAAACCTCAAACCCCAAGGAATAAAATGAAGCATCTCACATTTGATGATTTTGTTGCTGCACTGCATTATTAATGATTACAGTCGGAGAATGAACCCACTTTTAACATGTTTGTGTGACGGTTTTCCCTATTGCAGTGGTAAATGTCAAATAGCATGAAGTATTTTTCATAATGAATGAAAAGCAGGCGTTTTATTCTTGTCAAACAGATAAATTTGATTATCCAAGACTGTGCCTGAAGGAAGAACTTTGTCTTTGAAAACTGGTACAAAACACAACTGGCTTTCTTCCTTGCCCGGCTGTTGACAAGAGTTTTGGATGCGATTTTCGGTTAGAAAATATTCTGTGGAAACAGACTACTGGATTATAGTTTTCATACACTTTCAGTTGTATTTATCATAGAAATGGAGTCATTAACAAGACTTTGGTTTGGAAGTCTGAATATCATAAAATGACGATTAAGCGTAAAACTCCAACAATGACAAAGAGTGGAACGAAAAAGGCGACTGTTCAAGATGGGTCGGTATCATCCGGTTTTCGTACAGTCACTGCTTGCGCGAAAATACCCCAGGCGCGAAATGAGAAACTAGGGACTTTACTTTTAATGCATGTTTTCGGAATCTATAGTTTTCCTTGTACTTTCATGAAATCAAGAAATTTTCAGGGTGTGGCTGGTGGAGGGTCAAAAAAGGCACCCAAATTGATTGTGTAAAGTACCAGTTTAGAGAAAACCTGGGCTTTTTAATCCAACATCGTTGTAACGAATAAAATGCATTAATTTTTGTGACTTCAGTGACGTATTCATAAGAATTATATAGGTTCTGAGGCATTCACATTTTAAAGAGTTTACATGGAATAATCAAGATTCATCAATCAAGGCAGGTAAAGGGGAAGGTAACTCACGAACAAAACATTTCGTCTGCTGAGAGTCACCAAGAGATAGATGTGCACATTTTAGCACCTGGCTATACAGGTAACCCCACGAAAACATCAAACTCTTGCTGGAATCACGATAGAAACAATTGTCCTACTATATTTTAATGCTTCTTTTCTTCAGGGAAAAAAATCTTAATACATTTGAAAAGAACAAATCTGAGATCTATCTGGAAAGAAACAACTTCCGAGTATCAACAGTTTAGCGTAACAAAATATCTGGTTGATCATGAATGGGTAAATGTGGGCTGGTCTCAAGTCTGAAAGTTAGGTGATCTACACTGTTTATGCTCGTGCTGCTGGGGAAATTGGCTGACTCTCTCTCTCTCTCTCTCTCTCTCTCTCTCTCTCTCTCTCTCTCTCTCTCTCTAAGGCAGCAACAGTAGCCAAGGCAAAACAAGACGGTATGGCGGCCTACTTTGTCCGGGAAAAACTGACAGTAGGACCACGAAGACCCGATCCGCGATCGTATGCAGAGGTGGCAAGAGCGGATACACGATCTGTCACAACACTGAGAAGTACTGGCACGGATGGAAAGTCTGCCGACACTCACGTGGCAGGTGACAGTGGCACGGGGGATTCCCTTCGCGTCACTGTGACGTCAGACAACACAGCAGCCAGTGGGGAGCGGCAGAAGGAGTGGAGGCGGAGAAAGGAGGTCAGCACGCGCTGGGGGGTGGTGACCGTGCCGATCAACCTACGGGTCAGCGTGATGCCGGGGAAACAAGCAGACAACCAGCCGTGACACCAACACACAGTGGTGCGGAATCTCCGAACGTGCGAACGCCAACATCGACACCTGTGTTCAGTGGCAGAGCACGATCTTGTGACGTGTTGCCTGACCAGAGCCGGGATTCTCCGACCAGTTCACGTCGGCGCGAGCCGTATCCCAGTGTGTACGTGGTGTGACGGACAGGAAAACCCCCACCAGTGGATCACGGTATGGACAGGGGGAAGGGGTGGCCACACACGGTACAGGACGAGGGTCTGGGTCGAGAAAACAAACTGGCATCAATTCTTATCTGGCCAAAGATGTCCGTGGGAGATCTTTGAGATCAAAAACGTGTTCAAAATAGGACAGGCTAGACTATCAGGAAAAAGAACTGACGTTTCTAAATTATAACATAGAAAATTCATACACTAAACTTAATGATGTTTCGTTCATTAATTATATAAATGGTTTTGATTTTGTGTGCCTCACTGAGACATTTGTTCATGAAAAATTTGATTTCTCTGGTGTGTTTATTGATTTTGTAAAATGTCATGCTCCAGCAAAATTATCATATCAATGTCGTCATTCTGGTGGTGTATTGCTAATGGTGAAGAAAATATATGAAATGTTTGTCACTCAGGTCAGTGTAAATTGTGATAACTTGATAGTCCTGAATGTTAGCAAATCATTGTTTAATACAACTAAGGATGTTCTACTGATTGCATGTTATGTAGTACCAGAGGGAGGGCCGATGTATAACAACTATGCAATTAAAGATGGAATCTTGATCCTTGAAGATAATATGTTAGAAATTACAGAAAATAAGGATGTAAATATTCTGTTATGTGGTGATTTGAATGCACAGACGGGACGTCAACAACCCAAACTGGAGCCTATGTCAAATTTTACACCCGGAGATGATAGTGATGATGATGAAGATTGTGATGTTGATGGGGAGGGTGACTATAATATTGATGTCTATGACGGTGATGATTCATATGATCAAGATGGTTGTTCTGAAGATGATCATGAAAAGGACAATGAAAATGATGTGTTAAAGCGCCGCTCTAAAGACTTGTGTGTAAATAAGTTTGGTAAATCTTTGTTAGATTTGTGTTTTATGTTTGATCTAGATATTGTGAATGGTACATGCAATGATGATTCGAAAGGAGAGTTTACATTTGTGTCACCTAATGGAAGTAGTTTAATTGATTATTTCATTGTCACTAAAGATTTACTAAGAAATTGCAGAATGAAGGTTGGCGATTGTTTATTTTCCTGGCATTTACCTGTAGAACTAAAATGGAAAACAGGCAATATGAATGTAAGAAAAGAACATCCAGTATTTCATACAGAAGAGCGCTTTATTTGGTCTGAAGAACACGCAGAGACTTATAAGGAGGAACTAGATTCAGATGAGTTCAAACAGTGCTGTGATGAAGCTACAGAGCATCTTAATGTGAATATCAACACTGGTTTAGAATATTTTGTGAAAGCTTTGTGTAGTGCAGCTGCGTGTATGGTAAGGACCAAGGGTAAAAACAAGAAAGAAGTGAGCGATTGGTTTGATTTTGAGTGCGAGAATAAGAAAAAACTTGTGAAAAGGTGTTTGAAGCAATATCAAAGAACCAAATCTGTAACACTGAAAAAAGAACACAAAGCAACTTACGCTGGGGAAAGGAAAGACTATAATTTACTGAAAAAAAGAGAAAAGAAAAGAATTTGATGAAAAACAAATTAATAGATTGAAAGCATCTGTTAACGACCCTAAATTATTCTGGTCTACCATTCGATCAATCAGTAGAAAACCAGTAATTTATAACGAAATCAGCTCGCAACAATGGTATGAACATTTCTACAGTGTATTTAATGGATCTGATAACGATTGTGAAGACTTGAGCGTAGATATCGATAGTGACGAACAAATTACTGACGAACCACTGTTTAATGATCAAATAACAAGAAATGAAGTCTTAAACAGTATAAAACACATCAAATGTGGAAAAAGTGCTGGGCCAGACAAAGTAGTTGGAGAAATGTTCAAATGTGCTAACTCTGTTGTTGTCGATTTCTTGGTTGATCTTTTTAATTCAGTGTTTGACAATGGAATCTTTCCAGAATCTTGGTCTAAATCAATAATAGTTCCTCTGCACAAGAAAGGTGATAGTAACAATCCTGACAACTATCGAGGTGTTACACTGACGAGTATTATTAGTAAAATGTATACACATATACTCAACAAAAGATTAAAAGCGTGGGCAGAGAGAGAAGAGAAAATAATGGAAGAGCAGGCTGGATTCCGATCCAAATATAGTACAATAGATCATATATTTACTCTGTATGCTTTAGTACAAAAATACTTATTAACAAAATCCAAACTGTATGTTGCATTTGTTGATTTTCAGAAAGCTTTCGATTCAGTCAACAGAAATGTTCTGTGGTGTATTTTGAGGAATAATGGCGTGAATGGGAAGTTGTGTGCAGCTATTCATGGTATGTATGAGTCTGTTCTTGCATGTGTTCGAGAGAAAGGAGCTTATACTGATTATTTCAGCTGCCCGAGGGGAGTGAAACAAGGGTGTCTGCTTAGCCCACTTTTGTTCACATTCTTCATAAATGAATTAGCGATAGAGATAACAGGGGGAGGGAAACATGGAATTCAAATGTTACCTGGTGCTGCTGACATTTCTAATGCTTTTCGCTGATGATGTTATCCTCCTAGCAGATACTCCTATTGGTTTGCAAAATCAGTTAGACACATTGAAAAGAGAATCAGATAGGTTAAAATTAACGGTGAACCTAAACAAAACTAATGTAATGGTTTTCAGAAATGGTGGTTTCTTATCAAAATACGAAAGATGGTTTTATGGTGGAGCGGAAGTTAGAGTGACAAGTAGCTATAAATACCTTGGGATGTTATTCACGACAAAATTAAGCTTGAGTAAGGGCTGGTTTGAGATGTGCAGAAAGGGAAAGAGAGGTGTCATGGATATTCTGAGGACTATGAAAAAATTGAACTCCAATGATGTGAATCTATTTTGGAAATTATTCGATTCACAGATACAGCCTATTTTGATATATGCATCAGAAGTCTGGGGAATGTTGGATAATAGCCAAATGGAAAAAGTTCATACCTATGCGATACAACGTATTATCCACGTACCCTTGCACGCTTCAAATAAAATGGTTTATGGCGAAAGTGGACGATACCCTCTATTTATTATAACTTATGTTAGATGTATTAACTATTGGCTGAAATTAGTAAACCTACCAATAACCAGACTCTGTGCTCAGGCGTATGGAATGCTCATGCTGCAACATGAAAATGGAAAATTTAACTGGGTCTCCTGTATTAAGAAAATATTGACAGAGAATGGTTTTGGCATAGTTTGGTTGTCACAAGGAGTCGGTAATAAAGCACAATTTATTTCTGAATTCAAGGACCGTTTAATTAGTACTTATAAACAAAACTGGCATGTTGGCATGGATGGAAATGATAAATACGACTGGTTCCTCTCATTTAAAAGTAATCTCGAAGCAGAGAAATATCTTAAAATCATAACGCAGAAATGGCATAGATTTAGTTTAGCAAAATTTCGAACCAGAACGCTCGGCCTTAATGCAAACCAAAGCTGGCTCGAGAAATCGAATAATAGATCATGTCAAATGTGTAGAGAAAGAGACAGTGTTGAGAATGAAATACATTTTGTGTTTGATTGTCCCGCACACGCCAATATCCGCAGAGGTTGTAACATCTTCAGTGAATCAGTTGTTGAAAGAAGAGATCTGATAGCGATTTTATCAAGTGGAAACGAGAAAACTATAATAGCCTTTGCGAAGTATATTGCAGAAGCTAGTACTTTTCGTAAAAAGAATATAACGAAGGGAAAAGACAATCACTTACTGTAACCTGATAGTCTGTGTCAATGGTATATTGTGTGTGCGTGCGCGCACGGGTGCGTGTGTGTGTGTGTGTGTGTGTGTGGGGGGGGGGGGGGGGGGTTCGTGTGGATGGATGGGTGCTTCATTCGTTGATCCTTATTGTAAGTTATATGTATGGTGATTTTGTAACATCACAAGGGAAGTCTTTTGCATTTGTTTCCTTTTAGTCGTTTTTGATAAATATGACTCATGATACCCCCTTGCCAACAGGGCCTTTGCTAATGGCAATAAAATTGTGTCAGTGTCAGTGTCTCTCTCTCTGTTGGTGGTTGAGTTGAGGTGTGTGTATGACGTCTGTTTCATCTCTACATTCTTAATCAAAAGTTCACTGGTTAGACTTTCCTTGGAATAATCTTGCATGGTGGTTTGTCAAAGGTGTGTACCATGTAAAGTGAAGTCACTTCCATGAAATGATTAATAGTAAGCCTTCAATTAACAAGTTTTTAATTCATATGGTCAGTGAAGGAATCATTTCGGTTTTCGTCATGAACATTATTCACCGACCTCTATTTCTGGCCGCACGTGCAACAGAATTGACAAGCTGATCCCTGCGTTGTGTCCATGGATAACTGGCATATGCTGACTGCTAACCGGAAAACTGTGTCGCTGTAAATGTGGTGCATGTGTACTAAGAAATAAATAACATCACAGGCGCTTGAAAACATTTTCCTCATTTTAAAAAAGACTGAACATGGTGCCGTAAAAAAGAGAGAATTCTTATAAAACATGCAAAAGAGCCTGGTGACCAAATGGACCAGTGTCATCTGAATGAAATGTAGTTGTTATTTCGTGATTGTGTTTTTAACATATCTGATTGTTTTCTAGACAACGGAAAAGCAAAGAAGCTATTGCCTACTAGATACATAATTCAGAAGCAATTTTTCTGTTCCAGTGACGAACTGACAGTATGGATGAACAGTGTTATTTAGCAATATGCAGCAATAAATGAACCAAGAATTAAGTTTGAAATAATTGACTATGATGCCAGAGGTACTGTTATTTCTACAACAGACTAATGCAGGAATCTCTTCCCAGCAACCTTGCGCAAACCAAGTTCTTACTCCATTGTGATTCTGTAAAATGTGTGACCATCTCATTATTTTTTACTCATGATTTACATGGAACTCTCCTCTGTCAGGGTAGAGAGTGTGTGAACTGGGATCGACGAGAGTGCGAAGTTCTCAAAATTTTCGTCACCACCTTTGTGGAGAACAGGGACATCTCTCAACTGACCCAATCCTTGTTCCACACACCCATCACATTCGCTACCTGTTTTCCTGGAGCCCCCAGGGTTCAGAATCCTGAATTAGAAATGCCAGATTCTCCCACCGTCTGTACTCCCGTGCAAACTGCTTCTCCTTTGCATTACTGTTCAACTTTCTTGTGGTCTGATGAAATTCATTCCAATAGTGATTTAACAAAGTGATTATTTTCCCTCCAACCCGAACACTGCCCAAGGAAGCAAGTGATGAACAGGACAAGGGCTTGTCTTCACTTTCCTCATGTTCTGCACGAGTTTAACAAAATCCAGATGTGGGTGATGATGGTATAATAAAGCCCGACACAAGGACTGAACCCCCCCCCCCCTCCCTCAAACTTGGTTTAAAGAACAAGAAGAGAAAAAAAATATGCGCAGACGAGCTCTTTGTCAGACTCCAAAACGTCAAATATGTCCTCCAAAACACCTATCCCCCTCTGCCAAACTCGTTGGGAGCACTCCGAACGAGAGCTGGAAGAACTCCATGCTATGCAAAGAGAACTAGACATTAGAACGTCTACGCTCATAAAAGACGCAAGAATTTATGCAAAAAACGAAATTGGCATTTTCTGTAAAGACATAACTGAAACCATGAACAGTAACATTAATGAACTCAAATCACAAATAACCAGTCTAAAACAAGAAACCAGCCGTCTAGACAGAGAAATACACTCTTCCAAAACTCAGTTAGGGACACTACAATCCGAGATAAAGAGACTAAAGAAATCAAAACAAACAGAAAGCATAGGAATTCAAACCACATCTACAGAATTTCCCTTATCCCGTAGTTCACTTGAAAACAAAGATTTGCGTTGGTCTGAACCTGGCACACTGTCACTCCAGTCAATTGACCTTCAGGTCAATGTTGAAAATATCCTCACAAAATCAGTGACAGATACACTGTTTCAGTGAGTGGTGTTAAGTCTCCGGCAAGAGCTCTTCAGTTTGGTGTCCCTCAGGTATCTGTCCTGGGACCGGTTTTGTTTGTGCTATACACCCAGCCTCTCTCGGCCATTATCAGCCAACACTCTTTCCTACACCATAGCTTTTCAGATGACAACCAGCTGTATATCTCTGACCATCTCAGTCAGCTTCATGAAATAATCTCCTCTTCTCAAGCATGCATTTCCGATGTTAAACTACAACATAATGCAGACAAAACTAAAATAATCCTCATTGCTTCGAAACACACTATCAGAACTCATTCTCTCCCTTGTTCTATAAATGTTGATGGAAACAAGATAAATCTATCAGTCTCTGTTCGTAACCTCGGCGTGACAGTCGACCAAACTCTTTCTTTCAAACAACATATCTCTAATGTGTGCAAGTCCTGCTACCTTGAACTTCGTAAAATCAGCTCAGTTCGCCGCTTTCTCACTCAAAATGCCCTAAGACTCTAATCTGTGCTTTTGTTCTGTCTCGGCTCGACTATTGTACCTGCCTCCTCGCCGGTTGTCCCCTAAGGCTCATCTCTCAACTTCAAAAAGTTCAGAACAATGCCGCCCGTCTGATCTCCCGCGCTCTAGATCTGATCACATATTACCAATTCTGTCATCTTTACACTGGCTCCAAATTCAGTCTCGCATTGACTTTAAAGTTCTCCTCCTGGTTTTCAAATCACTGACAACTTCAGGCCAACGATCTTTCTCTTACCAGGCACCTGCTCTGTGGAATGGTCTGCCTTCTTCTCTGCATAACACGGACTCTTTTGAGACGTTTAAAACCTCCCTAAAGACACATCTTTTTCCTCGGACTGATTAACGATATCCACTTATCTCTGTGCGCGTGTTTGCACTCGTGTGTCTGTCTGCGTGTGTGTGTGTGTGTGTGTGTGTGTGCTTTGAGTTAGAATTAGTATTTTATCATGTTTTCTGTAATATGCGCTTTGGGCTCTTTTGTGAGGTAAAGCGCTCTATAAATGTCCTTTTTCCATTATATTACATTACATTTCTAGAGGGATTACATCCCCTCTGATGATGAGCCAGAGAAAACACGTGAAGAAAAAGAAAACTGCTATATAAGGTACGCCGTACCTGTCACAAACACGTATTCTGTGCTGGAAAACGTGGATGAAACGAATGAAAACATCGCACCAGAGCTATCGAGAACCTCTAAACAAGAATCCCCTAAACCAACCAACCGTGAACAGTAAACAAGTGGGGTATTTTTTGCTCCCATAAGAAAACCTAACACAGAGTAACTTTTATTCAAGACTGGCACAGCCTTTTAAACTTGAATAAAGTTAGACAAATACATAGACGAACAATCTAATAGTGGGGGAAAAACAAGCGCAGGCCAACAACTGAACTGTCTTCATAGTAATGACTTGGCAAAGATTTGGACTTAAGGAGGGGGGGGGGGGGGGGGGGAGTTTGAAGATGGAGAAACTGGGAACATGAAATTAAGAAAATATGTTACAGATATGAAAACTTTTCACTAGCTGCATAAGGGAACCATCGCAATCCCTTTTGAAGGCAGATATATTTTTATTGCCTGCTCCGAGGCCTTTCGTCCGCTGGGTCGGAACTCATCAGGGTGACACGGCTGGTTGTGTCTGCGCTCCTGACGTCAAATAGAGACACACCACAGTCCATAATACTGTGGTGTTCTTACCACCAAGGGTGCAAAAATGAATCCAATAGCGCCCCCAAAGCAGCCAGCGAAGAGTAGTAAATGAAACCAAACGAAAGTGTGGGGAGGAAAAAAGTTGCTGAAAAACTAAAGACATTGTGCAAATAGTATAAAATGTAGGGGACAATCTTTGAGCCTACGCTTGAGGATCCACCCAAAGATGCAAGGGAGATCAAAAGATAAACACACAGATGGACAGAAACAAACACAAATAACCTCAATTTAATCAAAACAAAATCGGAAATGAAATGAGGCAGGGAACAGTAAACGATAAACAGTAAACAAGTGGGGCATTTTTTGCTCCCATAAGAAAACCTAACACAGAGTAACTTTTATTCAACCAACCGTGACCTTTAAAAAAAAAAAAAAAAACTTTTCTATTCCAGAAAGAGCAACAATGTTACTAATTGGTGACTCCATCCTCCGATACATAAATCCAAGAAGACTGGCCCCAAGGAATGAGTTCATGTACAAGATCTGCGTGCCAGGGATGACAGTACATGACCTGTTTTCCTGGCTGTTGTCACACCAGCCCTTGCCGAAGCAGAGACATGTCACTGTCCACATAGGGGTGAACTCCTGTCGTTCAGGCATCATTCTAAAGGAAGACTGGATGAACCTTATTTCTCTGTGCTCCAAAACATTTCCGAATGCCAAACTAACCTTCTCCATCATCCCTGCCAAAGGTCGGCACCATTTGAACAGCATCATCCGACCGTCCAAAAGCAATCTACAGACTGTGTGTGAACATGTGGATGCAACTTACATTGACCACGATCCCACGGTCACCACCCCAACCAGAGCCTTTCGTCTTGCCTTTTACCAGGACCTGCTCCGCCCGAGCGTTAAAGGCACAGCGAAACTGGCGGCTCACTTAAAAACCACATGGCAGAGACTACACAACCAGACTTTGGAAAGGTGCCCCCGGCTGCCCGGCAGTCTCGCAGAGAAAGCCGTCAAGCAGAAATAATCCGTCAAGGGACTATTATCTGAGTATGCCACATCAAGAGGCACCAAGAAATTCATTCTCTGACAGTAATGATCCTTCTCAAACCAATTCCCTCCATTGCAGTTTCCAAAGAAATACCGCTATTCGGGGAAAAAACAATTTTCAGGACTTTCTTTTGTAGATTTCGCTGAAGTTTTAGACGTTATGAATCATGAACTTTTGCGCAGAAAACTAACTCTGTATGGGCTATCATACAAAACACTGAAACTGATTTTATCTTTTCTCTCCAACACACAACAAATTGTGTCCGTAGACACATACAAATCTGATTTTCCTCCTAACAAATTTGGAGTCCCGCAAGGGTCAGTATTAGGTTTTCTGTTGTTCTCATTTTACATTAATGATCTGCCATTGTACTTGAAAATAGACAGCAAAATGTTCGCTGATGATACAACTTTAGACACAAGTAATTCTGATGCCCGACAGGTTTGCAATGACATTCAAGAAATCATCAATCTTTTGGTTAAATGGACACAATATAATCACGTGGCTCTCCATCCTCTAAAAAGTAAATTCATGGTGATAACTACAAGTCAGAAACGTCAAAATCAAAGCCAAAATCTACCAGGACTCTGCATTTCTAATGAAAAATTCGAAGTATCCAGTCACAAATTGTTAGGAATAACAATAGATAATAATATAACTTGGTCAAAACACTTGAAATGTTGCAAGAGAACTACATCTTCTAAAAAGGATTAAGAACTTTTTAAATTAGCAAGCAAGAAATTTATTTATTCACTCTTATATTCAGCCTGTTATTGACTATTAACCTTCACAAAAGAGCTGTCCAAGTAACGATAGGTCAGTCATCCTCACTGGTAGATTCAGACTATAAGCAAGCAGGCTTCCTCCCATTTAAAGCCAAACTTCTATACAGTAAGGGACTCTTTATGCATAAGGTACTCCACGAAAATGCTCCACTTTCTCTGACAAATATGTTCACTTTTAACGACTGTCTACATTCACATGAAATAAATCTCCAGTGTGTGATGATTAATCTATACAAATGTAGTTTGGCGTATTCCGGAGATTGGCTATGGTGGAACCATCTTCCTCAAGAACTTAAAAATGAATCAAACTTTAAAAAATTCAAATCTATTTTCAAAAGTATCTCCTGAATGTCTCAGATTTGACTCCATTTCACTGGTAGCAGTAAGCTTTTTGGAATTGTTCCTTTGCACCGATAGAAGTAAGCCTTTTGGCAGTGTTCCTTTTCACTGGCAGCAGTGAGCCTTTCTGGCGGTTTTGATAGCAGTAAGCCTTTTTGGAAGGGAGATGAGTAACTTTTTTGGAAGCTCATCTTTGGATGTTGGTAATAAAGTCTTTCAGAAACCATATTTTTCATCGAGAGAGTAAGCCTTCTTTTGACGATGTCTTATATATAACGTTCCCCTTTCAATGGTAAAAGTAAACCTTCAAGAAGTTTCGAATCCATTGCGAGAGTAAATACAGTCGAAGCTGCTTATAACGAAGTCGGATATAACGAAGTCGGATATAACAAAGCAGAAAGGTTGGTCCCGGCAAAACACCTTCTTTACGTGACTAAAAAATACGTTGAATGTAGTTAAGTCGGATGTAAAGGAATGCCGCTTATAACAAAATGGTTTTGGGGTCCCCAGAAGGCACTCACGCCGGTTATAACGAATCAGCTGCCTATAGCGAATCATATTTTCGGGCCTGTGAAGAGTTTAAGCCGGATGTAATGAAATGGTTGCTTTTGTGTTTGGAAACCATTTCTCGGAAATGGTTGGTTAGTTCGCTGCGATGTATATTGCTTTAAACTGTCGCTTGCTATTCCAGAGAGATGGAGGGATGTCCACATAGCACATGAAATGTAGAGCTGTCTATGCGTTGCTCTAAATAGAAATCACACGTTTTTACATGTGCTTGACTAGCTGCATAGCCTAAGGTTGTTTCATTTTTTTACACAGCTTCACTTAGATAAATTGGAAGTGCACAGTATTTTTATTGTATGTTTGTTGTGTGGTAAACGTCACCTCTGATAATAAAATAGTATTTTAATGTCCTGTAATGCGAGTGCCCGTGATTGTCAAGGCAGAGTTGTCGACTCATGTGGGATCAAGTTCAACGACTATAGACGGAGGAGAGATGCTGAAGGGACTAGGGCGGAGGAAAGGGGAAGGAGGGTTTCAGTGTGTCAGGCTTTGATTTAACAGACCATTTCATCATGGCGTCTGCAAGTCGCAAACGTCTGTCGCTAACGCAAAAAATTGAAATTATTTAGAAAGTCGAAAGAAATCCAGCAACACAGATGAAGAAATAATGGAAGAATATGAAACTGCGCCGTCGACACTGGCGATCATTCTGGCTTCCAAAGAGAAGTGTAAAAGTCAGTATTTTGGAAGTGAGGACACCGCAGCACACCAGAACTCGTTTTTAGGTACCTATTGGAGAGAATCAAATGAGAAGTTTGACAGAACTGCTGCACGTACATGTACTTGGGTGCCTTTCTGTACTTACATGGACTGCTGTGTTACGAAAATGAAAAACAAAATCATGTTCCTTTTGAGATATTTCTCTTCACTGTTCATAGTTGAGTTTTGACTGTTTGTTTTTTCGTCCAGCTGTGGTAACAATCAACCTCATCTGTTCCGTCAAAGAGTGTAACATTTTGTAGGGATTTTATTTCCGTCTAGAGTGTTGCAGCTTCTGAGGCTGGCCTTCAAGGTGTCTTTGTATCTCTTGAGAGTCCTTCCTTGCTCACATTGTCCTTCTTTCAGTTGTCCATAAAGCAGCATCTTTGGAGTTCTGCTGTTCTCCATACGGACAACGTGTCCCATCCATCGGATCTGGCTTTTGATGAGTATACACTCAATGCTGGATAGGTCACACTTCTTCTGGACCTGTAGGTTGGACACTCTGTCTTGCCATTTGATGCTGCAGATCTCGTGCAAGTATCGTTGATGAAACTGTTCGAGTTGTTGGATATATTGGCGGTACGTGGTCAAAGCCTCACAACAGTAGAGGAGAGCACTTAGAACCGCAACTCTGTACACGGCAACCTTTGTGCGAAATTTAATGCCATGGTCTTACCACAGATTCTTTGAGAGTCTGCCAAAGGCAGAGCTGGCCTTTACGGTGCGCAACATCATTTCTGCATCCACAGATCCGTAGCTGCTAACACTGTTGCTCAAATAGCAGAACTTGTCCACATTTTTACCACTGTGATGTTGATGAGACAGGTGGCGGTGGAGCACTGCCAGCTCCGGGCAGTGAATGCTGGAACATAGCCTCTGCCTTACCAAGACTGATTGTAAATCCAAAGCGCTGACAGGCCCTTGCAAAACGATCTGTGATGCACTACATGTCTTCACGGGAATACGCAGCCAGTGCAGTCATCAGCAAAGAGGAACTCTCTCAGAAGCGCATGAAATACTTTAGCCTGGCCTGAAGTCGTCGATTGCCATCTGAACAAAACTGGATGCATAACTCCTTGTCACGGTACTGGAATGCATTAATCAGCATTGCAACGAACAGAATAAAAAAAAGAGGGTGGGAGCTAAATCGGATATCTGCTTCACTCCGTTTTTCACTGGGAATGGGTCAGAAATGTCCCCGTTTTCTTGCACCCTCGCCTGCATGCCACATGGAATGAAACGATCAGCGAGATGAGCTTTTCCGGGCAACCAAACTTGTGAAGGATCTTCCACAAGCCGGTCCGATTAACTGTGTGGAGAGCCTTGGTGAGATCAACAAACACCATGTGGAGCTCCTGGTTCTGCTCACGACACTTCTCCTGTAGCTGGTGAACAGCAAACACCATGTCAGTTGTTCCCCTGCCTGCTCAAAACCCGCACTGTGATTCAGGAACGATGGAGTGTGCTATGTGGGTGATGAGTCTGTTCAAGATGACCCTGGCAAGAATCTTTCCTGCGATGCACAAGAGGGAAATCCCACAATGATTGTCCTGGACGTATTACCATCATTCCTCTTGTAGAAGTGTACAATAGAGGCGTCTCTGAGGTTTGGGGACCACTTCTCCCTTTTCCCATATGGACTGGAAGAGGCCAGTCAGCTTTTCCAGGAGTACCTCGCCTCCATTCTTGTGGATGTCATCTGCCCCTGATGCTTTCCCGGACGTGGTCTGCTTCAGAGCCTTCGCAGTCTCTGCACTGGAGGGTAGGTCTGCCAGCGATTCCTTCACTGGCAGTTTGGGGAGCGCTGCGATTGCTTCTTCAGACACTGACGATTCTCTATTCAAGACAGCACTGAATTGCTTAGCCCAGAGAGCAAGGATGCCAGTCTTACCTGCCAGCAGTGTGCTCTGGTCAGAAGCACGAATTGGTGTTGACCCAGTAGTTTGTGCGAAAGCCCGCGTGAAATGTCTTCATGTCGTTGATATCAGCCGCAGCTTGCAGACTTTCTGCTTTCTTTTCCCACCATTCGTTCTTCGCCAGCCAAAGCGTCTGCTGGATGAGCTGCCCGACTTGCTGGTTCTTCTGTTTCTCCTTCTCGCAGGTCTTGTCACTGAGGTGATTTCTGTAGGTCTTGTGGAGCATGTCTATGAGTTTGTTGATCTCTGCTAATGATAAAGGACTCTTAATTGCATACACCAACAACTAATAACACATCTGTGACTTTAGTTCTAATGATGGACAAAAGTAAAATTCAAGACTTTATTGTGATTTCTTGTCCACACAAAATTCTCCCCAGTATAGCAGAGTGCGTGTATTTCAAAACTCAACTACTTAAGAGTTTCTTTCCACCCCAGGGCACACCGCAATGACACAGCAGTGTGAAACAGTCAACGAGCAGTGTAGAAACCCCCCTTTCCCCCTCCCACTTTCAAATCGTGGCACTGTGTAATTTCTTTTGACAATCTATTCATCTGAAGTCTTCAGAATAATACATCGATTTTTCTTTTATCCGCCTGTTTTACTTCTTATCGATTTATTGGCCTTCAAATTGCAACATAAGCCATTGTGATCTGTTTACATTACTTTACAGCCATATTTTGGATATGATTTTAAAAAATCATTTTTATTAAAGTATTTAGCAGCCTAGAAAACCAGCTTGATTATTGTCCATGTATGCTGGCACACACACACACACACACACACACACACACACACACACACACACACGTGTGTGTGTGTGTGTGTGTGTGTGTGTGTATGCCCGCGTGCATGCGTGCGTGCATGTGTGTATGTGTGTGTGTGTGTGTGCCCGAGTGCATGCGTGCGTGTGCGCGCGTGCGGGCACGCGCGAACGCGTGTGTGTGTGTGTGTGGATAAGTGGGTGGGTGGGTGGGGGGGGGGGGGGGAGAGAGAGAGAGAGAGACGTCACGCCGGATATAACGAACCAACCTGTTAGAAATTCGTTATACCCGGCGCGTCGGTTGTAACGAAAGCCGGATATAACGAAGCAATTCTGAATGTCCCCGGCGATTCGTTATAAGCGGCTTCGACTGTATTTCGCAAGCTTACCTTGAAGTGGTTCAAGTTCACACAGTGCACTAACTCTAAAACCACATGGAAACTTGCGACACCGTTGAAAGCCTAGTCTATTTAAAGACCAGGAGTAGTGGTAGCAATAAGCTTGGCCTGGTGAATCAGGTACGGCGCCGAATACTGTGGTCTTATAATAGGATGCGCTTCCGTCTTGCCACGTACAGAAATCCTCGTATCTGGTAACATAAGCCTGTAATGTAATTACACTCGTCAAATCGATACTTTATAGGCTTAATTGGCTACACGGTTCTGGGCAGTATACAGACTTACGCACTGATTTTTTTCATTGAATCAATAAATGAAAGGCGTGTGTCTTCGATTCATGGTGTGTGTGTGTGTGTGTGTGTGTGTGTTTTGTGTGTGTGTGTGTGCGTGCGTGCGTGCGCGCGCGCTCACGCGTGCATGTGTGTGTCAGTTTGCGCGCTGATGTATGTGTGTGTGTTTTGTGTTGTGTGCTTTGGCGCGCGCGCGCACGCGCGCACGTGTGTGTGTGTGTGTGTGTGTGTGTGTGTGTGTGTGTGCATGCTTGTCTGTATGTGTGTATGTGTTTGTTTAAACGCGCACGCGCGCTCATGTATGTGTATGTATGTGAGTGTGTGTGTGTGTGCGCGCACGCGCGCGTTTGTGTGTGTGTGTGTGGTATGTGTGTGTGTGTGTGTGTGTGTGTGTGTGTGTGTGTGTGTGTGAGTGCACGCGCGCATTTGTGTTTATATGTGTCTGTGTGGATGTGTGCTTGTGTATAGGTGCGTGCATACGTGTGTGTGTATGCAGGAGATACAGTTGGTAGATCAACGGACCCATAATTTTGGTGATACTGGGGTTGCAAGTTCGAATTTCCACGAGGCCGTTTAGGTATAGGGGGGAGGATTTCCCCTCGGAGTTACCATTGGTTGTGACTCGATTTCCCAAAATGTCCTTCGAATGAGACTTTCAACCGAGGTGCCATGATAGAACGGACGCATAACATCTTAATCGCATCACCAACTTTCCATACATATCATGCATGTGAAAGAAATCGAAAGAATGAAGAAAGAAAATCGAGTGATTGATACTGACTGAATGACAGGGGAAACAACTGAATGAAGCGCCAGCAGGCAGCTATTAGTCAAGTCAACCCAGGAAGACAGCCCATTGCATAATCGACAGCGTGAACCGTAAAGCGCTTAGAACTTGGTCTGTAACCGAGGACAGGCGATACATCAGTGCTCATAATAATCATCATCATCATCATCATCATCATACTACTACTACTACTGCCAATGATAGTGATGACGATAATCATAAGAAGAATAAGAATGATGATAATTATAATAATAATAACAATAATAATGGTAATAATAGATATGAAATTTTACCATTATCATTATTATTATCATTAATGATAATAACAATTATCATAATGATTATTATAGAAATAATGATAACAACAACAATAACGAAAATGATAATAATAATGATAAACAAAAGTAGAAATAATAACAATGACAATTCTTTTAGTTTTAGGTAAAATATACTGATCACATGAATTGTCATCAAAAAGCAGAAATGCATGTAAACACTACCCCCCCCCTCCTCCCCCCCCCCCCCCACACCACACACACACGTCGTCCCAACGACCCCCTTCCCCTTATAACTGCTTATGACCTAGCGCGCGCGCTCAAGCAAACATGCGATGTGCGCACGTGATAGGTGAATATCATTTGTGTCACTCTGTGTGTGTGTGTGTGTGTGTGTGTGTGTGTGTGTGTGTGTGTGTGCGTGCGCGCGCGTGCGTGTGTATGTGTGTGTAGGTGGAGAGAGAGAGAGAGAGAGAGAGAGAGAGAGAGAGAGAGAACTCCATACATCCGGGGACGTGGGCCTCCAACGACCGGAGACCAACAAAGACAGTTCCAGCTTGCCGTCTCTTCAGCATCTCCCTCACTGCCCGCCATTCCCCAGGGGTGTTCAGACTGACCAGTGCCCCGCCTTTGGCCTTGCAGGCAGAGGACGCATGATCCCACTCCAGGAAGCCCTCATCCAAGAACTTGTAACACGACTCCCTGATCCACCAGTTTCCTCTTCCACACCTGTTCAAACATGGACAGCAGGAATGATGCATGCCTAAAATCACCGACCAAATGACGCCGCTATATGTGCTGCATGGGGGGGGGGGGGGGGGATGAAGGCAATGATGGCAATGAATAATTAGACAAGGTCTGTTTCTGTCACTAACCCTAAGAGAAACCGTACATTTTGCTTGTGGAAAAGACTGACTGACGGTGCTGGAGAAGAAACCGAATGAGAGACTAGACTGTTTAAGCCCTTGTGTCTTTTATTCATATATTTTCGTAGGTATTAACCTTCGCGAATCGTGTGGACTTGCGCACAATAGTTAATTTTACCTGTCAGGATCTGTGTAGGCACACCGGTCTTCGTCCTCTCCCTCCAGACAGTCCCATCTGGCATTACAGGGGAAGAATGGCGGGGAATGTTGTCGGAATGAAGGCACAGAGCAGTTCCACGTGTTTCCCACAGTTTCTAGCATGAGGAAGATCATCTTGAAACCTCGAGCTCCGTGACTCCTAGTACTGCTGACAAAATGAAAGTGCAGGCTGGCTGTATATCGTCGAATAGGGGGCAGAGGATTGGACGCTGGGAGTTTCTGGGTGTTTGGCGTGCAGTATCTTCCGCCCAAGTGCTCTGTGTTTCTTCCAGAGTGATAAAGTTCCAGGTACTCCGAGTCGCACGTGCCGATAGAAAGGTGTAGAAATTTCACCAGCACAGACACTGCTGGTGGCAAGGTCAAGAACTTCCACAAGTTCAGACCTGTTGGGTACACCGATTTCCCATCCCACAATGGTGACTGAAGGTAACCTGGAATTATCACATAGGTTATGAATTATAATCATCAACCAGCAAGTTATTTTTCTTTTACATTAAGCTAATGCTCTGTAATCTCTTACTAACTAACAATAACACAGTTTAATTTCTTTTTATCTTTTATTTTTGTTGTTTTATTCACAAAAGGTATTAGACAAAACTGTCCGCTGATTTTCACAGCAGTTGTATAGTTTCGGCAGTAGCAGCAACAGTAATAGCAGTAGTAGTGTGACAAGATGAGTAAGTGTTAGGTGGGTCCTCTAGGGGAAGGACTGGGGATAATTTCTCAATGGGAATTATCATAGCATTTCACCTACACCCTCTCTCTTACTAGTGGTGGAAGGAGCAACTTTCCGGTACTAGTCATCGAAGAAATTTTTATTTGATTCCGGGACTGGGTAAAATACGGAACAGTGGCTCTGAGATAATTTTCCTTAGGCCTGTACTATTATAAGTACTTGTAGCTCTGAGAGACAGAATTGAAGAGAGAAGTTCAAACATTCAACATTTGATTGAACAACAGAGAACCGACACAAGTTAAGTGCACTTTCACACATCAACATTTGATTGAACAACAGAGAACCGACACAAGTTAAGTGCACTTTCACACATCAACTTTTATTGTTTACACATAGGTAAGGATTGGCAGGTCAGTTCTATAGGCTAGGGTTTAATTCTTATTGGACTACCACAATGAGTGGACCCTCTCTCACTCCTACTTTACTCGCCTGCACTTGGTGTGGTAAGCTTAAGTTGGCATACAGGGGGTCTCCCTGTGTCATCATAAAGTGAGGGCAAGGGTCTGATGGGTTTGAGTCCAGGTGGTAAGCTAACTTAGCTTTGCTTCGGAGAGGGTAGTTGATCTCTCCTGTGGTTGGTGACTGCCCCACTGGTGTAGATTGGTTGTCTGGTGTCGCCCTGGTGTTGGGCGAAGTCCCAGCTTCTGGTCCAGCCGCAATGTGTAGCATGTCCAGGATAGCCTGACCAGGATCGCGTGTCCAGGATCCCAGTTCTGCGATAAAGAGAACTTGGTCTGTAGGTGAGAATCTGATGGCTGGTTTGTCGAGTGCACACATTTACCCTGGTTTACTTTCAGCACAGGTGTGAGACTCAGCCAGCAAAGTTTTCTCTATGGTAGAGTTTCTGTTATAACTAATCTCCACTTTTGTTTAAAGACTAAGTTAAGCTTACAAAATGGTAGGAGACAGTAATACTATGTTACATAGTTTCAGTCAAACAACTCTTCCGTGTTTCTTATGAATGAAATCACACTGACTTGGGCTACACTGAGTCCAAGTACACATGTGGTGTAGACTTAAAGTCATACACTACAAATCATTCCAACAATCACCAGTATTATAAATCAGGGTAGCAGTTCTTAACCTAGCACAGGCATACTGTTTTCCTGACCAAAAATTAATCATTTAATTATTATCTTAACAGACAGAATTGCCTACTGGCAAAAGTCAGGGTGAATACAGAGAACAGTGATCAGATAGTTAACAAAGAATCATAACCACTGGGAGAGAGCTTTTGCCATATGATGGCAAGCAAACTCCTACACAGAATAATCATTCATCAGTTTGGTACATGTTGCTAAGCATTTGTACAAAGTTACAATGTTAACGCACAGAGCATACATAAAATCAATACATAGATTCAAAAATGTAAAACAGAGTCTCAACTCACTTTTCCTGGGAATGAACTGTGAATGACTGGAGATCAACGAGGGTACCGAGATTTTCTCACGCCTTCTCTAGTTGTCTCTTTGTCTTCCTCTGGTCTGGTCTACAGGTAGTCTTGAGGGGTCAGTGAAAGTGAGCCCTGTGTGTCTGGTATATATGCATTCTAGTTGCCGGATCTGATTTTGACAACCTGTCATTCACACATCAGGGGTGAGAGGGGGAGGGATCTAGTGTTATCACTAGTCGCCTCGGGAACCATTTGATCCTAATCGGCATAGCTCACGGACTTCCGCGGCCAGTTTAATTTATGCGCCCGTATGGATACATACTATCGCGGAACGATTCCCGTGACATACGTTACAGTTCAGCTAGTGCACGAACTGTAGATATGAAGGGGGGGGGGGGAGGGGGTCAGTGGTGGTGGGGAAGAGCACGGCAGAGGCGTCGCGCCTTTGTTTTCACGGGGTAGAGAGAGAGAGAGAGAGAGAGGGGGGGGGGGGGGTGCGAGACGGGCCATCGCCACAATGAAATTGAAATTTTACTGTCGTAGCTACTCGGAGTGGGGAAGGAGAGTTGAGAGAGGTGGGGGGTGGGGGGTGGGGGGTAGGTCAACAAGAACGAAAGGCGTCTCGAGTTTATCGTGACGCAATTTCTTCATCTGTCATAGTTCGTGTCGGCCGTGCGATTTGCACTAAGCGGGAGAAAGGGGGAGAGGGGGGTTGAGAGGGGGGAGTGGGTATAGATTTGAAATCTATTTTTTTTGTTTGGGATTTTAGTGGGACCGAACGGATGGTTTTGTCAAGCGTTTCGTCACAAGTAGTAGGGTGGTGGTGGTGGTGGTGGTGGTAGTAGTGCGAGGATTAAGAGGAGGAGGTGGGGTGGAGGAAGGGGGAGAAGAAAAAGACAAAAATGAAAATGAAGAAGAAGACCGATGATGATGACGACGACGACCATGACAGAGATGATGATGATGATGAAGATGATGATGATGATGATGCTGATGATGATGATATCAAGTTAGGGAGGGAGGATGGGGAAAACAAGGATCGTTAGATATTATTATTAACAAAGTCGTTAACACAGAGGAAACAAGGTCAAAAGACATTAAAGGTTTACACACCACACACACACACACACACACACACACACACACTTTATAAATTTTTGTCACTTTAGTAACACATAAAGCCTAAAAGTTTCTTTGGATGACGTAGGATGTACAAGAAAGAAAAGAAAATCTGGTCCTGATGCTTACAATCTTCAAACTGAAAACTGAGTAAACATCAAACAACCATTCCCATTCAGATAGGAAAAAAGACCTGCGTTTAACGGATATATCAATTGTCCTTTTCACAGCTGATTTCCTTTTCATTGCTGCTGGAAATAAAGGAAACCCTGATTTTTTCCACGCTAATACGAAATCGGAATGCAAACTTGTCGAAAGCAAATCTGCTGTTATGCGACGTGAAACAGGTTCTCCCTAGAGCACTGCCTTTCATCGCACCTTCCACTCCTCCACCTGCAGTCATAATATTTTCTCTCTTTTTTATCTTCAGGAAGCTGATGTGTCTAATTTCAGGGGAAGGGGTATGAGAGAGAATCGTTCGTAAATAACTGCTCTGGCAGTTCTAAAGAAAAGTAGGGGTTAATGGGACCAGCAGGTAACATTTTTGTTGCTCTGTTACGAGCTCAGCATGATTTTCTTTGCATCCTGTCATCTGCTACTGAGAAGCACGTCTACCTCAGCAACAGGATGGGTATACCAGCTCAATGCTCGTCGCCCCCTCACGTCCTGCCCATGCCCTCGCTCCCCTTTTCCTAACCCCGGCCCTCCTGCCCAAGGACATCCTATAGCTTCCTTTTTCATTTCTTTCTTTACCATTTCACCCTGGTATCTTTTTGCTCTGTGCCATTTCGCACCGCCTGGGTTTTGGGTGTGTTTCAGCCTCAAACAGGCATCCCCATTATTTAAAGGAATATCAAATCGTCGTTTTGTACTGAACCTTTAAGTCAGTTTATTTGCACCGCCTGTGCTAGGTTATATGGGTATTTTACTCATGAAGAGGCCATTGCCTCTCACGAAAGGGGTGCAACAAAACAATCATTCCAAAGCATATAATTATTACAATATAACTGATCAAGCTTAACATATTAAAAAACAAGCACAGATCGTAATTTAAATGCTTTATGTAGATAAACGGACAGGTGTTTGGCTGTTCGTTCATTACTCGATGCTAGAAGTAAACTAAGACGAAAAAGACATGGATATTTATAGTACTTTAAATGGATACACCTTACCCTTAAATCACTTAGTATGAGATAGCACAAAACAAAATGCACCTCGTCTTCTCTAGCTTGTTTACACAGTGGACAAATCAAATCAACAAGTGCGTGTTGTTTGTACTGAAACTTATGAACAGCGATTTCTGAAATGTCAAGTCTAAATGTTGTTGTAATGATTTTCAGCTGTCTATCTAGATTCAATTTTAAATGCATTTTGTCAGCAGCTAGTGTGCAGCAAGTTTTATACAAGTGAATCTTTCACTCTTCTTAAGATGAAAATCCCATTCTTGCCATCTACGGAGAACAAACTTTCCTTTAAATGCAGCAAGAAACTGATTTACTTCTCCAACGCCTTGGTTTAGCCATAAATACCCCAAACCAAACATACACAATTTAGAACGAATACCAGATACCCCATTTGTTTTGTCACTAGAATCTTAATCAAACAATGTACAAATATGCCATTTGTTGTAATCTTGCCTCATCCATTTTTGTAAAACTTAACCAGTATCGTGCAAACCTGATTGCAGAATTTATGTAAATGGGGTATCTATTTGTCCTTCCATATATCAAATCATTTGATGTTTGTATTTGAGCTGCTAGACACTTTTAAGAGCAAATAGGTGCACATTTTCATAATGGCGAGCTGCACTACTTAGTTGCCACAATTCAGCCCCATATTGAACAATTGGTTGCAATTGTGTGTCAAGTAATTTTAGATATACAACAAAACAATCACAGTTTAATTCAAACAATTTTTGCAGTATGTATAACATTGCATATTTTGCTCTGCTGGCAAGATTTTGACACGACACAGTAAAACCCAATCTTGATGAAAAATAAATGCCTAAATACTCATAAACATTAACGACAGGCACAGGAATTCCATCGCAAGTCCAACATTCTCTCGCTGCTAAGTATTTGCCTGTCCTAGAAAACAATTACATTACTTTTACTCATATTCAACTTCAGGCGGAATCCCTAGGCTGCTCTATGTAGGCTGTTCAATTGTGTCTGTAAGCCAGCTATTGTTTTAGACAAGAGAGTCACATCTTCTGCCAGAAGTAATTCAAATAATTCAAAGCAATCATATGTGAAGGTAGCATCATGTGTCCCATTTCTGATCACTTCCAATGCTAACTCATTCATGAATAAGGTACACAACAGAAGGCTAGTAATGTCGCCTTGTTTTACCCCTCGGGTACAATTTTCATAGCCTGTCAGTTTTCAGCCAGAGCAAATTCTAGTCCTGACTGTCACATACATACTGTGAATACAACGAAAAAGTTTTCCTTTGATATCATTTTTTTCCCAAAAGAATAGGCCACAAGAAATTTCTTTCAGTGGAGTCATAAGCTTTCTCAAAATCAATAAAAGCTACATAAAGTTTGTGGTTAGAACAAAACTGGTTTTGTATTAAAACAAATTTTAAATATTAGTGATAGCATACCGCCAAAAAACGTAGACAAACGAATCAAAGACAAAACACGACGCGTTTCGACCTCTTAGGCCATCTTCAGGCAAGATACAAAACACTCAGGACAAAGAAGATGAACGAGCAATCACTTATCTTCATCCACTTGGACGCAAGATAGGCACTGAACGAAGGCTTTTTGTATGAAAGCTAATAATGTGTAAATATGATTAATTGTAGGGTAGCCTCTTTTAAACCTAGCTTGACGTTCCCCTGTAATATCATGTGTGTAAATTAATTCCTGGATCCTGTTGTTTACAGTAGAACTCAAAAGTGTACTGTATCATGCTCATAGAAAAAAATCTTTAAAAACATTTGCGGTTCCACAGTTCAGATCTCCAGCTAGGATTACATTCACATCATTCAAATCAAGCATGCAATCAGTAAGACATTCTCCAAGAGAAAGAATACCATTTGCATCATCAAAATAAGCACAATATGATGAACTCTTGGGTGGCACATAAGTACAAACATATAATACATTCTGTGTTAAACCAAACACAGACTTGTCAATCAAAAAGAAAGGAGCATTAAAACAATTTGTTTGGAGCTCTCTCCCAAAGGCCGAAAATCATTCTTGATCAGATAACATAACCCTTGAACGTCTGCATTGACTCATAAACTTGACAGCGTGTTTGTCAAATGCAGTATAGCCTGTAAACACGTTAAATTCAAGGCTTTCCATGAAAGTTTTCATGAGAAGATAAAGTAACAACTAAACGAATATGAGAGAAATTTTTATTGTGAATTTAGAAAGAATTCCATTTAATTCCAGTGCAAGAACATAAAAAGATTTGGATTATTTATTATCCAGATCATTTTCATTGGCATGCAAAGCAGAAGTACATTAAAATTTTCATAACCATTTTCATGTACATAGACTGATTTCTCACATGCACATTAACAGGAACAAAAACAGTCTCTTCTTCGTTACGATAGTTCTCTTGAGGCAGCCGCCTGTCTTTCTCATCAGCAGTGCCACGTGCATCTGTTGATACTTGTCTCTGCTCTGAATGTAAAGTATCCCTGTTTCCTCCTTGAGTGGTGACATTATCAGCACACAACAGGATGCATGTTAATTCTTCACTGTCGTGAGTACAAATGGTATCGGGTTCGAAAGAGATAATATCCAAAAGCTGATTATTGTGATCATTCCCTTCTCTAATTACACTGAAATATTCATACCCCTGAGCCACCGTAGAACCAATGTTTACAGTGCGACAGTTAGATAGTTCACTCACCGGGGTCGGGTCAATGTCACTGTCACAAACAGCCTTCTCTGCACGTGAGTTTTGCCTGCACCAGTCAAACAAAACCGGTGTCGCTGCAAGACGGCGTCCCCCCTATACAATGTCCCTGATGCTGGATCCGTCACCACCGTCAAGACCGTATTTCTTTTTCCTTCAAAAAGAAAGTGAGCAAAGACCATGGTTGCACGTTTTTCTTCACTCCCAGCTTTCACCAGATGAGGAGTTAATTTCTTTCTCACCTTACTCACTCACAAAGAAGAGTCCTCTCCTACAGACACCTGTGAAACTTTCAGTTTATTTCTTGCATTCAGAATCCTTTCTTTGTCCTTAGGAAACGTGCAGTGAGTGGTCACTGGAGAGTTGGGCCTTGAGTTCAAACGGTGCACAGTCAAACAGGAAATCTCCTGTAAGCTCCACTTTGTCCGTAATGACGTCATGGACCACAGCTTCACACTCCTGCTGAGTTTTGTTTTATTTTCGAGGAAGTTCACAGAGAATTGAGTTGTTTCATTTTGATCGTCCTTCCAAATCATCAGTCCTACGTTCCAGAGAATCCATTCTCCTCTTCAGAATGTCATTGCAGTTTTGGATGTCTTCATTTTACCATCACAGCTCTGACACTTCCTGTCTCAAGGATCTCAATTCTCCATGTAGTGCAGCGTATTCATCCCGTAAATCCTTCATGTTACCTTTCATTTCATCGATCTTTGTATTCAAAGTTTGAGGCATGGACGTTAAATCCAGATTTCAGGGATGTTGGCTTATTGGCGTAGCTCTCGGTGTACTGGTTGAAGTGTGGGGCTTGTCCACACTGTCTCTGTGGTCAGCGCTAGTCAGGCTGGTCTGTTGTAGGGAATTCTTCTGTAGTTTTTTTTTTTTTTTTTTTGCTTCGCACCGCCACACAGCAATAAACAATTACCCCCAGAACGAAACCGCCAGATGGGAATAAAAAATAACACCTTCCAATAGTCTTGAAATTCAGTTTTTTTTGTTTCGTTTCATGGCTGCTCGATTTCAAGCTCTTTTCATCATAAAAGCCACAAATATCGGCACAAAGTGAAAATCAAGCTGTCCAGAATGCATGGCACCACACAGTCCGGTCTACCTGTCTACAAAATTTGGGAGCAACACACACACACACACACAGAGAGAGAGAGAGAGAGAGAGAGAGAGTTGCACCTGTTATAGTAGAAGTGTTATTCAGTTCAATCACTGGCTGCTCTGCATCAGAGATAGTCGTGAAGTTGATCTGAAGCCCAAGAAATCCTCTTCCAGTCATCTTTACAGACAACATAATACTGTTGCTTCTGCTGAACAGTTGTTTTGGGTTGAATGTCGAAGCCATCCAGAAGATTCGGGAAATATTACTTTTTCTGAAATAGTCCCGTAGGTCCGCTGTGAAATCAAAGGATTTCGGGTCTAGATTGACTTGAACACCAAAAATACTTCCTGAAGAGGTTACCATGTTAATGTTACAATTGCCACTGATGAATGCTGAATGGTACTGAAGATAGACGAAACCGTTTACACCACTTAGTCTCATATGATGTGAATGGTTTGTGCACTCCTCAAGGACGTTCCTTTCTATGCTGGCAGATCCGTTTCTAACAAGGTTTGCAAGATTCAGTCCTGTTTCTGAATGGGAAACAGTTACCGTTGTCTGTTTGCCACAAGCACTGTTGTTCGTGTGAAGCGAGGGACACGTATAGTTCCAGATGAGACTACTGTTCTGACCTCCTTGTAAAAGTAAATGTCTGGTGGTTGCTCTGGTCATTGCTGTGCTGATACGACCTTGTCAGTGAAGACAGAGAATTAAAATGATCAACTGTCTTCTATCCTCGATTTATCTGCTTCCTATTCTGGGAAGAAGAGAATACATGATAAAACCATTGATTTATAGGATGTAAAAACACTGTGCGCTGAGGCCATCTCGTGAACCAGAGAAATGTAGACTTCTACAGAAATTGTCTTTGTACGCTAGCAAATGTTGTTTTTGTTGGTTAGTATTTTTCACCAATTTCTTACAGATATCTCATACACTTCACCTTTATATTTCAACTGAAGTTACTTCCCTGGATACCCCAAATGGGTATCTGAATACATCTGATAGTTCATCTAAATATTTTACGACTTCTGGATATCTTACCTGCTTAATCTAGACACATTCTTCTAAAATTTCAATTGTATGCTTTATGTAAATACTTTATCCGAATGCTTTACATAGATAATTCACCTGGATACTTCACTCGGACACTTCGCCTTAATTCTTCACTTGATACTTAAATTGGATACCTCAGCTGAACACTTCACCTAGATACTTCACCTGTATTCTTCCTGTGGATACTTCATCGGAATACTTTTTGAAAAAGGAATGTCCACGATTGTTTCTTATTTCAAGACAAACTTTGGTGGTCCCCCTTTCCTCAACCCCCACCACTCCCCTCCACGTCTGGTCTTCCATTTCCTTTTCATGATTTTTCAACATGGATAACAGATAGATGCATCAAAATAACGGCATACAAATTTGTATATTAATAAGCAGGTGGGGGGGGGGGGGGGGGTAAAAAAAATTCAAGCAGTTTAATTCAATAATCTAGGAAGAACGAAAAAAAAAGTCACACACACACACACACATTCTTTTGTCATCTACACGGCATTCGAGGAATATATATACATCCAATATGCCGTATCGTGTAGGGTACAATGGTTTGGTAGGATATTTACTCATACATAAACAGGTTTTTCTTAAATTTCATCAGTCTAGTTTTCACCATCGACCACTTTGTACTTGCTCTTTTTTCGCCTCCATCTATAACTCATTCCATTTAACAAATCAACAAGCTTTTCATAGGGGTAACGTTTTCTGTTCAATTCCAAGTACTGCGTTTCTAAACAATGGATATATTTTTCAACCCTCTCTCTCTCTCTCTATCAAAGACTCAAAAATTTTTGAGTCTTTGAGTCTTTGAGTCTCTCTCTCTTCTCTCTCTCTCTCTCTCTCTCTCTGTCTATATATATATATATATATATATATATATATATATATATATATAATCTCTCAAGCAATGTTTGAGAGCTGTTCTTTTTTATTCTGAAAATAGGATTTTTAGACCATAGAATTGTGTGTTCAAAAATCCCATCGGTTTCTGTGTTTTCATCGTTTTGAAATAAAACTTGCTCCATACTGGAGTTCATTCTGCTACAATGTTCACATCTTTCTTTTCATATTTTTTTTCTAATCCCCACCCCACCATCAAAAATGTTTTGCAAACTGACATTACCACAGGTAGTGTTGAACTGAATCGGTTTCCGTTTCACAAAATGAACATAGATCACTGGGAAGAATCCCATCTTCTTCAGGATACAATTTGTAACCAGAATATTACTATAAATTCTTAATTGGAACCACTTTTAATTTACTTTCTTTAATTTGTTTCAGTTGTTTCAATGCTTTTTCCCATTCTATTACGTGGCTAATTTACTTTCCCATTTTGCAAAGGAGCTAATACCAAATATGATTATTTTCTCGAAGAGAGTACTGTAAAAAAAAAAAGAAGTTTTGATCCCTTTTTAACACTTGACATTATTTGCAGTGCTGTTGTTCTTGGGTTAAAGTTATTGTTAGTTATTTTGATATTTGCACTTCTTAAATGTCTTTTTATGGATGATATACATCCCATGTAATCTAAATGATTTACCGTAATATCATACTTTTCGAAAAACGTTTCATGATTGAGAAAACTCCCATCTTCATTGATAACATCTTTAACTAGGAATATCTGCTTTGTTTTGCAGTTTGTTAAGTTAATGACCTCATTACAAACTCTAAACTTGTCATTACAAAATAACGGCTCTGCCAATACCTCATGCGAATTATGTAAAAAAAAAAAATACCTGATCAGCAAAGTTAACATAGAAGTAATGTCTTTCCAAAATCCATTACTTTTTTTACTGAGAAATTTTCTAGGTCCGTAAACGTCAAGTGAATCTATTTTCGGGAGCATAGCACTTAATATCTTTTTCCATTTAGGACTTGTATATATTTTTTTGATCCAGGTCACTTTTAGAGCTTGTGTATATTTGCTTCAATGTGGTACACCAGTATCTCCATTTTCGACGGAAAGTATTGCATATTTCCGTTTGATCTTGTCAGTTTCATTTTATTCCATATAAATTCAAAACATAATATTTGAAGCTGTTTTATTTCGTTTGCTGGATGATTTGGTAACAGAATCCATAGGTATATGAGCTTTGAAAGTATCATGGTCTTTAAAACTGCAATCCTGCCTAGGGGTGTACATACACTTTAGATATGCCTTCTGTTCCGAGTGACTCAATTCCAAGTTTTACGTCATTAAGTGTTTCGTAAGTTCGGGGGAAGACGTTATCGAGCGGTTGTTGTTTTATCGGAGGTTTTGGATGGCTGTGCCAGTGTGTTAGAAAATGCGGACGTTGTTTTATTCAATCTTGTTCAGTATTCCGGTTTGTTTGTTTGGCACCATAGTTCAGTTCTAGTATCTGCGTCTCCGTTTTACGTACTCTCTACACAGATCTTTGTTTCTTCATTTGTTTATTCAGCATCTTTATTTCCAGTGTTCACCAATTATTATTCTTAATCAGTCGTTCAACTTTATTTCAATAAATTAATCTTCAGTTTTCTTTTAAGTGTGACTTTAGTTCAAGTACATTTGATCATTCTGCTGGATACCTGTGGTATCTGAAACGGGAAGTAATTCGTATTGACTTGTTGGAAGAAGGGAAGGCACTGCAGGGAAATAAACATGACTGCATGCGAGCAATGGCTTTTGTAGAGTTGAATGTTGATGCAAATGCAACAGGCTTTTCGGTTCCATCTTCCAACCGGTGAGAGAGAACTGCTCCTAATCCATTGGAGGAGGCATCACATGACACTACAATCTCATTTTCAGGATTGAAGTGAACCAAAACTTTGGTTGAAAGAAGAGCTTCTTTGGATCGCTTCCATGCTGATTCTTGACGATTTCCCCAGTGCCACTTGATGTCTTTGCGTAATAGCTCATACAGAGGAGCCAACACTGTGGCCATATTCGGAAGGAATCTGGAGTAATAATTGATCATACCCAAGTAAGCTTGCACTTCTTTGACATCTTTTGGCTTGGGCATTTCTTGAATTGCTTGGACCTTCTCAGCCACTGGGTGAATGCCTTCAGCATCAATGTGATGTCCTAGGTACACTACCTCTGATGCCATGAATTCACACTTCTTTTTCTTCAAACGAACTCCAGCATCTTTCAGTCTTTTTAGTACTTCCCTCAGGCGTTGCAGGTGATCTTCTTCATTACAGCCGGTAACCAGGATGCCATCAATGCGTACCCGTACTTGCTGCATGCCTTGGAGTATGTTTTCCATAGTACGTTGGAAAATACCAGGTGCTGACGATATACCATACGGTAATCGATTGTACCTGTACAGACCCTTGCGAGTGTTAATGGTCGTATAGTCTTTTGAAGCCTCATCCAGCTCTAGCTGTAAGTATGCTTGTGTTAAGTCCAGCTTTGTGAAGTATTTCCCTCCACTCAGATCAGCCAAAAGATCATCAGTTTTTGGTATGGGGTAACTATCAAGTTTTGAAACCTGATTAACTGTTACTTTGTAATCACCACAAATTCTGACAGAATTGTCTGGATTCATCACAGGAACTATTGGTGCTGCCCAGTCAGAAAACTGTACTTTCTCTATTGTTCCTTCTGCTTCCATTTTGTCTAATTCGTCACTGATCTTCTGTCTCAAAGCATGTGGTACTATACTGGTCTTGGTTTGAAATATCTGGGTTTGGCTGCAGGGTCTATGTAGATTTTGGCTTTTGCTCCTTTAACTGTGCCTTGTGTGTCTTCAAATACTTCACAGTAATCACACAGTAACTCTTTCAGTCTGGAGTTTCACATGCAGAATTTCTCCCCAGTCCAATTTAAATTCTTGCAGCCAATCTCGACCCAACAAATCTGGTCCATTGCCCTTGACCACTGTAACCTGACATTCTTTTGGCTGACTGTTCTTGTAGGAAACAGATACTGAACAGATTCCTAACGCTGGAATTTCTTCACCTGTATAAGTTCTCAGTTTCTGTTTTGATTTTGTCAGTGAAAACAAGCTTTCCCTTTCACGTTTTCCACTGTGGCTTCACATAATACAGTTAATGATGCTCCAGTATCAATTTCCATGCTAATGTTCTTGCCATCAATGTTCATGTCTACCAGATATAGTTTCTGCTTACTTTTTCCTTGCTGTAATTGTGCACAAAACATAGAATACATTTCACTGTCTTCAGTATCTGAGTCTGTGTCAGCAGTCTCTGTATACTTCATGTTTCTGTAGTTTGCTGAACCCCGAGCTGATTGTTTGGAATTTTTCTGCATCTGACTTCTGTTTGCCAATTTCATTCTACATTTCCGAGCAATATGGCCACGTTTGTGACAGAATGGCACTCAGAGTCTTTGAATGGGCATTCATGGGGTTCATGACGACCCCCACATCTGTAGCAGTCACTCAGATTATTAAATGTTTTGGACAATTTCTGTGACATATTCTGCTTCTCTACTACGTTTACTGAAGCCTGGGCCAAACTGCTACTTGCTGTGTAAGTAGCAGTGCCTTTCTGTAAATCTGCTGCCCCTTGTTTTGCCATTTCCATGGCTGTAGCCGTTTCTAGAGCATTCTGAAAACTGAGATCTTTCACTGCAAGCAAACGTCGCTGGATACGATCGTCATTAATTCCACAAACCAGGCGATCTCTTAACATCAATTCAAGAGTGTCCCCAAAATTACAGTGTTGTGCTATGTTGCGTAACTGAGCAACATAGGATGCCACACTCTCCCCCTCCTGTCTGGAACGAGTATTAAACTTAAAACGTTGGACAATCTCTGAGGGTTTAGGTTGCACATGATCCTTTACTTTATCTGTAATTTCTTTGAAAGTTTTTGTACCTGGTTTCACTGGTGCAAACAAATCGCATATCAGTCTGTACGTTGTACTGCCACAGACGGTCAGCAAGATCGCTCGCTTTTTTTCGTCACTTGCGACGTCGTTCGCTTCAAAATAAAACGTCAGACGTTCGACATATTGTTCCCAGTCTTGAGAAGAATCGTATTCTTCAACTTTTTCAAATGTTGTAGCCATCCTCGTCGCCAAAATGTAGTAGATTCATTCAACATTCAACTCTACAAAAGCCGTTGCTCGCATGCAGTCATGTATATTTCCCTGCAGTGCCTTCCCTTCTTCCAACAAGTCAATACGAATTACTTCCCGTTTCAGATACCACAATACCCTTGACAGCTGGTCTGATGTACCGTGAGGAGATGGTTTTGCTGAAGTCCCGACATCAGTCCGTTCTAGAAGCTCGTGAATCATCTTCATCATTCTTCTTTCTCCTCTTGCCTTTTCTGATGTAGGCGACTGCCGCAAAACTTTTCAGGCTGCTCCTCTGACGTGTCTTGAAGCGTCTGTTTTGAAGATGTGTTGTTTTGCAGTTGCTTTCCTGAATGCTTCAATCCTGGCATCAGTCCATCACGATTGGTTGGTAGCTCAAGCTTGCTCTCTGGTAAGTCTCGTAACTGACGACGATTCCTTCAAAACTGACGTCCATCCTCGTAAAAATGTTGTATGACTGGACGTTCACTTGTCGATCTACTTTGTTGCTGATCCACTTTTTTTTTTTTTTATCCTGTTGGATTCTTTTTTGAACCCTTGGTGGTGTGAACACCACAGAATTATGGACTGTGGTGTGCCTCTATTTGACGCCAAGAGCTCATACACAATCAGTCGTGTCTCCCTGATGAGTCCGATCCAGCAGACGAAAGGTCTAGGAGCAGGCAATATAAATAGATCTGCCTCTGAGAGGGATTGCGATGGTTCCCTCATGCAGGTAGTGAATTTTCATATTTATAATATATTTTCTTCATTTTATGTTCCCATTTGGTTCATCTTCAACAGCCCCCCCCCTCCCCCCCCCCTTTTTTTTGTTGTTGTTGTTTTCTGTTTGTTTGTTTGTTTGTTTGTTTGTTTTTTAAGTTCAAATCTTTGCCAAGTCATTACTATAATGACGGAAGAATTGTTAGCCTGCACTTGTTTTCCCCAACTACTTAATTGTCCAGCATTATATTGTTTGGTCAATCAGTGGGAGATTGCATCTCTTAGGAGATCCAAGAAAAGATTGTTCTGCACAATTCTTAGCCGCTGACAACGCTTCGGTTATTGAACAGCAGAGCTGATCACTCAGACTGTTCCATATCTTTTGATCTCCCTTGCATCCTTGAATGGATCCTCAAGCGTAGGCTCAAAGATTGTCCCTTACATTTTATACTGTTTGCATAATGTTTTTTAGTTTTTGAGCAACTTTTTTTCTCTCCACGCTTTCGTTTTGTTTCATGTTATACCCTTCACTGGCTGCTTTAGGGGTGCTGTTGGATTCTTTTTCAAACCGTTGGTGGTGAGAACGCTACAGAATTATGGACTGTGGTGTGTCTCTCTTCGACGCCAAGAGCACAGACACAATCAGCCGTGTCTCCCTGATGAGTCCGATCCAGCGGACGAAAGGCCTAGGAGCAGACAATATAAATAGATCTGCCTTCGAGAGGGACTACGATGGTTCCCTCATGCAGCTAGTGAAGAGTTTTCATATTTATAATATATTTCTTAATTTTAAGTTCCCATTTTCTTTATCTTCAACCCCCCCCCCCCTTTTTTTTTGTTGTTGTTTGTTTTGTTTTTGTTTGTTTTTAAAGTTCAAATCTTTGCCAAGTCATTACTGTAATGACGGAATAATTGTTAGCCAGCACTTACTACTTAACTGTTCAACATTATATTGTTTGGTCAATCAGTGGGGTATTGCATCTCTTAGAAGATCCAAGTAAAGGTTGTTCTGCACAATTCTTAGCCGCTGACAATGTTTGGGTTATTGACCGCAGAGCTGACCACTCAGACTGTTCCATATCTTTTGATCTCCCTTGCATCCTTGAATGGATCCTCAAGCATAGGCTCAAAGATTGTCCCCTACATTTTATACTGTTTGCATGTTTTTAGTTTTTGAGCAACTTTTTTTCCCTCTCCACACTTTCGTTTTGTTTCATCATATACCCTTCACTGGCTGCTTTAGGGGTGCTGTTGGATTCTTGTTTAAACCCTTGGCGGTGAGAACACCACAGAATTACGGACTGTGGTGTGTCCCTATTTGGCGCCAAGAGCACAGACACAATCAGTCGTGTTTCCCTGATGAGTCCGATCCAGTGGACGAAAGGCCTAGGAGCAGATAATATAAATAGATCTGCCTTCAGGAGGGATTACGATGGTTCCCTCGTGCAGGTAGTGAAGAGTTTTCATATTTATAATATATTTTCTTAACTTTATGTTCCCATTTTCTTCATCTTCAACTCCCGTAATAATGCGCTTGCTTCAGTTTTCTGGTGCTTATATCTTTCCAGACTGATACGTCTGCAGGTTCTAGTAACATCTTTGAAGTCGACACTTGAGTTCTCATTCTTCTCCCGAAAAGGCTTTGAGCTGGTGAACTGTTCACAGTCTCTGTAGGAATGTTTCTTAACTCGAGTAGAGCTAGGAAGGGATCTTGATGGTTGTGTTCTGATTTTTTTTTCATGCACGTCTTCGCTGCCTTCACTGCGCTCTTTGGACTGGAAATAATGCTGAAACATGTCACATCTTCGAAACCGTATGTTCTGCTGAATTTTTCAAACTAGGCAGACGTAAACTGAGTTCCACTGTCTGTTTTCAAGCGTTCTGGGATTCCATGTCTTCACATGTGTCTCTTCAAACATATAAAAACCTCTCTGGATTCTGTTTATTGCAAGTGATCAATCTTGAAGAACTCTGAATAGTGATCAACAGTGACCAGGTATTTCTTTTCATTGTTTTTGAATATGTTACAAACAATGTGTTGCTAGGGTAGGCCAGGGATACATGTGCTGATGAGTGGATCTTTCTGCTTACTAGGTTGGAATGCTTTGCAGGTGCTGCATTTCTTGACAAAGTCTTCGATGTCCAAGTTCATCCTGGGCCAGTAGACTATCTCACGTGCTCTCCTTACGCAGCTCTGAATTCTGGAGTCGCTTGCATGGAATTTCTCTTAGATGTCTGTTTTCTGTTGTTCTGATATGATCACTCTATGTCTTTTGAAGACAAGGCCATTGTGTATTGAAAGTTCTTTCCTAAAATGAAAGCAGCCTTGTAACTGTAAGGCTTACAACACTGTCCGACAGCAATCTTCTTAAATTAGAAAGAATTCAAAACGAAGCAATGAGATTGATCCTGGGAACCACGAAGGACACACCAGTTGAAACTATGCGATACCAGCTCGACCTTCCTTCAATGCAGGCAAGACACAAGCTAGAACAGGTAAAGACATGTTTCAGAGCACTTGAAAATCCCCAAAACCCACTTCATGCGGTGGTCAAGGAAACAAAAGGCACTCAGCTAGGACGTCGAAAACAATGGATGAGACAGGCAAAAAAACAGTATACAGCTTGTGTGCCAGTTAGCAGAAGTCAAAGAAATGAAGAAATGGGAAAAGTATCCAGATCACTTGAAACACCTCTACCAAATTGCAATCGCTCCAAAGCTTGGAAGACATTGTCGAGAATGGTCAGAAGGCAAAACCAACGCAGAAATTCAGATGCAGGTAGAAGACCTTGGGACAAAAGATGATATTTTAATATACACTGATGGTTCTGTCACCAAAGGTAAGTCAGGCTGGGGATACACAGTGAAGCAAAATGGTCGAGCTATCCAGGAAGACAATGGCGCGCACAGTTTAACAACTTCAAGTCTAACAATGGAGGTAGAAGCAGTAACACAAGCACTCCACTGATTTTCATCCACAGGCCAGTTTCACACTCAGCAAGCCATGATACTGACTGACTCCATGAACCTATTTCATAAAGTGAAGAGTGGAATGGGAAGCCCTGCTTGAAATGAATTAATGCGCAACCTTCCATTGGAGAGACTCATATGGATGTACTGACCTGGACATGCTGGAGTTTAAGGAAACGAGAGAGCAGACACACTGGCTGACAAGGCAACGATAAAAACCGGATTACAGCTTGGCTGATCTGATGTGATAAGAAATCTGAAGAATCACTTAAGCAAACAACAGCAAAGCCGCTATATCATAGACCATCTTTCAGATCTGAACATCAAGAGAGGAAGTGGCCAGGCTTATGGGAAGAGCAAGAAACATCACCAACCAACCAAACATTGGAATAATCTCAAGGCCAACACTGCGAAGACTCCTAGAGGTTGGGGCAAACTCATACTGGGCCTTTTCAGTAGCAGACAAAAATAATGATCAAACACATTTCAACTGAGATCAGATTTTGAATCTCTCAGGGCTCCCAGCGTATACTGTAGACGTGTGTGCACTGGTGCGTGTTCATCAGTGGGGTGATGCAGGTGTGTTAATAAGAGTGTCCACGGACGTGAGTGTTCCTTGGTGTGTGTGTGTGTGTGTGTGAGAGAGAGAGAGAGAGAGAGTGAGTGAGTGAGTGTGTGTGTGTGTGTGTGTGTGTGTGTGTGTGTGTGTGTGTGTGTGTGCGCGCGCGCGCGCGCGCGTGCATGCATGGGTGTGTGTGAGGGGGGATTTTTGTTTTTATTATGTGTGTGCGTGTGCATGTTTATGTTGCATTTGATGTTCTTGTTCATATTTATTGATCCTAAGTCATCTTCTGAACATTCATTTACCACAAACAATAAAAGGTGCACGCAGTCACTACACACACACACACACACACACACACACACACACACACACACACACGTTTACGCATACACACGCGCACGCACGTCTGCGCGCGCGCGCGCGCGCGCGCGCGCACGCGCGCGCACACACACACACACACACACACACACACACACACACACACACACACACACGTGCGTACGTACATACGCTTGCTTCTACGCACACACATGAGCACATGTGTGTATGTGCACATCCACACCCACATGCATGTGCATATACACACATACACATGAACGCGCACGTACATACACACACGCACATCTACACATGCCCACATACAAAGACACACACACACACACATACACACATACATGTACACATACATATGCAGGTACGCGTGTAGGCTCACACAAACCTACAAATCACACACACACATGCACATGCACTTCTGCACACGCACAAACACGCGCACATACGCAGGCACACACACACACACACACACACACACACACACACACACACACACACACACACACACATACGTGTGAGCACACATACACACACAAGCATGCACATACACATGTCCATACACACACACACATACACACGCACACACACACACACACACACACACACACGCACACTCACACACATACACACACACACACACACACACACACACTCATGCATACGCAAACACACATCATGCACACACACATGCGCTCGCACACACACATAGGCCGAGCCCACACATGCATACACACACATGTGTACATTCACTACACACACATACAATGATTAAAAAAGGCAAAACCAATGTTATGTAGGAACTCAAGGTCTGACTAGCGCGTTAGGCTAATGCGTAGGTCAGACATCTACAAAGTCGTAGCCACGAGACCCTCTTCTTAAATTCTCTCATTTTGATCTAGTTGTAAAGTGAGATGACTGCAGGCGGAAATGTAAACAATCTTAAATAAGTGTTAGTGAACCGCCCAAAAAACGTGGACAAACGAATCACAAGACAAAACACGACGCTTTTCGACCTCTTAGGTCTTCTTCAGGCAAGATACAAAACAATTATTATAACGAAAGTGAACGAGCAATCACTTATCTTCAATCACTTCAGCGCAAGATAGGCGTTGAATGAAAACGAGGCTGTCAGAAGGGAGATAATGTGTGAGTCAAGGTAGTAATGATGATAATTATATTACTTATAGGAATACTAATAATAGTAATGATGATGATCAAATATTGAAAAATAAATAAATAAATAAAGACAGAATTACTACCACTTTTGGTGATAATATGGCAATAGCAGGTTTAGCATGGGAGAAAGGAGAGTGGGTTAGAGGATTCTTAAACAGCATAGTTGCTGTGACAACAGTCGTAGCGGCAATGGCGACAGTGATGTTAATGGTATTGATGGTAATATCAATACCAACAATCGTATTAATGATGATAATGCTAACAACTATAGTGAAGGTAATGGTAATAATGATACTGATAATAGAAGCAAGATACAAAAATATATTAAAAAAAAATATCGGCCATTTTCTACATGGCATCTTCGCTGGAGCAATGGTTGGATCGGTCTCGAGGTGTAGTTGTCCCTCTAGTTTTCCTTCTTCTTCAAAGACATCTGTGTATTTTGCGAGTATGTCTATCGTATTCACCTCCTCTGATTTATGATCTGCCCCTACTGCTGCGATGTTCTCTTCATTGATTGTCGTCAACTGCATGTACTGTACCACTTTCAGTCCTAGTACTGGCTTACAGTCTGTTTTGGTCATCAGAAAATTCACCTGAAACTTCTTTCTGCTCTTGGTGTTCTTCACCCTTAATACTATCTCCCCCACAGGCTTCATTTCAGTACCGTTGAACATCATCATCGTTGCAGGTCAGAACATCTTTCATCTCCAGTAACTTCCTTGTACAGGGTCCTAGGCAACTCGTTCGTTGTTGCTCCGATGTCAAGAAGGAATCTTACGGGCACATCGTTTATCAATATTTTTGCTCTTGAGTTTTTCTCCTTGCCTCTGTTTTTTTTTTCCATCTATTTTTAGTATTTCATCTTCGCTTTCTGTATTAGGCCCCTCTTCAATGTGTCGAAATTTTGTTGTCCTCCAATATTGTTTGGGCGTTTTGCAGCACGAAGCAAAGTGAATACTGGCCTCACAAGCGTTGCATCGTTTCCTAAATGCTAGACATTTCTCTTTCATTTTTGGGTGCTGTCTGCCACAATATCCACATTTCACCCCAGTCTCTGGTTTGTTCCTTTTGACGTTACATTTTTCTTGTTTCTTTTTCTGAAATTTTTGGGCCTCCTGCAATCCTGTGTCCTTCTCGTTACCTGAATTGTTTGTTGCTGACTCGTCTCATGTGTTCCATACATGTCAATATACACAGTGACTGTCAGTTGTCTCTCTTCCAGTAACCTTGATCGCGAAGTCTCGTCATGTGCGCCCAGCACGATTTGGTCCCTCAGCGATCTGTTTTCCAGTGAACAATAGTTGCAGGTCTTAACAAGTCTCCTCAGGTCTGCCACAAACTCGTCAATGGACTCACCTGCTGCCTGGTGTCGGCGGTTGAACTTGAACTTCGTACGTTTCAATGGTAGAATCTACACAATATTCTTCAAATTTTGTCAGAACTGTGCCCATATCATTTCTTTCCGTTTCATCTACATATACGTAAACGTTCAAGCATCTACGCCGATACATGAGAGAAAAACGGCTCTTCGGAACGACGGATCTTCTTCGCTCTGATTTATAACGATCTCATAGCTGTCCCATAACCTCTTGAATTTCCTCTAGTTGCTCTGTAGGTTTCCTCCCTTCACATCAAGTTTAGTGGGGTAGAGGAATCTTGGCGTGTCGTCGGCTGGCTCCTGTTCTTTCTTGTTCACCCTTCTTGGCTGAAGTTCAGTCTTCTTCGTTCTCTGCGTATCTTTCTTCTGCTTTCAAAGGCCTTTCATGACTTCTGACACCATGTTTCGTTCTCTGTGCATACGAGTCGGAAGACAGTCTACAGCTTCCAACTTCTTTACTGCTTGCTGTCTGATTCACATCTGACTCATGTTTTCAACGAACAATAATCAATTCACATACGGAGAGTATCATTCTTGTGCTGTTGTCAGCAAGCTGATTACAGTTAACACATATAACACACATCACATAACTCACATTGTTTTCGGTCCTTCCAAGCTTGGAATATTACTCTACCAGCGAGAAAGGACACTATTGTTGATTGAATAAATTAATATTACCGTTTTTTCACAATTACATGCTGACATATCTGCATGAATAATTCCGTTTGCATGCCCCCGTTCCCAAATTTTACATGATTGTTATGTTCATATAAAGGATTTCTTTTTTGCCCACACCTCTTTCTGTTTTACATATTGACATATTCATCCCCGCCCCATCCTCTCATGATTATTGAACATGTTCTTGCAACAGTCTAAGTTCGAAAATGATTTTCACGTTCTGGTATATTTTTTTTCCCCTATGACTCAGCGTATGAACAGCTGTTTATATATATATATATATATATATATATATATATATATATATATATATATATATACCTTCTTTTCTTGCTTCTAAAGTTTGTCATTAAGGAAGATTTTGAGCGTTTCCTCTCGCGTTTCCTGGGCTTAACTGGTGATAAATTAAATGAATATATTACCCAGTGTGCTGAGCTTGTGGAAAGAGTGAGAGAAGGAGAACAAAAATTACAGTTCATAAAAGAGGATACAGATCAAAAGATACAATCAGAAAAAGAGGAGAGAGAACGCCAGCTATACTGGACTTGCAGCGCTTTGCCTTTGAGAAAAGAATTTCCTTCTCCACCCTGTGAAGTTTCAAAACGAAAGACTGTTATCCTCCTGTGGAACTCTGCCGTTCAGAGTGTGTGTGTGTCACCATTACTATGAACTTTGGAAGTTCTCAGGATTCCTCGTTGGACAAACAAACACACATCCACACCAACATCCACACCCATTTCTGAGTTCATTACAGACTGAGAAAAACCAGTCTGTGCTTTATGTGGACTATTCAGTGACATCAGCGATTCTTCTCGAAAGAAAGGGACTTTTTCTTCGTGATCGCACTGTGGACTTTTCGGTACGAGGCGCATGATTGACAATTTTCTACGTGTCATCACTGAGTTTGTGTATTCTAATCTATAATGTACATGGATATCATGCTTAAGGTGTTTTTCATGAAATGTGGATTATCATTCTTAGATATGATTGTGGAGTGTCATGCATTGATTCCTGAACTAATAATATGTGTAATGATTGATATTGTAAGCAGTCTGCTTAAAACATATTTCCGTTATTGGAAACTGCTTGGTGCAGTGTTAAAACTTTTTGTCCGATTATGATTTTTTTTTTTTAAGATTTCCCTATCAACACTCCTTGGAAAGATTAAAACTTTTTGGAAAAAGATTTTTTCAGGGAAGGAGGTCGTCAGGAATCGTTTCCAATTTCCAGGTGGAATTGTATGTTTATTTGTTAAGAGAATGGGTTGATGGAAAATACAGACTGCTTGTGCAGACTATAGAAAAAGGAAGAATTTTAGAATCCTGTGTCTGCGCTCTCCCTTTCAAGAAAACTGTACAGCATGCATGCATGCTGAGTGGCGAACAGAAAACTCGGATAGTAGCTACCTGTAGGTTGTGTAGTTGAGGACAGGCAGAAAAGACTGGTCGATGGCGCCATAGATACAGCGAGGCTCTAAAGGCTCACATACATTATAATTTTAGTCAAAGACAGGGGAGGTATCTTGTGTAATTGTAAACTGAAAGCCATGGCTGGCCATAGTAAAGAGAAAACCACCAGGTAAACTCTGATGAAAATGAAAAGTGAGCAAAAAGGACGATAACTGTTCTTCAGGTAAATAATGATATGATGAATAATATATATGTTCTTATTCTTCCAGGAAATTTTACCCCAGCTAGAATAGAATAGACTTATAGTGGGGGTTTTTAATTGAGAGGGACACAAGCATAGTTTGTATTTGTTTTGTATGTCAATAAGACGTCGTTGAGATTGAAATTGGGAAAGAATGGTTATAGGTCTTTCAGGATCAGAAAACTTTGTTTTTGGAAACGATTGTGTGTGTGTGTGTGTGTGTGTGTGTGTGTGTGTGTGTGTGTGTGTGCGTGCTGTGTGTGTGTGTGCGTGTGTGTGTGTGTGTGTGTGTGTGTGTGTGTGTGTGTGTGTGTGTGTGTGTCACTGTGGATGCGAACTTAGATAAAAGGTCTGTTGTTTTTTTCAGACCATGAGGACCTGTTAATGTATTTTTAGAAAACGTGTATAAGGAATTCCTTTGCGAAAAAAATAGAAGGAATTTGAATGTAAGTAGTGTAAAAGGTTTAGTTTTTAATTAAAAGGGCGAATTCACTCCTTGTTTTCATCTGACTGTTCGTTTGTCGCCATGGCGTAAGCAAGAGTCTGACAACAATGATCACACTTGTTTCAGTCAGCTTTGTATTTTATGAATCGTGGAGACAGATATCGTGACTTCTTTCAGAGCTGCTCAGACTTGAAACAGATTAGTGTGGATTTGTGTGTTTTACTCCTGATGCAGGAGGAATCTTATGTGTCTTTGGAATTTTGTTTGAAGTCTGAGAATGGAACGGACATTTTTGAAAGCTCTTCGCTCATGGTATTCTTGGCAAGCTTAAGGCATTCTTGTCATGCAGAATCCAACATGACATGGACTCCAATGCAAAACAACAATATGAACAGCCTTTTAAAGGCATTTCAAGATGATTTATTCTGCAGATGGCAATAACTTTGAGAGCAGAAAGAAAATTAAGAAATTGTTAAATCGAGATTATGAGACCAGACAAAGAGCAAAATTAACTGCTTGTGATGAGAGTTGGGGGTGGGTCGGTGTGTCCTCTAGGGGAAGGACTTGGAATATTTTCACGAATAGAGTTGTGTTAAGATTTCACCTCCATCCTCTCTCTTACTAGTTCTGAAAGGAGCAACTTTCTGGTACTGGTCATCAAAAGAAATTTTGATTTTTCTTGGGACTGTTGAAACTTCTCAAGAGTGGCCCAGGAATAATTTTTCCTTAGGCTTGTACACTCAGAAGTACTTGAAATTCTGAGAGGCAGAATTAGAGATAAGTTCAAAAATTTAATACTGAATGAACAACAAAAAACTGATACAAGTTAAGTGCACTTTCACACATCAACTTTACTTGTGTATGTAAGGGTGAAATATTCAAATCACCTTCACAAAGTCAGTTCAGGCTGAGTTTTGGTTCCCAGTGTCTCGTCATTAAGAGAGGGAAAATTCTGGATGAGTTGAGTTGGAACCCACTTGGAATATCATAACTTCTATGATGTTGGAGAGGATAGCTGATCTGTCTCTAGTAGCTGGTGACTAATCCAATTCTGTGTAGACCTGCTGCTTATGTGCTGGGCTGTGGTGTTTGTCCACTACTGTATATGTCCAGGGTAGGTAGGAACACAGGTTTCTAAAACAAACAGAATATGGTCTGTAGTTAAGTAGCTGAGAGTCTGGCATGTTGAGTTCTCACACTTACCCTCTGGCTTTCAGTAAAAGAGTGAGATCTCAGGATCAGACCAGCATAAATGTATCTGTCATAATTATCAGTCTCTGGTTTCATTCAGAGTTTTAGTGAAACACTGGATAGGACACAGGAATACAATGCTAAACAATTTTAGTCTAATAACATTTCTATTTTTCTTATGAATTAACTTGCAGTAACTTGAAATACACTTGCCTAAGCATATATGTGGTGTGGACTTAGAGTCACACACTACAAAGCATTCCAACAATCACCAGTATTCATAAATCAACTCAACAGTTTTCACCTAGTACAGGCATACTGCTTTTCCGATCAGAATTTATCATTCAGTTATCATCTTAACAGATAAAACTGCATACTGGCAAAAGTCAGATTGTACACAAAGATTGGTGGTCAGATTGTTAACAAGGAATCTTAACCAGTCATGGTAATAGAATTTACCAAGTTGTGGCAAACACACTATTACAACAGAATACTCATTCATGATCTTGATAGGTCACCAAGTTTGGGCATAAAGTTATACTGTTAAACCACATGGCATACATACAATCAATGCATAGTCTCAAAATTTAGAAATATAGTTTCAACTTAGAGTTCTGGGAGATCAGTGAACCTTAAATTGGATCAGAGTATGTCAGATAAACATTCACTCTCTCAACCAGCCACTGTGGCGAAGTGGTTAGCGTTGCGGACTCCTGGCTGGGAGGTCTTGGGTTCGAATCCCATCAGAGTCATGTGGGTTTTTCTACCCCGACCGGCTCCTACCCAGAGTTGAGTTTGAGTTGGGAAGACTGGGACCACACAGTCGAGTTTCATCCACTTATTGGATGCGTTTCTGAGAGTGTTGCTCAAATTTCCTGACCAACACTGCAGGTGCCTATATCTCTCAGGCCTGGTTGACGCCGGGATATATTATGGAAGGAAGCGTAGAGTGCAGCCCTGTCATGTAGTATCAGACTGAAATCTGTAGCATCATCTTAATCATCCTCATTCTCATCGATCAGCATAAAAAAGTCTCAAATTTTGTGGCCCTTCATGCCCTGCTCTCATGGTGACCTCAGTTTTGATGTCCTCTCCACGTCTGTGGTCTTGGTTTGGTTCCATCAGGGTCACTGGTATTGGCGAGTTCATGGGGGCTGTCGTTGGATGGATGTGGTGGCGCCCTCCAGAGGGAGAGCTCACTCACACCGGCTCTGTGACTAAGCAATTATTGTCGTCAGTAGGGGGCTTAGTAGGTTGTGTCCTGCATATGTTAGATCAGAACAGGCGCCACTGAACACCACCAAAGTGGCTCAGCAGCAGTGCAGTGTTTCCTCCGGTGGGTTGCCTCTTGACGACTTGACATTGACTGCTCCCTGTGGATTGCCGGTGCCTGGGCTGCGGCAGGGCCGACCGGTCTGCGGCTGTGGACAGGGTGTCGGAATGAGCGGTATGGGTGCACTGCCTCTAAGGTGGCGCAGAGGTTGAGACAGCCAAAAAAAAAAAATAATAATAAAATAATAATAATAAAAAAAAACAAAAAAAAACATTCACTCTCTCTGGTGTACCTATGTTGTCTTTGTGGCTATACTGGGTTGTTCCATCTACAGCTGGTCTGTGGAACAGTAATTTGCTCCTGTGAATTTCCCCTTTTTGTGGGCTAAACTGTCTATTCCGGTTCCTGCTTCAGTTGGCTTTGTGTTACTAAAAACAAAGAAAAGGGGAGGGGGGTGGTCCTCCCCCACCAATTACAGTTGGAAGACAGTACAGAACATTCGAAAATGCACTTTTTCCAGCTGTTGGGGTTTGAATTTAGAGCGCTCAGGGTAATTCACAAAGCGCTGTTTAACATAATTTTGTCACTCCCGGCGCATGATAGGGGAAGGGATGGAAAAAAGTGGTGGTGAGTAGGGAGGGGGGAGAGAGCGGTGAGGGGTCAGCTTCTCTCTGATCTAGCAGAGAGAGAGAACGTGCATTCAGCTCAGGGAAGGGGGAGGAGAGGGAGTGAAGCAAGCAACAGATTCAAAAGTGACGTAATCGTATTTCCTGTAACATTGTTTCTAAAGCCAAGCTGCCGGCAACTTCAAAATGACTGCCGGAAGAGTGAGAGGGGGGGGGGGGGGGGGGGGGGAGGGGATGAAGAATTTGAATTGGGAAGGAAGGGGGGGGGGGGTGACGGCAGTGTAAGCATTATTGCCACTTGTGAGACAAAGGGAGAGAGAAAGAAAGAGGTGGGGGGAAGGGGGCAGTAGACCGGGTGTGTATGTGTGCGTACAATTTGTACAGGAGGGTGTTTGGGACCGATTGAGGTGGAGTTGTCAAATGTCTTGTCACACTGCTGAGCACAAAAGCACAGCAATAAAGTTTACTGGCATCATAAAAATGGTATTGTGAAACTCTGAAACTCATCTTTTGACTTTCACCATCCCAGTTTTACTAATCCAAGAAAGAAGGAAAATGCAGTTGTGTGTAAAACATAATAATATTTTAGTCAGATGTATAAGACATCATTTCCATAAACGAATTGTCTTCACAGAAAAATTCCTATTACCTTAAAAGAGAAACAAATGACACAGGCCTCAGTAAGCTTTGAATAACTTTATAGAAGCTGTAAATAAAAACATACAACAAATCTTAGAGGACTCAATATTATACCTGGTACAGCTGCAATAACACTGTTGAAGATAATGTGCTGTGTTATTGTTGTAGACATAACCCTCTTGAAAACAAGAACTTTTGTTGGCAAACCAACCACAGGAGCAATATCAGAGGCGTTAATCTGGATAGAAACCAGTTGAAATTAAATGAAAATGTCCATTTAGTGATAATTTACATTAATTACTTTTTCTTTTCAGTCACTTTCCAGCATGCTGACGTGATAGGACAGTCAACAAGTGTTGCTGCCGTTCTTTCCTCTTTCGCTCCATAATGATTGTGATCATGTACAGACAAGGACTGAGAGCAGCTTGAAGTGGTGGCACTAACATCATCATCCCAACTATGACCTCTGAAGTGACTGCTATGTCCCCAATGGTTAGAAAACCCCACACAGAGACGGACAGTGAGCCTGTTATGTTCAAAACAACAGCAGTTCCAAGTCTCTGGGAAATGATCCATTCATTTGATTGTGGGCTGGTAGTTCTTTGCAATATAATCTTTGGGCCAGAGTACCAGTTGATGTAGAACAGTCCGGTACTTGTAATAAACATTGCAACAACGTTTAAAACGTTAAAAATTCCAAATGAGAAATGAAATCCAGCATGGTTTGTTTCTGTTGGCGGCAGTGGAATGCACAGTCCATTCTGGCTGTAGGTTTGCCAGTGTGAAAACATTGGGAGAAGAGGACACGTGGCCAGAGCTATACCTACCATCCAGGCTGTCATGCTTGATGTGTTAATCAGTTTATACGACCATGGAGGATTATTGTTTGAAGTATTCCAGTGAACCATTACTGCATACAGAGTGCTCACACACATGATGTAAATAGATACCTCAAAACACACAAAGAAGATAAATCCTGCCATTTTACACTGTATACTTTGCGACCATACTGTTTTATGCCAGAGATAATCCCCTTGAAACCATGCATCCCCCCAAATGATCAGAAGCAAATATACATTATGCCCCAAATTACACACGCAGAAATGAAGTATATATGCAACAAAATTCAATGCTAAAGTCTGTTTTTCATAAAATATTTGAAACAAAATAACTGAGATATTTCCCAATACAGAAATCAAAGCCACTAGAACATACAGTACCCTGTAAGTCTTGCTGCCCAGCAAATCTTCACAGGATGACACGTCTTCTGCAGGAGAACTGCACTGGGCTGGGTTAAAGTCCTTTGGAAGGAGCACAGGACAACATAAGACAAAACTGCTGACTGTCACTGATTGGAGAAACAAAAGGTTGTCAAACAAGTTGGGTGGAAAGGCCGTCAGTGGGCACATAGAGATGTCTATGGACCGCAATGAAGGCATGACGTGGAAGCCCGCTCCTACCACACGTGTCATTTCACTGTGTGACAGATTCAGTTCTTCCAAATGCTCTAGTTTTCTAAAAGAATCTGCATTGAATTGTGGAATATAGATCTGAGACAGGTCGAGTTTCTGGAGTTTGGTAATTGATGTGATATCTGAAAGACTGGCCTCAATGTCAATTGGATTTTTACGCAGGTTTAACACACGTAAATTCCCGACTTTCTTGAAACTCTCAGAATCCACATATCTGATCTGATTGTGACTCAGGTCCAGGCTCTGAAGGTTGGGAAGACGTGACACTAGGATCGTTTCCAAGAAACATTCAGACAAACTGAGATGTATGAGGTTTGTGTTATTTTGTACACTTTTCATTGTCATGTTGGTTTTGTCCGCATTCAAAAGACGAAGCTGCAGATGCTGATCAGTGGAAAATGGCTGACTGCAGTAGAATGCCATCCCGTAGCAAATACATCCTTCTGGGCACGTGAATCCACACATCAGTTCATCATCGTTGCTAGGACACTGTCCGAGTTTTCTGTCACACATATGATCGGCATGAACACAGATTCTGGATCTGAAGCAGCGGTAGAAACCAGGGCAGCTATAGGTATGACAGTCTTTTTCATCTTCCCGGTTTGGACAGTCAAACATACCGTTACACCGCAAATAGACAGGCAGGCAGTAATATGATGGCAGCGGACATTCAAAATGAGTTGAAGGACAGCCAGTGACACTTTCATCCGGTTTTTGTACGGTCAGAAGACTTTTCTCATTCTGCAGAACGATTGCCGGGGGAGGGAACATCTTGATAATAGCATAAAATGTCCACAGTGTGTCATCAAAGCAGTTTTCTTCATCTCTGCCTGATGCACAGTGTGCTATGTTGTCGCATTGATGTTCCTTTGGTATACACTGAAATTGGCAATGCACAATGTGGTGTAAAGATACTGGGTATTTGCTGTGTCAGCTAGTTCTGGAACATCACTTCCTACTGTTGGAGTTTGTAAATTAATGCTAATTCAGTATCTTGCCAGTTCAGAACAACAACCTTAAAAGGGCTTAATGTGGTCTATTAACAACAACAGCAAGATTAAAGGCAGTCTCTGTATCTGTCTCTGTCTGTCTGTCTGTCTGTCTGTCTGTCTGTCTGTCTGTCTCTCTCTCTCTCTCTCTCTCTCTCTCTCTCTCTCTCAACACGCACAGATACGCGCGCGCACGCACACACACACACACACACACACACACACACACACACACACACACACACACACACACACACGCACGCGCACGTGCGCGCGCGCGAATGCGCACCTTACCCTAGTAATAACCATTGCAACCATGACATCCACAGTCATGGTGGACAGACAAATTATTAGTGGAACTAAGGCGGTTGTTTGCACCCATGTAAATGCTTAAAATCACACTCTTTACTCTTTCGTGCAACAGATGTGAAAGAAAAGTATATTCTAGTTGGGCAAGCGGGCAAAAACTAGCTGTTCTAACGAAAAGCAAATGATTTTCAAATTATACATAATTATGTTCCCATCAAAATTCCGACTACACCCTCTCATTCCACGGAACTTTAAAAACTCAATATGGCTACGTAGATCAGATTATGCTCATTGGTTATCCCAACCCCATCCTCTCTCTCCTCCCACCCCCTTCCTCACACCCTTCCTCAATGGCCCCAAGCTCTGAACCAGCTGTTGCCCAATACATGAATGCTGTATTGTTTGTAGTTCGCACAAAATCAAGTGAGCAGATGGAGACCAACAGACTAATAGCTTCCTTCCACTCCTCCAGCAGTTAAGTCTCTTTTAGCTTCTCTGTTTATTGTCTCCCATACCGCCATGAAGAGTCATCGAGGCCTGTCCTGACACTTATTCCAGCAAATGGTAAAATGGATGTCGAAGGAGTCCTAGCGGGTACCCAACACCAGGCCCTGCCAGGACTTGTCACTGTTGGCTGTCAGCTCCGGATCTGGTTCTGCAGGAGCTCTCAACCTGTTGGTGCCTCCCACAAGCACCCTAAGTCCGGTACTGAGGTCACGGACTTGAAGTCTTCCCACAACAAAGCAGGAACGTCCAAACAAAGGTGCCTCCGACATACCAACCGTCACCTCAGCAAAGAAGCGTTGGTAGTTCATCAGCCTTCGGAGATCAATCACGTCAGATGACTTGAATTAGAGAAACAGGCAACTCGTGGACGATGTACTTCAGTTCCGCCACAACACTTAAAATCTCTTTGTTACCCCACCCCTCAGTCTGCTAGCATCTCTTCTTACACCCATCAGGAAGGGAATGACTCTACTTAACGGTGGGGTCTCCTATGAACTCATGGTGAAAGACACATAATACAAACACACAATTCGATGAAAGCAAAACATTACGCAGTCTGGGGTTCCACCCGTATTCAGTGGTTGTACTGCAAAGCGTGCTTTCCTCCCTCTAAAAAGTCTGCAGAAATTCACCATAATTTAGCACATCTATACCCACCTCTACTGATACCCACCCTCCCTCTATGAGAAATGAATGTAAATTGACATGCAGTATCGCTCCTTCCTCATATTCTCAGCCTTTCTATGATGTTGTCATGCTTCTTGTTCCAGCTTGGTCTTTGCTCTCCATGACCGGGATCGACGTAGATTTTCTTTTTCTTTTTTTTCCTTTTTTTATCCCTCCACCACCCCTGCCTTTACTTTTTTGTCTTTTGTTTTTTGTTTTGTTTTCTTTCTTTTTTTTTTCCTAAAGGCGTTTTTTTCCTTTTCTCCAACTCTCACGCACCATGCAAATCTGTATTTTGAATTTCTACTAATGGACATTTTCTTGCTGACTCTTTTTTTCCTTTATTTTGTGGGTCCTCCATCCACCCATTCCCCCCAATTCTTTAAGTGTTAACTCTCATTCACCCTGTTAATCTGTATGTTGTTTTACCGATGGACATACTCATGTGTACTTTAGTATTTTAGTGTTTATACTGATAATGTTTTAATCGGGGTAGATGTGTAGATGTGGTCCATGGTGCCTGAGATATTAGTGGTGATGGACAAATTTTGATGCATTCCGAAGCTGTCTCTGGAGAAAGGGCCATACATGGCAAAAAGAAGGGCACATTCCACCCAAAGTCCATGGTGGCCACCTTTTGTTTATGCAAATTAAGGGAATTCACCACACCGCTCTGGCAACCAAGCTAAATTTTGTTTTAGGCCCAAGTTAGTGTAAAGCCATCAAAAACAATACACTTCTTATGATAACAGCGTCACCCATAGAAAATACAAGCGTGGCAAACTGGCTTTTCTGAACAAACCCACCTTCTGCGTTCTGTACAAACGTCGTCACTCTCACATCATAAATGATAAGGTGAGCATAACAGTGATGGTCACATGCTGTAAAGTATCACATAATTATGAATAATACATGAAGGGAGAGATAAGAAGGCAGCCTGGTGTGGAACACATTTTGCAGAGTGTCACCAAAGACATTGCTGTCTTTCTTATTAAGGAACGATTTATTAAAAGTGCTGATGTAACATGTCGTCTTGCTAATCAGTATAAAATTGCACACCCGGAAAAGCAGTGTGGCAAAAAACTTTTGGATTCCTGTTTTTAGGCAAGTGTGCCAGCTAACCATATCCCTCAACGTGGTTTTAATAAAAATCAGAACTTTCAAAATTCTCGTGGTCAGTCGTCTTACAAATGTGGTTCTTCCTTCTCGGGCTACTCACGTCAGCAGTATAAATCGCCTTCTAGCTTTACGCAACGTGGGTACGGTACACCTTATCAGCGGAGAGGTGCTATGTCTTTGCAGCATTCACACTTACCTCGTCGTGATCGTGGTTTTGGCTGTGGTCGTAGCTACGGCTTCAGTCAAAGGTCTGAGAATGTCAACAGTGATTTTCATTGTTGGTTTTGTGGCTGTCAAATCCACTAATGAGTGTCCGTACAGTGCTAAACCTTCAGCTGTTTCTCAGGTTTCTGAGACCCCTCCTAAGGACAGGAAGCTTATCGTATGGTCCCTCATGTTCTCACAGATGGTCTCTTTATTGAGCCTTGCTCTGTCCACAGCATTCAGGCTGCTCTCCTCAGAGATACAGAGTGTACTACTGGAGTACATACGTTGGTCTTTTGTTCATAAAGACCAGTTCACAGGTGAGACCCAACAGTGTCGGTCTTGGTGTTCAGATCCGAGTCTTTCCCCTTGCCTTGGTGGAGGTTTATACTCCCTGCTTTTCAGGTAAAGTTAAGGCTTGAGTCACTGACGATCCTGTCCTGGTATACGTTCTTGTTCAGGATCAGGTGGCTCCTTTGTTCCTTGTACTGTCAGCACTCGCCAACAGTTCATGTTGGACAAACAATCCCCTAAACCCTTACCTGTTTCAGACTTGTCTTTGTTGGACGTTACTACAAAAATCCCTTGCTGCTGTGCAGAGACGTGATGATTCATTGACATACTTGTTTGCTGCAGTTGTTAGTGACTTACCTTTCCCCTCACTACTACTACCTACGTTACTGACAATGACATTCTTTTTCATCTTTATCCCAAAGACAGTGACGCTGTGAAACAAGTTGTCGTACCGAAGGATTTGCGGGACATTGTTCTTTATACCGCACTTGAACCAATTTTCGCTGGTCATTGTGGTATTCACCGTACCCTTCAACGTGTTCCTGCATCATTTTCGGGCCTTACTTGTCTCGTTCGGTGTCAGATTATTGTCAGTCTTGTGACATCTGTCAAGCGACAGTTGCTCGGAATCATGTTCCCTGTGCACCCTTGCACAAAATGCCTCTTGTTTCCGTTCCGTTCGAAAAGGTCGCTGTGGATATCGTTGGGCCTATGGAACCTTCGTCTTCAGGCCATCGATGTATTCTTACTGTCATGGATACGGCTGTTCGTTTCCCAAAGGCAATACTGCTCAAATGGATCGATACCATTACAGCTGCTGAAATCTTCCTTTAAGTGTTTTCTCGTGTCGGTTTACCATCTAAAATCCTTACTGACTGTGGTACTCGGTTCGTCTCAAATCTTCCTTTAAGTGTTTTCTCGTGTCGGTTTACCATCTAAAATCCTTACTGACTGTGGTACTCGGTTCGTCTCCAATTTAATACGTGAGATCTAACAGCCATTGTCTATTTTATCTATGACTACCACTCCACATCATCCTTAGTAAAATGGTATAGTCAAACGTTTTGTCAACACATTGATAGACATGATACGGAAAGTCTTTCATGAACGCCCTGCGGACTGCGGTCGTTATGTCCCCGCATTATTGTTCGCTTACCGATAATCAACCGATACGACATTCTCCCCTACGAGTATTCTCCCCTTTGAACTTCTGTTTGATCACTCTCCCAGAGATCCACTTTCTCTCTTAATGGACGACTGGACTGGTGTTGGCACTCCTACAGTAGACAAAAATGTCTACCAGTACGTATTTGACTGACATAACCACATACTTGACAGTTTGGAGTTTGTGCAACGGACTGCTGACCACAACACTGACAGATGCAAAGAGTTCACTGACAGAAAGTCTAAACCCCACTCGCTTGTTGTTGGTGACAAAGTTTTGGTTATGTTGACTAATGACAACAAGCTAAGCGTTTGGTGGAAAAGTCCTTTTGTAATCCAGGAGAAATGATTCAATGTCAGTTATAAGGTGAATATGGATGGCAAGTCTAAAGTGTTTCATGTCAACATGCTCAAGTTGTATGCTGACAGGTGTAATGTTGCTATTGATCAGGACATTTCTTCCCTGTTTTTCCTCCTCTTGTTTGTACGGACGTTGAGTTGTCTGAGGTCCTTTCAGTTGACTGTGTGTCTGAGCACACTTCTTCTCGTCCAGTGACTTCCTTTATCATCCACTGTTGGTTCTTTGCCAGGTGCTTTTGCTTCTGTGGGTGTTGGTGATGAGGCTATGGACAATGAAGTTCAGTTCCCATCCTTTCTGTGAAAGGAGACTTGTACAAAGATGTACAAGTGGACACTGACTTGTCTGCTTCGCAGAAGCAGCAATTGGTGGATTTGTTTTCAGGGTTCACAGATATATTGACCGATAAGCCTGGCAATATTGTTGATGTTGATCCTCATGTCATTCATCTGATCACTGGCACTCTTCTTTATGTAAAGTCCTATCGTCTCCCTTTTGCCAAACGTCAGGTCATTAAAAGAGAATTTCAGGTCATGTTGGATCTGGGTGTCACTGAACCTTCCTCTTCGCCTTACAGTGCTTCTATGGTCTTGGTGAACAAACCTGATGGGTCTTTTCAGTTCTGTATACAGTCACTGTCTTTGACTCGAAACCCATTCCTGATGTTGAGGATCTATTTTGTCAAATGTTGTAGGATCATACTTTGTCAAAGCTGATTTAACTAAGGGCTATTGGCAAATCCCCATGGTACCACAGAATAAACATAAAACAGCGTTTCTGACACCTTTTGGTTTGTACCAGTAGACTTGGATGCCCTTTGGTCTTCTGAATTCTCCTGCGACTTCAGTCAGGATGATGCACAAGTCCAAACTACATGAGTTGTCTGATGTCGGCTTCTCTGACGATCTTTTGTTGGCTGTTGTCCGTTGGGATCTCGTCCTTCATTTCTTGTGCTTGTTGTTCTTACGTCTGAGGCACTTTAGCCTCATGGCGCATCCTTCCTTGTAGGATTTCAGGACCTAAAGTTTTGTGTCCACATTGTGTCAGCAGGCAAGATTCGGCCTGAGACCAACAAGGTCTCTTAAGCAGCCTACCACTAAAAAGCATATTCGTTCCTTTCTCGGACTACTATCTAACTAGAGAAGATATGTTCCCCATTTCGCTGCTATCACTGCCCCTCTTACTGATTTCACAAAGGGTGACAAACACGGACAGATTGTCTGGACAGAGGACTGTCAAAAATGTTTGGACACAGTTCAGACCATTTCAAGCCATTTCCCTGTTCTGTTGCTTCCAAGTCTCTCAAAGGACTTTGTGCTGCGTACAGATGACAGTAGCAAAGGTATGGGAGCATGTCTCCTACAAAAGAAAGACGATTTGTTACATCTGGTCCAGTGCGCCAGTTAAAAGTTTTCTCTGGCTCAAGAAAAGTATTTTGGGGTCTGGAAAAGTTTGCACGGTTTTTGACAGACAGGAAATGCATATTGCAAACAGATAACAGGCCTTTAACCTTTTTGCAGGCATCCAAGACTAAAAACAGTCGCCTTTGTAGGTGGGCATTGTCCATATAGTGTTCAAATTTACTGTTAAACGAAGTTTTTGCCAATTTCCTATCCCGTGGATGAACGTTTTTTTTTTTTTTTTTTTTTTTTTTTTTTACCCCATGCTATTTTCTTTCTTGAACTACTTTAATCCTGCTCTATCTCAGTCGATGAACATGTTGCGATACTTCAAATAATATGTCATGGTGTTGCAGTACTATACCATGTTTGTTTTTTCAGGTACTTTGTGCCCTTAGGATTTTGCTACTTGCTGGAGGTACAATCGTTTTTTGTTTTTTTTTTAAACTTATTTGTGTTTTATCACACTATGCCTCTAATGCGGTTTTCTATTATGTCATGATTGATGGTATATTTGTTTGCCTGTATATTGCTATGTCTATTTAATCTGTTGCTGGTCACACCCATGCCATTGCGTCCTTTTTCTATAATAACTTCTGTAATAATATTCTTTTTCTCGTTTTTTTTTTGGTCCATGATTGTGTTTCTTATCAATGGTGTGGTGTTAGCGCCTGTACCCTATCTCTATGGGGTTTGAAAAATTCGTCCATGGGTAATTCTTTCCTCGGGAGGGGGGAGGAGGTGTTATGTGCCCTGGAAAACAAAAGGAATATAATTTTCAATTTTTGTGCACTCTGAAGCGGCAAACCTGCTCTGCAGACACTTGATATGTTTTTAGAAGAACTTTAACTGGAGTGATTAAAAACTCACATTTACAGGGTGCTTGCTCCTCGTTGATCAGTTTTTAAACAGTGATTTGCACTCTTGGCAAAAAAAGGATATCGCCTGTCACTTCGACAGAAGCAGCAGACTGGCTAAGAGGAAAGAGAGAGAGAGAGAGAGAGAAGAGAGAGAGAGGGGAGAGAGAGAGAGAGAGAGAGAGAGAGAGAGAGGAAAAAGGAGAGGGATCAGTTAAGAGGAGAAGAAGAGCACAAAGAAGTATGAGATAGAGTTGAACTTTCAACTATTTTTTTGTAGGTTAAATATCATTGATCCCAGGGTGAATATGGGATGCATGAACATGGTTGATAATTTTCAAAACAAACTTTTTAACACGATCTCGAATTTCCAGCGTTTCTTCTCGTTTTGGTCGTGATGGGAATCATTTCCAAATTTTACCCCATTCACACATCTGATAGGCAAGATGTGGATCCTGTGATTGATCGTTAAGTAAGTTATTAATTTAGATTACAAACAGAGTGCCTTGTCTTTCTAGGGCAAGCACCCTCTATGTTGGAACTATTATTTGCACACAGCCTCGCGCAGCCCTTAATAGGCTGTGGAATGTCTGTTGTCAGAAAACTTTTGAATGTGAAATTTCATGAGATGGTTGTCCTCACAGGAAGAATGTATCCTTTTTGGTGACTGAAAGACAGAGGAGTTTTTTTCCCATTGGAATTTAAAAAACACACACGAGAATTGGGGTCTGTGAATCCAGAATTGTTGTTTATGTAAGACAAATTTGTCGTCTGTATGTCCTGAAAACGAAGTTTGTAAAATAGGCAAATGAATTGAGGTCAGTGTGACCTAGATATATTTGTATTTTCGAGAACAGTACTAACTGGTTTTCCTCCTACATGCCTCGGACACTGCATGCAGATGACCTTACCATCTGGACCAAGGCAGAGCAAGTCAGCACTGCAAGTATCAGGATACAGAAGGCCCTGACCCACATCTCAGGTGGGGGTAAGAGCGTGGCTTGTCACCATCAACGGGACCAGAACTGAAACCACCTGCTTTGCCCCCTCACCCAAGACAGGAATTCACCCTACGCATCAACGGGCAAGGAATTCCCCAGCAGGACACACCAATGTATCCTGGAGTGAAACGGAACCAAAAATCAAACTGGTCCCTGCAAATCAGCTCCATACACAGCAGAAGCCTCAAGAAAATGGCCCTGATGAAGACACCTGCAGGAACGAAATGAGGAGCCAACATGAAAGTCCCAAAGCAAGTGGACACTGCAACCATCAGAGCCCATATAGAGTGTGCATCCAAATGCCCGGTCAGCTGCTGCGCAGACCAACCTGGACAACCTTACAAAGATACAGAATTCCGGCCTCAGGCTCTTGACAGGAGGCAAGGAAAGTACTCCAATACCAACCATGGAAAAGACAACAGGCATTATCTCACTACAGGAGAGACGACAAGAAAAACTCCTATATAATAAATGAGAAAATCAAAGGACTACTTTCACGCCCCGTATATTCCAAGATTACAGCTTTCACAAAGAACAGATTGAGCCCAGACCACATCATAAAGGCGCTACAGATCAGCCTCTCACAGATTCCAATCAACCAATTGACATGCTTCAGGACTGGCAGGCAGACATTCCACCTATCACCTTTGATATCCTGGGCATAACAGCCACAGCACAGCGCACAGCAGAGAAGCTCAAGTCCCAGACCCTGGAAACTCTGAAGACCTCTTATCCATCTACCTCCTGGGCTAGAGCATACACGGATGGATAAGCCCTCTGTCAGCGAGTCTGAGGTCTCTCTCCACTATCTGTCGTCAGCTCATCCTGGGTCGTCCTCTTTTTCTCTGGCCTGCTGGGGTCCATTTAATGGCCTGGTTTGCAGGTCTTGAAGAGGGTAAGACATGACCCAGCTAGCGCAGGCGCCGTCTGCAGACGATGGTTGACACAGGGAGCTGTTTGGACCTATCCCTGACGTCTTCGTTTGATATAAAGTCTGACCATTTGATGCCCAAGATCTTACGTAGGCACTTGGTATCAAAAGCGTCGAGTTTCTTCTCCTGGCTGGTCTTCAGTTGCCAGGTCTCACAGCTATGTGACTGCGTTGAAATCACACTGGAGTTATAAAATTTCAGTTTAATTCCAAGGGAGAATTTCTTGCTGGTCCATATTCTGTTCAGCTGATTGAAAAATCCATTCTGAAAAGCCTCCAGACACCAGGAGGGAAGCAGGTAGTCAGAGCCATCAGAGGGAAACTCAGTTCCTCCAACAGAGAACTGCTGTAGTCCTGCAGTGGATCCCTTCTCACTGTGGCATTGGAGGGAATGAGGTGGCAGACCGTCTGTCCAAGATCGGCAGCAAGCAGGAACAGTCAGGGCACCTGATGTCCTACAGTGATACTAAAATCATCCTGAAGAACTATTTCAAAAGAGCATGGCGCCAGCGCCTGCACATTGGGACTGAAGAGGACAGCATCCACAAACTCGACAGAACAGCTCAAGTTACTATCTTCAGGCTATGAATGGGACATGGCCAGTTCCTCTCCCATCTCTCATGTTTCAGTCTCTCTCACACTGACCAGTTCCCTTGTGGCACAGGTTCCAAAACTCTCACCCACATTTTACAGTCCTACCCCTCCTTTGAAGCCTTGAGACACCAGACATGGCCCAGTCCAGCTGAGCTCCAGGAGAAGCTGTGGGAACCAGTGGGGTTGCTGCGGTGGACTGCTGATTTCACTTCACAAACTGGATTGAGGATCTAGCATGGCCGGAAATGTGAAATAAAGAAGAAGAAGAAGAAGAAAAAGAAAATTCATGAGTGTAAAGACTGAATAACACCGGTATCTGATAGATTGTCATCTCTGATCCCCTATTACATTATCGCGTACTGTACATGTTGGGAAGTGACTGTCTCCTTTTAAAATTGCTACCCCCTCCCCTTCAAATGACTAACACACACCCTCTCTTTTCTCATAATGATTTTCTTTGTTATCATGTTCCTCTTACAACCTGTCAATCCGACAGGCATCAGAGACATGATGCTTAGCTTAGCACTCAAAAAGGGCAGATCAAGCTTCCCCACTTCACTGATTGTGACGTGACAATTACCAGCCACACCATCCTCTACCACCCCCTCCCCTTCTACTTCCCCTCCCCCCCCCCCTCTCTCTCTCTCTCTCTCTCTCTCTCTCTCTCTCTCTCTCTCTTACCAACTCAAAGTAGGATTAGCAGTATGTCACTTTCAGTCTCTACCCTCACCCCTCACGCCTCTCCTTCTCTCACGCTATCCCCACAATCTGCCGGGTGTTTCTCTGAAGTTACCATCAGAAATATTATCTGATCGATACAGCAGAATGGAACATATCAGTACATGCAAGAGCCTGATATTTGTGTTTCGTGTGATATTATTGTCCTTTTAAACAGTTTCAGTCTGGACAGTTCTCAATTGTCTTTGCTGTCTACGCAAGGATTTTTGGTCTTGGATGCCGATGACGGATTCCAAGTACGTGAAGTGTAACTCTAACTTCTGTCCATGGAGAGTTGTAGCAGCACTGATGGTGATGACCTGGCTGGCCATAGCTTGGTCTTTCTGACGCTCATTTTTATTTCACATTATGTCAATGTTTCATCCAGTTTTCTAACAAGCTTCTTGTTCACTGCCTGTTAGGCCATTAATGGCTCTGCAAAGCGAAAATTTGTAATACTTCTTTCTCCAGTGCAGACTATTCTGACATGATCTTCAAGTGCTTCAATCATAATGTGTTTCAGGAATATGTGAATGGAATGGGAAATAGAAGACAGTCCTGGAGGCCTTCAACTGAAATATGAACCCACTCTCCATGAACACCCTGTAAATACTGCATTTGTTTGGCATAAAATTGCTGGATAATGTTTGTTAGCTTTTGCCCAATGTTATCTTTCGTAATTGTGGCTTATAGTGCCTCGTGCCAGACTCTGTCTAACACCTCCTTAAACTCCATGAATTGGGGTAGAAATCCCCATAGGAGTGCTATGCAAAGGGTACACACATGAACGATCTGCCATTGTTCCTCTGTTTATTTGTGGAATATAGCATGCACTTCAGCAATAATGGTATCTGCTTCCAGTTGTGATCTTTTAAGAGTGACCCCAAGATGACATGGCTGACCAAACTGATAAAGCAGTAGATTTACTTTCTTGGGAAGGGTGACTAAGGATAGCGGTTGAGTTTTTGGTGGGACCTACTAACCAGTGTGCCAGATCTTATTACAGACTGCAGTTGGGAAATCAGTTGCTGCCTTTGTGCTGTGTTTCAAGAGTTCTGCAGGGATGCTGTCAATGCGTACAGCCTTACAACATTTAGTTTCTTCACTGCTGTCCTGACTGCTTCACAGAGTATGGAAAAGTCATCTTCACTTGATGAGTGCTGTACTATTAGCACACTTAAATCTCATTGGCTTTGATTCTTTTAAAGTTTGGTGTAATATCTAATCCATCATTTGGGTGTGTCTTCTTCCCGTATAAGACAGTTCCTCTCTTTGCCCTCAGTGGTGGTGATTTACCTTCGCGTCTGTTTGATCAGCTCTTTTACAGTCTTAAAAGCTTTCCCTTTTGCTTCTCCTGTCATCTGTTTGTCTGTGTCCTTGGATGTTACTAACCCCTTTTCTTTCTTAATTTTCTTCATTTTTCGCCCTCAGCCACTTCGTTTTGAAACTTTCTTTTTTTTGCGTCAGTGTTGCCACTGTCAGGGTCAGGATTTTCTCACTGTGTACACAGTTTTTCGATCCATCTTCTCTTTGTATATGTTTGATTTCGATCTGTTTGTTCTGACCGGTTTTACGTTCACATGACCTTTATCCTTACACTTTGTCATTCTGTGCCATTCTGGATCACTTGACCTTTAACCTTGATTTAGGTCAATGTCTAACCATAGTCAGCCTGACTGTCATCCCTTTGGTCATTTTGACACAGAAGAAAATCAACATATGGGCATAACGTAAGGTAACACTGAAACTGACATCTGGTAAAAAGAGGATTTAGTATTGCAAAGAGGAAAGGAAAACTGCTGACATAAAGACATATACAGTGAAATGCTTCTCTATCTTTGGCCCTCACCCTCTGCTCCCACCCCTCCCCGTCTTCTTCCCCTTTCATTTCCCTATAACCCCCCCCCCCCTTTTCATCCCACCAAACCACACACACCCCTATCCCCCCCCACCCCCACCCCCCAGCTAATATTCCCTTTCCCTTTGGACGTGTGCACAAATAACGCAGGTGTGCACGCGCATCTCTCTCTCTCTCTCTCTCTCTCTCTCTCTCTCTCTCTCTCTCTATATATATATATATATATATATAAGCGTGCGCGCGCGCGCGCGCGCGCGCGCGCGCGCGCGCGTGTGTGTGTGTGTGTGTGTGTGTGTGTGTGTGTGTGTGTGCTTACATGATACGATGGTCAGAACTACATTTAGAGTTCATCGAAACTGAACTGACTATCATGAAAACTTTGTCTTTCCTGAAGAGGAGGTATAAAGCAAAGTTATAACGTTCAAATCAAACTCCATAACATTCTGAGGCTTTAGATAAATAAAATCTGCATCAGTACAAATAAGTACAAGATCATTCAGATTACATTTTCCATCATGAAGTGTATCTTCATATTCATTCAGACATACATTTACGGTGCTAGAATCAAGACACACTCAGACTTGTATAAGACCCGTGCTAGGAGGTTCATATTTCAAATAAAACTAAATCCACAAAAGAAACTGCAAGCATCAAAACTTATCTTTGAGTTGTTGAATTTAACTTGAGTCTTTAGGGCGTAAAGGGAAGTTACCACAACACCAATTAAAAAGGCAAAACATGAATAACAAAATAAAACGCTATCCAAAGTAATGTATACATAACACTCACCACTACTCCTAGTAAAAGGGAAATACCACACCAAAAACACCATCCAAGATAAAGGCATATATAAAGTTATCACACCCAAATCAAACATGCAAAACACGAATGACCACACAAAAGACGATCCAAAATAATGCATACATAGAAGTTACCAAGACCTCTACTAAACAGACAAAACGCAAATACCACACAAAACACCATCCAAGGTAATGCATATTGAAAAGTTATCGCAATCCCAATGAAACAGACAAAAAAATGAATAACACACAAAACCCGGTCAAAGTACTGCATACAAAGGGTTACCACAACCCTGGTTAAATAGGCAAATCACAAATCAGCACACAAAGCGTGATCCGCAGTACGGCATATGCAGAAGTTACCACAACCCCAATAGATAAAGAGGCAAAACACAAATAAGCATACAAAGCACAATGCAAAGTAAGACTTATCTAATACTCTATACATCACAGGCAAGCGAATTTTATACAGACATATCTTCTTCAGACGGACCAAATAACGGCCATCTGGGGAATATTGTTTTGCATTTCATGTGCGCTACTTGTGGCGTCTGTACCAGGTGTATGTACTGAAAATCAGCTTGTCTGTTTCAGACTGTGTATGAAATATGCGTTATGTTGCATTCGTTGTGTGTCTTTATTTGCAGTTTGCCTTTTCATGCACCTTGCATTCTGTTTCAGGCTCACAATCCCAACTAACCCCACAGCAATGCTTAGCTCCTGTATCTGCATTGCTTACTTCACAACAACTGAGACATACCTGAGAGTCGCCACAGTCAAAGCTTGCTCCACCCATACAATCTGTGTACAGACAGAAGTCCTCGTCACTGTTGTCGATGCAGTGTTGGCGGTTGTCACATACAAAGCTGTAGGCCACGTGCTGAACTCGGTTCCTGCACAGGAAAAAAGCCAGCGTCCCGCTAGGGCAAGCCTCATTCACGTCCTGGCCGACCTTGACTTGACAGTTACTGGATGGATCGCAAGCCAGAAACTCGTGTGTCACGTGTGTTGGCTCCTTTTGGTCATCACACGTGATATGAAGAACGGGAAACGTTGGCGCAGAAGTCAGATTTACATAAACAGAAGGAAAACCACTTTTGGCTTCTTTGGACGACTTGGACTCAAACTCGCAGACAGCTCCGATGGCTGTCTTATAATTGGACATGGCCTGATGATACAAAACACACTTTTTATTTGATATAATGCAAAATAAGAAAGAAGAAAACAAGGTAACAAATCACTACATATGTCTAGGCTCTAATTTCACGTCCGTACAGATGCAAACTAAAATCAGTCTTTAAAACACAAGCTATACATTTCACACACACACACACACACACACACACACACACACACCACACACACACACACACACACACACATTCTCTCTTTCTCTCTCTCTCTCTCTCTTTCTCTCTCTCTCTCTCTTTCACACACACACACACACACACACACACACACACAACACACACACACATGCATGCAAGCATGCAAACTCGCATACAGGCATGCACGCACGCTTGCATACAAACATGTAAAGTCACACACACACACACACACACACACACACACACACACACACACACACACACAGACGCGCGCGCGCGCGCGCGCATGTACGTACATATCACACACACATGCACGCACGCACGCACGCACGCACGCACACACACACACACACACACATGCACGCACGCACGCACGCACGCACGCACGCACACACACACACACACCATGAAATGAAATAACAAAAAGGCTAAATTACTTCCATTGTGAAATAGTTTCATGGTCGCAGCTGCAGCTCATAACTGACCAGCAATATCAACAACTGTGATCAGTGCTTCATACCAGTAGCAAAGATTGCAAAATCATTTTTCTTTTTAAAGAACAACACAACAATGGAAAGGCGTTAGAACATCATCATCATGGTATTTTCCCGACGTACTTTCATTAAACGTTGGCAGGACAATAATGTACCCTTCCTATGTCTGGAGTGAATGGCGTGTAGCTGTTTCAGCCAGTGAGACAGTTGCCTTCACTAACTGTTATTACAATGAACGTCTCCCCAACTGCTTTTAGATTCCTTGCTGTTTATGGTGTTGTTGATATACTATGCTGGTTAACTATAAGAATTTACAATAATAAATACAAAATCTGCTGCAATTTGCTGAAAATAGCACCTCTTTCTATCCATCATTTCTTCTGTAACATTTCATTGTTTAAACAAATTATCGTTCGTCTCAATGATAGACTCAACTCTAATTTCAAGACGTATAGACACACAAGTAAAGATGATCCTTTCCTTTTTTGTCTTTCTTCCTTTTTTCATATGTTATTGGGCTGGAATTATGGCATTCATAATATTCGTTTCAACAGCCAAACAAAAGGCTGGTTCTGATATGACCACAATATTTGTTTCATCAGCCAAATTAAGGGCTGGTCCTCAGGTGTCCACAATATTCGCTGTAACACTCAATCAAAGGCATTTGAAGATAATTCCTTTGTGGGCTTCAGCGCGAACGAACTCATACCAAACCACTAAAATCAATTCCAATATGGACTTATAGTTGTTTTTTTTCTGTTTGCTTTCCTTTTTTTCCAAAAACATTGACACCAAACAATAAAGGCACTTTTTACATGAAGATGCAACTATTAAAGAAATTGGAAGATAAAATCTTCAGATCGACACTTCCGGTGCCTTTTCATCATCTGTCAGCAGCCCATTGTTTCACCGACCAGTTCAAATGTACGAATGGTTTACCATCAAATACTGATGAAAAAATGGACAAACATTATATCCGACAGAAAATGATTGTGCTTGTTCCGAGAAACACTACTCTGATCTCAGCTCAGTCTGAACTTGGAGTTCTTTCAAAATTAAACACACACACACACACACACACACACACACACACACACACACACACACACACACACACACACACGAGTGCACTGGAGGATGAATACAGTCAATAAGCAAGCACACACGTTAAGTAGAGTGCATCCGCTAGACAGGTAACGGTTTTGTCTAAAATGGACGAATTTGTTGCCAGACGTGAGCTGTGTAATCAGCTGCTGCGCTCACACATTTTTTTGTTTCAGCTGAATTTCAAACAGCTGGTTTAAAAAAAAATCTAAATGAGACTTTAATGAATCAAACGAGTCAAAAGAAAATGGCAGCAGCGTCGAAGTCGGGATCAAGTGCTTCTGGTTCACTCTTCCTGATCTCCTCAGACATATCAGTAGCAAGCGTTCCCATCAGAAGCATAAATATACAAACCATGTGAGAAACAAATACCTGCAACAGATATTTCGTCCTGATTAGTCTTCAAGCTTGGCGAGAATAGTGCTAATAAATGGAGAAGACACGATGGACGAACACAACGAATCTTTTTTTTTTTTTTTTTTTTTTGACACAGGCGACAAAACAATGAAAGGTTTGAAGGAAAGTGAAATGACTGTAGGCGAAGGTCAAAACACAAAAATGAATGTTAGAACACTGAGACACTAGATGATCGAAACAAACATTGAAGCAAAGAGGCTCGACCTGTTGGTCTTCTTCAAGCAGAACAGCAAAAAACAAGCAGCGGACATAAACAGAATGGGAAAAGACAAGGGAAGGTGAACAAGTCATCAGTCACTATGAATTTGACTTTACAGGGATGGGATCTCGAGGATGGAGGACAAGAAAAGGAGAGATGGGATGAAAAGAACGACGTTGAAATGTAAGCATTAGATCCTCTTCCTAAAGAAATGGGTATCACAGAGTTCCCTTGTTTGAGCCCGTTTTTGCTTTTGCCTGACCAGAGTCCACTATTGTTTCCTGGATGAGCACTCACAGTGTCCTTGGTCTTGAGCAGTTGTAGGAGACCATCTACAGTGTCTAACGTAGAGCACCAACTATAGTTCTGTGGTGTTTCCAATCCAGAATTCTTTTCGGCTGCCTGTGTCGCTGCTTTTAGGATTCTAGTCTTCGTACTAGAAATCCCGATCTGTTTTATGACTGAAGGCTGATAGCCTACACCCCCCACTCCAATATCCATGCTGAGAACTTTGCCTTGGAAAGAGGATTATCTCACACTGATGGCTTGACTGGCGTAGATGTGATCTCGCTCCATTTTGATTTCAAGTGGCACAGTGGGCTCAACCAGAATCAGTTGCTTTAATGAATCTGAATGACGTAGAATATCCAATTGTCATACACCGCATTTGCAACAGTCAATGACACACACGGCATGTTTTCTCCATAGGCACGCATCTACTCCATTCATCCAGAGGAGAGACTGGGGAAACAAGAATTCACTTTTTTGTGCTCCCTCTACCAAATTCAACGACGAATTTTACAGTACATCTAAACACTTATGTAATAGCTTTTTTTTTGTTAGTGCACGTACTCAAAACCTTTCTAGTTACTACGTTAGCAGCTGCATGACACCACAGATGCAACTCTATTTCTTTCTTTCAAAAAGTAACATACAGACAATGCATTTCATGTTTCTTCTTTTTTTTATATTAAACTGTTGCCGCATGGGAATAAACTTTCAAGGAGGGAGAATGTCGTTGCCAGTGGTGGGATGCTGAAATCAATATTTTAACCAAAAGAATCCCTGGCAGACTTCAGTCTGCACAGCATCGAAAATCGACCACTCCCTGATCGCAAGGAAAAACTAGGTTTTACTTTTACAACCCCGAAGGTTGAAAATTAGCTAACGACTCGGCCCAAGCCAAGCGCCCTTTCCTCCTGTATGGCAACTCCTGGACTGCCCTACATATTGGGAACACACCCGTCCTACAAAACAGTGAGCTTCTGTCACTAATCACGTGCCACAGCGTTCAACCAACGACAAGAAAAGGTTAGGGATTCAAACACTGTTCACCTATGGTTTCCCTTTCGTGTCACAAGTTCAAAACATCGCTCGCGCTCATACACTGTCATGACAAGGAAATCAAATACTGAAAAACACAAACACAACAATCAGAGTTATGCATCATGAACACATCACAGAGCAAAACCATCTCCGCCATCACACAAACAGAAGAACAGCAATACCGCATACACCAATGACACATACAACAAACAACAAAGTCTTTTCTTTTTTTTTGCAAATGGGAGGGGATACAGCTTAACACGCACAAGAGTGTTCATTGTTGACTAAATTCTGTGAGGTTCAACACCCGAAGCAACGCCTGGTTTATCTGTCACGATATCTTGAAAGTCCCCAAAGACTTTTCGTATCTGAGTCATTTGCGACGTCGTGAGACTGTCCTTAATTTTCACATCTTCAAATGTTTCACCTTGAACTGAGAGGGTAGATAGTACAACATCATCAACACCACCATCCTGTACAACACCCACTGAAAATGTATGTATAACGGGGTAAATCATTTGACACACATGACATTTTGATCATTTGACATAAACGACATTTGATCATATGACACACACGAAGCAGACTTAGCGGAAAATGTAACACAATTCACTGACAAAACATCAGCTATGTCAAAATCCACAACAGGTACATGAGCATTAGAACCAGAATCAACACGAGCATTTGTTGTTTGGCAAGCGTCTCAAGACTGGCAATAATGGGACACAAGTACTCTCACGCCAGGCCAAAAGAATGAAGATAAAACTTGTAGGGTACGCTTTACACCACAATGACCCGAAACATAGAATGATGAGCAGTCTGCAGGACAAGTGTCACGTAATGACAAGGGAACCACAATTTGCTCCAAATCTGGAAAGAAATGAGAAAGTGTGTCATCTTCGTTTTGTACTTGCGCCAGTTTATCCAGTGTAATGTCAAGCTGGGGAATGGTAGGGACATGAAGGGGTTTGGGATCTTCCTTTTCTCTCCTTTCCTTTGATCTAGTACTAACAGTACCAGACAAAAGATCCACCTTGACTTCCACACACAGTAGACACGCCAGGAAGATTACCCAGAATAAGGTCAGTAACTGGGTCATCAATGACACAGGCTTCAATCTGTCCTGAGAAATATGGGGTTGCGACATGGATAGATGCCAGGGGAAAAATTCTAATTATCCCCCAAAAGAACGACACTTTTGGATCCCGCCAGTGTACTGGTTATCTCTGACTAAATCTTTCCGAACACCGGCAGTAGTACACCCAATATCTCTCACCAGCGTAGCATGAAATCCATTTACAGAACAAGTCTCAACAAGCAGTCCTTGCACAGAGGTGTCGGAGACTAAGACATGTTGTGTATCCTGTGTTTGGGTTCTGGCTGTAGTAGTACTGGCTGTAGTTGTCTGGGTAGGGGACAGAGACTGTTGGTAGGGACATTCATTCCGTTTGTGGAACCTGAAGCCACAGTGCCAGCAGCGAATGCCTGTGACATCACATCCACCACCACGACCAAATGCCTGACCACGTCCACGACATCGTCTGAATGTATGATCTGAGCGTCGGTAACATTCCACGTGGGATAAAAGAGGGGGGTCACACGATCAAAGTAAGTCTGTTACTGTGTACACTTTTGACCAAACTGTTGGCCACCCCCAGCGAAATTTTACCAGGCCAAAGGGAAATGATTTCCAGGAGAAAATTGTTTTCCTGGTGAAGTAACGCTGTCCTCAAACAAAACATGATCTGATTTCTTCGAAAAATATTTTTCCGAATGTACAAGACGATAATGATTGGCAAGTTTGCACATGTCTTCAGCATTGTTAAAAGATCTTTCGTTAAGGAAAATGGCTAAATGTTTGATTCACAGTGAAGGATCTGTTCACGTAATTATAAATCATATAATTTATCAACAACAAAAATTCAGCGCCAGAGAAATCAATCCAGCTATCAAAAAGGTTTCTGGTGCGAATTAAAAATGCTGCGAATGACTCGCTTTTTCCGGATGCACGGACCGAAATTTTTCCAGAAATCCTTCGTCCGTACACTAAAATTTCTTGAGGAGTTCCGCCATAAGATCTCGCTCAGCCTCTCTCTCTTCCTTTCTAGCAGTAACCTCTCTCTCTTCCTTTCTAGCAGTAACCTCTCTCTTTTCCTTTCTAGTAGTAGTCTCTCTCTCTCTCTCTCTCTCTCTCTCTCTCTCTCCCCTCTCTCTCTCTCTCTTCCATTCTATCTCTTTAAGCAGCCTCTCTGTCTTCCTTTTTTGCTCTTTCAGGTGCTTCTCTCTTCCTTCCTTTATTCTTTTCCTATTTCAGATTGTTTCTAATCTGCTCCTTCTCTCGCCCTAGAGGCGCGCTCCTCACACTGATTGATGTGACTGATTAGGTCTTGTCCTGAAAGACCGTGTTTCTGACCCTGTGCCAGAACATTACCAAAGTCTGAGTTAACATCAGCCATGATGAAAAGGATATAGCTGGCGTTTCAACAAACCATAGCGCCCAAACCAGAGAGGGGGAAAAGATATTAAGATGTGAAATAAAAGAATAATTTGAAATGTATAATATGATAATGAAACAAAAGGCAAATTGCAACGTGAGTACGAACTCAGTATCACAGTTATGCGGCAAAGTTTGACATGACAATCAAAGGTCTATTAAAAAAAAAAACAAAAACAATCAAGGGACAAAAACGAAGTGTAGTTAATACAGCTGATTGGCTTGTGCAGATGCACCATTAGATGAAAATGGTTTAAATCATTGAAGAGAGGTAAAGAGAGAGAGAGAGAGAGAGAGAGAGAGAGAGAGAGAGAGAGAGAGAGAGAGAGAGCAGACCAAAATTTTGAAAATTGCTCTGAAAGAATATAATTTATAAGATTTCCGGAAGTTATTTCAGAAAACGCTACACATTTAGAATAAAGGGAGCATCAACACACACTAGTCAGAAAAGCCCTACGTAAAATAGCGAGTACGCCAACAGGTAAATTAGATAAGAGCTTCTTCTTGAGTAAGGAGGGAGAACATTAAGTAGAGCAGAGGCGAAAATCCCAAAATAGCAAGGAGGAGTAAGAAGAGAAAGAAAACCCTCAAGTAGTCCATTATCTGAATCTACCTCTCGTAAACTGGACAATTCAATACATTAAAAACATGGCACAAATCAGCAATACACAATAATAAATACAAAAAATTACAAATACTAAGAACGCTAATGAAAAATAATGGGGTAACAATGTGGGAGTCTTATCCATCATGCGGCATCAATTCAGCACTTTTTTTTTCTTCCTCAATTTCAACACAGGGGTACAAAACCCAGTCTTTGTTCAAAATAAAATTTTTAAAGTGTAGCAATTCAAATTTTTAATATTAAAATTTCAAAATTAATTTTCGAGGGCACCACTGTCACACACCGCATTTGCAACAGTCAATGACACACACGGCATGTTTTCTCCATACGCACGCATCCACTCCATTCACCAAAGAAGAGACTGGGGAAACAAGAATTCACTTTTTTGTGCTCCCTCTACCAAATTAAACAGATAATTTTTATAAAATACCAAACACATACATAACAGCTTTTTCTTTGTATGTCTACTCAAAACTTTCCTAGTCACTACATTAGTGGCTGCATAACACCACAGATGCAGCTCAATTTATTTCTTTCAAAAAGCAGCTTGTAGAGAATACATTTTACGTTTCTTCTTTTTTATGCTAAACTGTTGCCACGTAAATGTTTCTTTTTTTTAAAGTTCCACCAGCGGGAATGAACTTTCCAGGAGGGAGGAAGTCGTTGCCACACTCCCAGGCTGCAAGGAAAAATGGGTTTTCCTTTTACACCCCCAAGCTTGAAAATTAGCTAACGACTTGGCCCAAGCCAAGCGCCCTTTCCTCCTATATGGCAACTCCTAGTCTGCCCTACCTATCGGGAACACTCCCGTCCTACAAAACAGTGAGCTTCTCTCACCAATCGCGTGCCACAGTGTCCAATCAACGACAAGAAAGTTTAGGGATTCAAACACTGTTCACCTATGGTTTCCTTTTCGTGTCACAAGTTCAAAACATCACCTGCGCTTATACACTGTCATGACACCGATCCCATGCCACTCTTATGTATAATCTCTGGATTATTTTTATATTCTGGAGGTTCTGCTATGCTTTCCAATCACCCACTCCATACAGTACTCAGCTTCCAAGTTCTTGATTTCACAATTATTACAAACCATGACTTGCTGCCTTAGGCTGTTTGGAGCTCTTGATGTCACAATTATTACAAACCATGACTTGCTGCCTTAGGCTGTTTGGAGCTCTTGATGTCACAATTATTACAAACCATGACTTGCTGCCTTAGGCTGTTTGGAGCTCTTGGTGTCACAATTATTACAAACCATGACTTGCTGCCTTAGGCTGCTTGGAGCTCTTGATGTCACAATTATTACAAACCATAACTTGCTGCCTTAGGCTGTTTGGAGCTCTTGATGTCACAATTATCACAAACCATAACTTGCTGCCTTAGGCTGTTTGGAGCTCTTGATGTCACAATTATTACAAACCATAACTTACTGCCTTAGGCTGTTTGGAACTCTTGATGTCACAATTATTACAAACCATAACTTGCTGCCTTAGGCTGTTTGGAACTCTTGATGTCACAATTATTACAAACCATAACTTGCTGCCTTAGGCTGTTTGGAACTCTTGATGTCACAATTATTACAAACCATAACTTGCTGCCTTAGGCTGTTTGGAACTCTTGATGTCACAATCATTCCAAACCATAATTTGCTGCCTTAGGCTGTTTGGAACTCTTGATGTCACAATTATCACAAACCATAACTTGCTGCCTTAGGCTGTTTGGAACTCTTGATGTCACAATTATCACAAACCATAACTTGCTGCCTTAGGCTGTTTGGAACTCTTGATGTCACAATTATCACAAACCATAACTTGCTGCCTTAGGCTGTTTGGAACTCTTGATGTCACAATTATCACAAACCATAACTTGCTGCCTTATGCTGTTTGGAACGTTACAAAAAAGCAGAAGAGCACACAAAACAAAAAAAAAAGTGTGAAGTAACGCAGTTTTAATGCACGACACAAAACAGGACAAGAAATTTTTGGCAATATGCCTTCCTCAGCGACAAAAAAAATACAGACATAAACATGCACAATACTCCCCTTGTGAAGCCAAAGTGGTGAATGAAGTAGACAGAGGGACAGTGGGAGAGAGGGTGAGTAGAGTTCGAGGAATAGGGCACGAGGAAAGAGGGTAGAGTAAAGTGAGGAGGAGGAAAAGGAGAGAGAGAGAGAGAGAGAGAGAGAGAGAGAGAGAGAGAGAGAGGGGGGGGGGGAGGGGGAAAGAGAGGGGAGAGACAGAGAGAGAATGGAAGTAGAGGAAGAGTGGAGAAATGAGAGAGAAGAGGAGGGGAAGGAGAGTGAGTGGAGGGGGACGGTGTGATGGTATGTAGTGGGTGTGTTGCATATGAATGAAATGAACAAGAGAAAACACAATAAATAAAATACATCTCTCTCTCACTCTCTCTCTCTCTCTCTCTCTCTCTCTCTCTCTCTCTCTCTCTCTCTCTCTCTCTCTCTCTCCTTTTCCTCCTCCTCACTTTACTCTACCCTCTTTCCTCGTGCCCTATTCCTCGAACTCTACTCACCCTCTCTCCCACTGTCCCTCTGTCTACTTCATTCACCACTTTGGCTTCACAAGGGAGTATTGTGCATGTTTATGTCTGTATTTTTTTGTCGCTGAGGAAGGCATATTGCCGAAAATTTCTTGTCCTGTTTTGTGTCGTGCATTAAAACTGCGTTACTTCACACTTTGTTTTGTGTGCTCTTCTGCTTTTTTGTCGTGTTCCAGTAACGCTGCAGTTTGTTTCTTTTGCTGTTTGGAACGTTGTTGCTGGAGCTTCTCGTGACGTAGAGTTTCTCCAAACAGTGGTAACTGCATGTGCGATCTCCAGTAGCACTTGATTGTATCTCCATGTGTATATTCCCTGGTTTAAGGCGTTATCTTGCATGAACTCAGGACATGTTCCACCGATTGTTTGCTATGACAAAGTGGACACGTACGCTCATCTGATTTCTCCTATTTCACCAGATTTGATTTCAAAGGCAGGAAGCCATATACAGATCTGAGGGTGAAGCTGATCCTAAAAGATGCCATATGCCATATTTCACTTCAGCTAAGACTTCTTTGAAGTGCTCTTTTCCACGTAGTCCACTGCTACTTGTGATCTTGCTGTAGTGCCCATCTCGATTCTCCTGGTATAGTCTTCTTTGTTTTATTCTTGTACTATTATGTTCCTCTTTGTTTTCACTCTTGGTTTGATCACCATTTCATTTCTGTTGACCCCAGGCCTTGTCTGTTGGTTTGTGTGTTCTGATATTTCTCTGACCTGACCTTTTCAACGTCCACTGCTTCCTGAAATTGCTATTGTTGTTAGTTTGAGGTGGACTGATCTCACAACTCCCTGCTCTCTCTCTCTCTCTCTCATTTTTTTTCAGCCAACGCTCTCTTTTTTATGCAAATCCTTGAGCGACGCTCAGGTAAAATCGATCAATGACAGAACCCTTTTCACTACAGTTCAACCCTAGAAGACTCAAGTATAGTTGAATGATTAACATTAACGTTTTACGTTGTCCGTTAATTTACCATGCGCACCCCTCCCGACTGGGGCACATGACACCCCCTTCCTGGCGCATGACACCCCCTTGAAATTCCAAGGAGAAAAGAGAGTTGAAAAATTAAAACAACATGAATAATCGTTTTTTTTTTCCAAAGATGGGAAAGAAAACAGTGAAATGATGGACATAAGCAAGCAACATCAACATGTTGCACATGTGAGTATTTTAGTGCATAAATCAAGACAGCGAGCCTTATAGCACGCAAGCCACAAGTTAGATGTTGAAAAGTTTTGACCATAACTATTGTTATCAAATACAAGTATAAAATTAATCAAATCATGAAAAAATCAAAGTCCACATAGGAGATCAATGAAGGACAATGCACATATCACACACGGAAAGAAAAAAATCATTTTGTCCAGTGCATTCATTTCCTTTGTGTCTTTTTGCAGGTTAGCACCTTCAGCCATTTATACAGAGTAGCCGGGTACAAACAAACAAACAAAATGTATACATATACAGCAGCAAACAGTATCCCCAAAACATCTCAGTCACGAGATAACAAGTCGGCAAATGTATTGCGCGACCCAGAAATGGGTACAGCAGAAAAACTATAGCTCTGGACAGTTAACGCCCATCTGAGAAGACGGCTGTTTTTAGTTTTGGAGGCCTGCAAAAATGTCAACGGCCTGTGATCCGTTTGTAAGACGAATTGTCTGCCAGTCAAGAAACGGACAAATATTTTAAGACCCCTCACAATAGCAAGACTCTCTCGCTCAATAGTCGAGTAATGCTGCTGAGCCTGTGAAAACTCTTTACTGGCACACTAAACAGGGTGTAGCAAACCATCTTTTTCCTGTAGCAAACAAGCATCCGTGCCAGTAGCACTAGCGTCTGTACGCAGAATGAAATCTTCAAAATATTGGGAAGTAACAACACAGGCAAACGATTGAGAATCGCTTGCACTTTCTCACGACACTGCTGATAATCACTGGACCACACAATCTGTCTTCGTTTATCTACTTTTGTGAGATCAGTGAAAGGCGCAGTAATGCTAACAAAGTGAGGAACACATCTCGTGTAGTACGACAGTAGCCCTAACAAAGAATGCACTTGCCTCTTGGTAGTAGGCGTCTTCAGAGACAGAATTTTCTTAACTTTTTTTTTTTAGCTCTGGGTGTATTTTGCCCACATGAACAACATGACCAAGGAACTCTGGTTCCTGAGATCCTGCAAAATTTTTGAAGACCTGGCAGTGCGACCAAACTGCTTTAAACAAGTGAACAACAGCCGCAAGAAAAGAGGTAAGACATCCCAAGGAACCACAGCTAAGATGATTTCATTAAAAAAAACTGACAGTAGACAGTTCGTGAAGCTTCAACTTACGCATCATGCGAGCGAAAGTAGCAGGGGCATTTTGATGACCAAAAGTGCATCCTAGTCCACTGAAACAATCCAAAAGGAATATAAAAAGCTGTCTTATGCTTCTCCCTCTCTGATATAGAAATTTGCATTTAACCTTTTGTGAGGTCGATGTTGACAAATTATCGAGCTTGAGAAAGTTGACCAAATAAATCCTCAACATCTGAGATAGGTTCAGAATCAAAGACAGTAACTTTATTTAGTGCACGATAATTCACACAGAAACAAATCGAACCATCAGGTTTGTTTACCAGAACAACTGGAGCACTATAAGGTGAAGACGAGGGTTTAATAACACCAAGATCCAACATGACCTGAAGTTCCCTCTCAATAACCTGACGCTTAGAGAAATGCAATGGATAGGCTTTGACCCAAACAGGGGTATCAGAAGGCAAGTTTATCATATGTGGGTCAACATTTGTAACATTTCCTGGTTTATCCGTAAGGACATCAGTAAATTCCAGAAACAAAGACTGAAGTTGCTGCTCCTGCACATCAGACAAATCAGGATTCACCTGAACATCGTTATAAGACTCTTCTTTCACAGAAAGTGTGGGAAGTTTCTCTCCATCATCACCAGCTTCATCGACAACTCCAACAGCAGAAGTAGCGACAGAAGAACACACAACAGGAAATGACGAAGAAGTCACAGAACCGTGAGAAGTAAAGGTAGTGACGCAATCTGCAGGAGGAATAGAAGGTAGATCACTACCTTGCTCAACAGAAGAGACAGACGCTGGAACATTCAAATTAATGGCAACATTACATCTGTCCACATAGAGTTTTAACATATTGATTTGCCATCCATATCGATCCTGTGATTGACTGGAGAACATTCTCTTGAGCGACAAAACGACCTTCCAAGAAACGTTCAATTTGTTTTGTTCCTCAGTCAGCAGAACATGAACCTTGTCACCAACAGCAAAAGAACGAAGTTTACTTTTTCTGTCGGCAAAGAACGAAGTTTACTCTTTCTGTCGGCAAGCACCTTGTATTTGTCAGTGTTGTCAACTGTTTGTTGCGCAAGTTCACTACTGTCAAAAATCCAGTTGTGCAAGTCAAACACATATTGATACACATTTTTGTCATCAATGGTAGCAGTAGTACCTGTCCAACTGTTTGCTAACAGTAAAAGTGGACCACGAGGAGAAAGAAGTTCTTCCACCAAGCAGACAAAACAATGCAAAAATTACATATTAAAACAAACAATGAAATAATGACATACAGACATCTAAAAAGAGGGGAGGAACTCTAATGAACTAGAAAATACCCTAAGTGAAATATGACAAATGAATCTATACAAAACTAGGTAGGAGCTTATGGAAGGAGAAGGTGGGGAGAATTTTGAAAAGACAAGAGAACCAGAGAGAGAAAAATCGAGATAGCAAGAAGGAAGACGTAGAGAAAGATGCCTTCTAGCAGCACCCTAGTGGCGACTACCCCCCGTGTCCCGGAGACGGGATACCTACCTACTGGAAAGGGAAAGAGACAAAAAACAACAAAAAACCTACCTGTAATAATCAATAATGAAACAAAATAAAATGCGACGTGGAGCATCTGGCCTACGGCTCCACTCCCCTACTCTTTGACAGACAGAGAGCGGGACGCAGGGGACAACGTAGGGCAGAAGGAAATCTAAGGGCTCAGCAGACAGAGCGGGACGCAGGGGACAACGAAGGGGTCAGCAGAAGGAGAGCAGGACGCAGGGGACAACGAAGGAGTCAGCAGAAGGAGAGCGGGACGCAGGGGACAACGAAGGAGTCAGCAGAAGGAGAGCGGGACGCAGGGGACAACGAAGGAGTCAGCAGAAGGAGAGCAGGACGCAGGGGACAATGAAGGGGTCAGCAGAAGGAGAGCAGGACGCAGGGGACAACGAAGGAGTCAGCAGAAGGAGAGCAGGACGCAGGGGACAATGAAGGGGTCAGCAGAAGGAGAGCAGGACGCAGGGGACAACGAAGGAGTCAGCAGAAGGAGAGCGGGACGCAGGGGACAACGAAGGGGTCAGCAGACGGAGAGCGGGACGCAGGGGACAACGAAGGGGTCAGCAGATGGAGAGCGGGACGCAGGGGACAACGAAGGGGTCAGCAGAAGGAGAGCGGGACGCAGGGAACAACGAAGGAGTCAGCAGAAGGAGAGCGGGACGCAGGGGACAACGAAGGGGTCAGCAGAAGGAGAGCGGGACGCAGGGAACAACGTGGGGCAGAAGGAAATCTAAGGGGTCAGCGAGATAGAAAGGAAAGGTAGGACAAGCCCATCCAACTCGTGCGTTTCCTTCCTTTGATCGTAGAAAGTGACAGGTATGGGGGACTCGTCCTGGGGTAAGGAAACCAAAGATATGCTAACTAAACACAAGTAACAAATCAATGTGTGGGAGCACAAATGAAATCAACGCAATCAATGAATCATATAATCAAAACAAACAATGCAAAAGGAGAAACCTAGCTTCCTAAAACATCTTAACTGAGGAGGGTGAAGAAAAGGAAATGCTGGTCATTCATTCTTGACCGCCGAACTCGAGAGTCGGTGTCACCACTGTCACACGACCGTACTCACATGCATACACCATGCATACATAGAGACGTCGTGATCATCCGCATGCAGCGCAATCTGACTGCATTCATTCAATACAAAGACCGAGCAATAAGTTTTAATTTCTCCCTTCTGGTACATAAAACAACCACACCAGAGTTTTACTTACTCTTGATTTTTTTTCTTTTTTTTCTTTTTTCTTTTTTTTTTTTTTTTTGGGGGGGGGGGTATTTTTTTTTAACTGACAAACTTAATCATGCAAAAATAGAAAAGAATTTTTTTATATATACTTTTTTTCAATTTGTGATACATCACCAAAATCAATCAAAAATTAGATCAACACCTTTCGGGGCTATTTGTCCTTTTTCACAATTAGGGTACCTTCAGTTCCGTTTCTTCACGTTATTCAAATCTAACAGTCCCTTTACACAATAGGGTGCTCTCTACAAACTACACAAAATAATCGAGCAGCGTCTCTGACATACTTAAAAAATTAGCAAAACATATCACAACTTTTTTTATCCATTACACTGATTAATCACGCTTCACCCTTTGTTTTCTCTGGCTTACAAATACATCTCAAAAGGATGTCTACCCTTTTACTTACTTGAGGGTTTGTTTCCACTAACATCTTAGGTAAAATCATTTTTTCTTTGAGAGCGTCGTATTCTTCAATCCATGACAGCGTAATTTTGAGGTTTATCCAAGTTCACAGGAGTAGTGTCAGTCTTGTCTGGCACTTAGTCCAACAAGCCTCGTGACCCAATCATAGGGGAAAAAAGGGTTCTCGTCTGAAAATAGACAAGAAACTTATTTTAAAGTAAATGAATAAAATTAGTCTCAACAACGATGTTCTTACTCTGGTGGCGAACACTTACCTACCTGATGCGCGAACGGGTACAATTTGGAAATCATTTTAAAGTTCGACTTTTTTTTTTCATAGAATTACCATGCTTGTTCACCCATCAGAACTTACCAAGCTATCTGCACAAACTCGCCAACACTAGTTCGGCAATACAAATAAGCTTGAGACTTTTGTCTCAAACAATTAAGAATAACTTTCCTTTTTCTTTTTCCTCTCTTTTTTTCCCTTTAACTAAGTGCCGCTGGCGCCCTGCTCTCTCCTCTCTCTCTCTCTCTCTCTCTCTCTGCTCTCTCTTTGCACTCTCCCTAATTTTTTTTTTCCGCCAACGCTCTCTTTTCTTATACAAATCCTTGAGCGACGAGCGACGCTCAGGTAAAACTGATCAACGACAGAACCCTTTTCACTACAGTTCAACCCTAGAAGATTCAAGTATAGTTGAATGATTAACAATAACGTTTTACGTTGTCTGTTGATTTATCATGCGCACCCTCCCGACTGGGGCGCATGACAGTCAACCTCCTTGTAACTGGTACCTTTTTCCTTTTCATGACATATGACACCGTTTGTATGGTGGTAAACCTTTCTTGTTATCACACCGTTTGTATGGTGGTAGACCTTTCTTGTTATCAATGTAATTTATGACTAGAACTATCAATGAGACTCATTACTATAACGGTTGAGAAACAGTTCACAATGTCTGCATTTTCTCAGCTCCTTAACGTCCAACACATTTTGTCCCACAACATTTTTGTCTGTATTTCCTTCCCTACTGTATCATTGTATGCATATATTTATCGGTCTATCCACCTATGCTCTGTACTCCCCGGAGATGCATATACTTTGATATGAATGTAATCATGCATGCTTTATGGAGTACTCTATTGTATATCATATTGTAACCATGTTAAAAGATAGGTACATGTGTAAGTGATGTTTGATCAACATGTTAACAGCTTGACGAGGTGAAGGGGAGGGGGGATTGGGTGAGGAGGAAGGGAGTGGGTGAGTGTTCAGGAGGGGGGGGGGGACGGGGGGGTGAGTTAGGAAGGAGATGTTATTTTTCTTTACCCTTTCTTCTATTTTTTTTCTTTACTGTGTAAAACATTGTAAAAAGTTAAATAAAAATGTAGAGAAAAAAAAAGAGATAAAATGTTGATGTCAATAAAACAATATTCAATGACAGTGTGATACTGACAGAACAGTGTTACATGACACATTTTTTCTGAGACAATGTACGTAAATAGGACCGAATGCTTTGTGACAGTATAAGACAGACGGAACCAGACTTTATTTAAATGAAACCTAATGCTTGGTGAAAGTTTAAAACTATAAGAGAGAGAGAGATGTAGAGAGAGAGAGAGAGGTAGAGAGAGAGACTCAAGACTCAAGACTCAAGATATTTTATTCATTTTAGGCCTCAGCCCATCATGAAGGGGGATGTGAATATACAACTGAATGAAGTTATATAGCAAATTCAAAATGAAAGCAAACAATGATATAGGACATATTCATGTAGTCAGAGCATCTCTCATTTTAAATCCTTTGTATAAAAATAATGCAAGATTATGTATGTCTTCCAAAACCGTCGACGACATTAACAAACTCAGTTTAAACAGTGAAGGATTTCTATAATATTTAGGCTTAATTAACGTTTCACGTGTAAGTCCAAGTGCTGGGCAACATAGAACAAAATGCACCTCATTTTCTTCGCTTTCATTACACAGGGGACAAATTAGGTCGTTAGACATCAACGTTCTCTATCGATAACAGTGTATCGCTAAATCAGAAATCCCGAGCCTAAATCTGGTTGTAATGTATTTCAGATGCTTATCAATATCTAGATGTAAATAAGGTTTTAAACTGTGGTCGCTGCAAAAAGTGCTGTACAAATTGAACCTGTCGCTAGTTTGAATATGATCGGACCATGTTTGCCATCGGCAGTCGATAAGCCTTTGTTGAAAACAATGTATAAATCCACGCACACTTCCAACACCTTGATTCGCCCAAACAAAACCAAATCCATATTTAAACAAACTCAAGCGAATGTTTGTTACCCAGTTTTTCTTACCTCTTGCATCTAGGTCATACAACATATCATATGCTTTACGTGGAATCCTGTAATTCTCCATTTGAATCAACTTAATCCAATAGCGAATGCACTTAACAGCAGAATTTATATATATTGGGTAGCGATTTGTTTCACCATAAACAAGGTCATTCGGTGTTCGTCTGTCTACTCCTAGAAATTTCTTCAAAGCGAATAAATGAACTGATTCACAATGGACAACAGCATTTTCTAAGCCCCATATTTCAGAACCATACTGCACAATTGGCTGTATCTGAGAATCAAATAGTTTCATGAATAAATTAAAGTTGTTGTTTAACATGTTTAACCTTTTCAAAATATAAATCAAAACATTTTTTGCTCTGCTTGCAAGGTCTTTGCATGCAGCAGTAAAGCTCAAGCGCGTTGAAAAAAGTATTCCTAAGTATTTGTACACGTTAACTACAGGCATTGTAACACCATTATATAACCATTTTTCTCTCACACTCAAATAGCCACCCTTCCGAAAGACTATAATATTGCTTTTTGTCATATTAACTTTAAGCTGAAGAGATTGAGCGGCATGCTGTAGGCTATTCAATTGTGTCTGCAAACCTGTAACTGTCTCCGCCATCAAAACAACATCATCAGCCAACAATAGAATAAATAATTCATACACGTCAAGTGAGAATCTAGCACCATGTCTTCCATTGTTGATAACTCCTATCGCCAATTCGTTAATAAAAAGAGAGAACAGAACAGGGCTGCAGGCATCTCCTTGTCTTAATCCTGATGTGCAGGCAATGTAATCAGTAAACGTAGAACCACATCTAACTCTCGCTTTAACATTATTGTACATGCTTTTAATACATTTAAATAACTTACCTTTAATACCATTCTTTAAGAGAACTGACCAGAGAAGATTTCGATTTATCGTATCAAAAGCTTTTTCGAAATCTATAAACGCAACGTAAAGTTTTCTATTGTAACAGAACTGCTTCTGTATGAGAGCTAGTAAAGAAAACATGTGGTCGACTGTTGAATATCCTTTTTTGAATCCATCTTGATATTCACCTGTGATATTGTTTCCTTCCACCCATTCTTGCAATCTGTTATTTATCACCATACCAAATACTTTACTGCTAATATCACTCAGAGAAATTCCCCTATAATTATTGGGGTTATTGATGTCACCTTTCTTGAAAATTGGCTGAATAATAGATTCAGACCAGTTGTCAGGGAATATACCATCATCAAATAGTTTATTAAATAATATCAGGAAAAAATGAATAACCTGTTCATTCGAATACTTAAAGAGCTCGCCAATAATGCCATCGGGACCAGCTGCTTTGCGGTTCTTTAATTTTCTTAAAGCAAGCAGTATTTCTTCTTCAGAGATTGGACGATTCATATAGTCTTCCGTGTTTTCAACCGAGTCCTCATTTACTATGTTGTCAGCATTCGTTTCCAGCAAAGCTTTAAAATGTTGAAACCAAGAGTCAATTGATATGTTATTTCTAGGCTGTTTCCTTTTGAAAGATGCATTATGAACAACGTCCCAGAATTCCTTTTGATTTCTCACAGTCAATACAAGTTTGTCTAATAAGGCTTTGTTGAATTGCTTCTTCTTCCGCTTTAATAAGTTTTTATACTCACGTCTGGCAATAACATATTCATTTCTTTTTTCGATAATTAATTCTTTTTTCTTTTCAAATTTTACAGAACGACGAAATATCTGCAACAATCTTTTGGTATTTCTTTTACAAAGTTTGCATTCTAAATCAAACCATTTACTTGAATTTTCATTATTATCAAATGATATACGTGTTTTCATGGATTCAGCACTTACCCATATACAATCATTAAAAGCTTTAAGAGCATCGTTCACGTTAACATCAATTAAATCAATCGCAAGGTCAATATTGGTACGTATTTCCTCACTACACAAAATACTGGTATATTTATCAGCACACTTGTCGTCCCACAAAAGTTTGTATATAACAAAATCCTCTTTTTGCGAACAAACATCAGATAAATGTTGCTTTGGGAAAACAACACCTGCAGTCACTGGCAAATGGTCAGAATCAATACGTTCAACAATAGATAGTTTGCAGGAATCAAACAATATCATAAAAAGTTCACGTGAGAATACAAAATAGTCTGGAGAAGAGAGAGAGGAGAGAGAGAGAGAGAGAGAGAGAGAGAGAGAGAGAGAGAGAGAGAGAGAGCGAGAGACAGACAGACAGACAGAGACAGAGAAGCATTGGTTTGTTGTTGTTGTTGCTGTTGTTGTTCTGTGATAGGCTAGCAGAACCTGGCTTAATTTAAAAGAAACATATTTTCTGTGAGTGTGTAAGACTGGCTGACCCATTGTAAACTGAAATGGAACCTTCTGTGACAATGATAGACTGGCAAAACCATCATTACTTTAAATCATATGAAAACCGGTGTCCTCTGAAAACGTTACTTTATAATACACCAAACGTTGTTTTGACAGTACAACTGACAGAATCTGAGAACATGAGTGTGTCATAGTAATACTGCCAGAAACAACAAGTAGAACCGTATCTTCCGTGACAGAGGAAGACTGGCACAACCGGTCCTAATTTAATGAAACTTTTTTTTTGCTGAGTAAGACTGGCAGAACCACAGTAACCTGAAATGGAACCTTGTGCGACAATGTTGAATTGACAAAACCATTATATTAACTCAAATGAAATAGAAGATTCGCAGATCTTAGTAATAAGTGAACACTGTTCTGTGACAATATTACTTTATTTACGTGCATGCATGTTCAAGGGAAAAAAAAAAACCTGGTCTGTGATCGTCTGGGCTTGTACGGATGCTTGTCACGTCATCGGAATGAATGAAAATTGATTTGCTGTGCATATGATTCTTCCCATAACGATCGTCTGTGCTGGTATTATTGTACTCTACGATGCACGTTAGCATTAAATATGGCAAAACTTTGAATTATTTCAAACAAATCACTCACACCCATCATGTTAACCACTCCCTCATCACAGTTGTCACCAATCCCACGGTTCCTCAGGAGAATGCAGTTTTGAAATGTCTGTGGCTAACATCTTCCTGTATGTACAACTAAAGAGGTTGATTTGATTTACGAGCTTGTCTGCAGCGTAGGCTTGCATTATCGTGTTTTCACAATCACTTGGCTTTTGACAAGATTCCTCAGAATTTAGCTTTCCCACTCATGTTTCGACAGACACGAATGCTCCTGCTCCATGAGCATTTCTGAAAACCGTTTTTCAGTCTTTGATGTCATAACGCCAGGCAAGTTTATACACTGTACAAATTTGAAACAGCAAGGAGACATTTTGCCATTGGATCGCAAATTCTTTTTGTCTTGTGGATTGATATAATTATGTAACTCTTGTTCTCCTCTGTTATTATTCATTCCTTCTTCTTTTCATGTATTGAAAAACCTAACATACACCAGAACAAAGCTAAAACAGTGTGATTGCCATGTCATTTCCATTACTGTACACTCTTTTTTTTTGTTTCAGGTCGTTCTCAAAGATTGAAATTTAATGTTCTGCAAAAATCTATAAAAATGGTTTTGGTGTCTGAAAGACTGGATAGTAATCAGAAAAGCCTTGTACTCATCAATGCATGCATATATCCAGGTACACGCACATCAAAAACGGATTGGACCTTTCTGGAGGAAATAGAACATGAATTTGGAGACTCTGTTATTACTATATGGAGATCTTAATGCACGCTCAAAATTGTGGGATCAACATAGTGCCAATCCTCAAGGAATTGCGCTGGAAGTGATGTTGGATAAAGTACTTCTTAGTGCATTGACATCATCATTCCTAACACATATAGGGAGACAGGGTGACACTGACAGTGTCATTGACTTTGCACTCATTGGACCAAAATTCACAGCTGGCATGAGTTTAGAAGCACTGTTCAGTTTACAGAAACTATCAAAAGTTACACAAACGAAACAAAAGGACCCTTTTCAATATAACAACAATGAAGGGATATGAAAGGAACGTTAAGGAGTAGAAGATGCAAAAGAAACAATACTGCAACCAAACAAATCGTTCAACCCCTTTGGTGGAATATAGACACGGAAACAGCCTCGAAAGAGAAACGCAAGGCTGTAAGAATTTGGCAGAGAGAAAGAAGAAAACCTTGCCGTGATCTAGCTATTAAAACAGACATGAATCAGAAAACTGAACAAATCCAAAGAGTAGCTGAAGAAGCAAGGGAAAATTAGTAGCAACAACTTTGTCTGTCACTTAATTATGACACAACACTGACTCAGTTCTGACACTTTTACAGTCGCATGGAAAGAAAACACAAAAGAAACGCAACCCCAGATATCTTAGACGCTGATGGGATCACAAAACTCAAGACAAATTTGGAGAAAGGGTCGGCCCAACTTAAACGTTTTATAGTACAGAGTGATCAAAGAAATTTGAAGGAAAGAAGAAATATTTGACCAAGTTAAACCAACCCATAGCTCAGACTGGCATTGATTACAGTATCTGAAGTGGATGACGCAATAGCTAGATGCACCAGCTCCAGGTCCAGACAAAGTACAGTATGCAGATATCAAACAGCTCTCAGAAGAGGAGAGAGCCCAACTCTTCAGTCTCTACCAGAAGAGTTTCGATAAAGGCTATGTCCCAGAAGACTGGACACACAGCTACCTGAAAGCTTTACCGAAACCAGGAAAAGATCATCATCGGCTAAATGGCTACCACATACTCACTATACAAAATATAGCAGGAAAGCTCATGGAACTAATCATATCAAGAAAACTCGCAAGAGATCTTGAAAGTCGACAAATCCTCCCATCAAATCAAGGAGGCTACAGAACACGTAAAAGTACATGGGAAAATGCGGCCGCTTTTGCCTATGAAGTATACGAAGGATTCCAAAAAAGGGAAGAAACACTAGCTGTTGCAACTGATCTGGAAGAACCATACAACGAAGTCCAGTTCTCGCTTCTCATGGAACTACTACTTGACTGTGGAGTCAGTAAGACACTTACACGATGGATAGCAGCGGCACTTCAGGAGCGAACCGTCATCCTACGATTTGGAGATTGGACGTCTGAGCTTCATAGACTTTCTATGGGATTACCTCAAGGTTCTCCTCTTTCCCCTGTTTTGTACAATGTTTACACTAAAGGCCTTGCAGACCTCAACAGAAACGGAATTGCTCAAGTATTGACACTAGCATGACAGTCTGGTCTACAAAACATCAAAGAATGCTCAAGAAAGAACGAAAGCAGTTCAGCAACAGTTGAACAACATTGCTCAGTGGTGTCAAGAAACTGGATCGTCCATCAACCCTACAAAAGCCCAGACATTAGTCTGCACTCTCAACAACATGACATCAGGACAAGTACCCTCACCACTTTCCTTCAACGGAATACCAATTGAATCAACTAACAATCTACGCTATTTGGGTGTAGGCTTCGACAGAATCCTAACCTTTAGAAAGCATGTTGAGAATAAGCATAAAAGGCCTATCTGCCATGAACGCAATGGCAGCTAAAGGCATTTAACAGCGCCATCTCTATCGACTGTATCACGAACTTGTTCTCTGTGTGATTGATTTTGGATTAGGGCTTACAACACTGTCCAACAGCAACCTTCTCAAATGATAAAGGATTCAAAGTGAAGCAATGAGATTGATTCTGGGAACCACAAAGGACACACCAGTTGAAACTATGCGATATCTGCTCGACCTTCCTTCAATACAGATAAGACACAAGCTGGAACAGGTGAAGGCGTATTTCAGAGCACTTGAAAATCCCCAAAACCCACTTCATGCGGTGGTCAAGTGTCACGACCGGCCCCTGGAGGTCGGCCCTGACAGGATCGGTCTAAAAGGGAGTGAAGGGAGTGACTGACCTCACGCGCTCCGCAAGAGATCACACAGGAAAGATCACGATACAACACACCATTTATTCACACCAACATACACATAGTCACAAATAAGCATTTCAACACACACAATATACCCATAGTCACAAATAAGCATTTCAACACACATTCATTTGTTCCTTCCCGTTGTCCCCCCTCCCTTACCTCCCCAAAGTTCACTGGGAGCATCATGTCCAATCGGGTGTCCAAAACGGGCCTGTTCTGAATAGTCTTTCAGTGCCGACACCCTCAGCACACACCCACACCACTTCCAATAGCACGACACAGAGCTAACCACACTCGCTTAGCTGTCACATGGGCTGCATGAAGTCTGAAGACAGCGTAGAACCCATCCCGTCGGACGAGGCGGTAGCCGTTAAAGGTCCCGGACAGGGGTAGGACCATCCAGTGAAGAACGCGTGTTCCTCACACACTGCGGCCTCAAGAACGTCAGCCCCGGGTGAAGCCAGCGGGAGGAGAAAAAAGAAGGGAAGGGAACAGGAAAGGAAAGGGAAAGGGAAAGGGGTACTAGAACCCCGCAGTCAGTATGGTATGAAATATGCTGCTAAATCCTAACAGCCACCCGCATGAAGGGCGAGGGGCAGTGTTTGCTGAATACATTAGTAGCACCAGCTCAACAGACCTGAGCGTAAAACAGTAAACAAAACAAATGAGGAATGTTCGCTAAAGGACCTCTCACACGAGGCAGGCAAGAAATTACATTGAATTAACAGGTTGAAGAAACGAATGGCAATTTATATCTCCATCCTTCCTTCACTCACGTTCAACGCCCACAACACATTTTCCTTTCTTAGGATTTGAACTTGAAGAGTGCAGCAATCATTGCTTTACAATTGCTACCACATTTACAAATAATCATAATTTAATGGCATGATTACCCCTACATTTATCGTAACACTTCAAAATAACACAATTCTCAAACCACGCATCCAAACGTCTAATCGTGCGTACGCACGCTCGCAAACACAAAACACTCGTTCCCCTTGCACACACAAACAGACGGTGGCCGAAGAATATGAGACCGGCGATTGTGACCGGGGCGGACGAGTGAGACCAAGCAAGTCCCAACCCTAAATCACCAGGTTCTCCCCTATCCCCACCGACTACCGAATCAACAGATGAATTGAAAGGAGAGAGAATTTTGGATTTAATTTTGAATGGCCAGGTTAAAGATCGAATTAACCAGAGAAAAGTGGTCTCAAACAATACTTCTCTTATAATTTTGAAAACAAAAAGAAATTGCGCAAAAGAGAAGAATTAGCCGGCTAACAAAAAAACCCACGAAACACAACTGATGCTTACCAGCTACCCGTGGGTGACCCAAGAAGTGGCGGGTCAAGCGACTCCCTGCCCTCTGTCCAGTCGAGAGAACCAGCCGAGCAGATGCGGAAACGCTGACATCCATCCCCTACAGGCCGACTGCAGGAATGAAGGTACTGACTGTACCTTCGGCGATATGGTCGAGAACCAGAACCGGAGCGGGCGCTCCAAGGGACATCTTCCGCACAAGTGAAGAGAAAACCTTCCTAACCGTTGGCAGCAAACATGCCACCATACGCCACAGAGTGAGAATACCTCACGCTAAGGGGAATGCTGCACGTGCGGCAGGTAAAAAGGCAGGTGAGAGGCCGATCGAGACAGCCAGTTTAAGAGAAAGGCACCAGCCACACGTGAACCTGCAGGATGAATTGCACGGACAGTGAAATTAGAGAGAGAGGGGGAGAAAGTAAACCTAACCCGAGCTGAACAACATTAAGGTGCAAACACACTACAAGCCACATTAAGGGCTTGATTCACGACAACCGCAACAACAAAAATAAATAAATAAATAATACTACCACCCAAGATGGACCAACGTCACAGGCCTCGTGACATCAAGGAAACAAAAGGCACTCGGCTAGGACGTAGAAAATCATGGATGGGGCAGGCAGAAGACAGTATACAGCTTGTGTGCCAGTTAGCAGAACTCAAAGAAACCAAGGAATGGGAGAAGTATCCAGACCACTTGAAACACCTCTACCAAATTGCCTTTGCTCCAGAACTAGGAAGACATTGTCGAGAATGGCCAGAAGGCAAAACCAACTCAGAAATTCAGTTGCAGGTAGAAGACCTTTGCACAGAAGATGATATTGTAATATACACTGACGGTTCTGTCACCAAAGGTAAGTCAGGCTTAGGATACACAGTGAAGCGAAATGGCCGAACTATCCAGGAAGACAATGGTGCGCATAGTTGAACAACTTCAAGTCTAACAATAGAGGTAGAAGCAGTGACACAAGCACTCCACTGGCTTTCATCCACAAGCTAGTTTAAAACTCATCAAGCTGTGATACTGACTGACTCCATGAACCTACTTCAGAAAGTAAAAAGTGGAATGGGAAGCCCAGCTTGGAATGAACTAATGCGCAGCCTTCAATTGGAGAGACTCTTATGGATGTACTGCCCTGGACATGCTGGAGTTAAAGGAAACGAGAGAGCAGACACACTAGCTGGCAAGGCAACGATAAGAACTGGATTACAGCTCGGCCGATCTGACGTGATAAGAAATCTGAAGAATCACTTAAGCAAACAAGAGCAAAGCCACTATACCATAGACCATCTTTCAGATCTGAACTTAAAGAGAGGAAGTGGCCGCACATCCAGACTTAAAGGAAGAGCAAGAAACATCACAAACCAAACAAACATTGGAATAATCTCAAGGCCAACACTGCGAAGACTCCTAGAGGTTGGGGCAAACTCATACTGGGCTTCCAGTAAGAGACACAAATGATCAAACACATGTCAACTGAGAGAAGACTTTGAATCTCTCAGAGTCCCCGGTGTCCATCAGTGAGGTGATGCCAGAGTGTTAATTAGAGAGTCCACGGACGTGATTGGTGTGTGTGTGTGTGTGTGTGTGTGTGTGTGTGTGTGTGTGTGTGTGTGTGTGTGTGTGTGTGTGTGTGTGTGTGCGCACGCGCGCGCGCGTGTCTGGGGGTGTGTGAGGGGGAGTTGTTGTTCTTATTGTTATGTGTGTGGTGTGTGTGTGTGTGTGGTGTGTGTGTGTGTGTGTGTGTGTGTGGTGTGAGTGTGAGTGTGCGCGCGCGCGTATTGCGCGTGGACGTATATGTTGTATTTGATGGTCTTGTTCTTGTTCTTGATCCTAAGTCATCTTCTGAACATTCACGCACGCAGTCACTACATACATACACACACACACACACACGCGCGCGCGCACGCGCATGCACACACGCGCGCGCACGTGTACACACACACACACACACACAAACACACACACACACACACACACACACACATAGACACGTGCGCGTGTACGTCCGCTCACTCCTAGGCATACACCTACAGACATGCGTGTATGTGCACGTCCATACCCACACGCGTGGGCACAAACATGCATACAAATGAACGCACAAATGCATACACACACGTACATGCGTACACGCCCACATACAAAGACATACACATATACACACATATATGTACACATATATATGCAGATACGTGTGTGTGCTCACACACACACGCGCGCGCGCGCGCGCGCGCGCACTTCTGCACACGCACACACACGCGCACATGCATGCAGGCACACACGTGTGCGCGCGCATACACACACAAGCGCGCACACACGCATGCGCGCACACCACACACACACACACACACATACACATGCGCACACGTACACACACGGACCCGTGCCCACACATCCATACACACACGTGTACATTCACCACACACACATGCAAAAAAAAAAGACAAACAATGTTAGGTAGACACTCAAGGTCTGACCAGCGCATTGGGCTAATGCGTAGATCAGACATCTGCTGAGTCGTAGCCGAGACCCTCTTCTTCAATTGTCTCATCTTAGTCGTTCATTTATTTATCCTTCAGCTTTAAATCATGCGTAGTGTGGTCTCAAAATTTAGCGGATATGGTGTAGCGTATATGAACTAGTCCGCACGCAGTGACGCTCTCTTGATGAAACTGAAGCTCTACCTGACTTCAGCCGGCATCAACATGCATGTCTCCATCCTCAAGTCAGGCTGAAACTCTACCTGACCTTCAGCCGGCATCAACATGCATGTCTCCATCCTCAAGTCAGGCTGAAGCTCTACCTGACCTTCAGCCGGCATCAACATGCATGTCTCCATCCTCAAGTCAGGCTGAAGCTCTACCTGACCTTCAGCCGGCATCAACATGCATGTCTCCATCCTCAAGTCAGGCTGAAACTCTACCTGACCTTCAGCCGGCATCAACATGCATGTCTCCATCCTCAAGTCAGGCTGAAACTCTACCTGACCTTCAGCCGGCATCAACATGCATGTCTCCATCCTCAAGTCAGGCTGAAACTCTACCTGACCTTCAGCCGGCATCAGCATGCATGTCTCCATCCTCAAGTCAGGCTGAAACTCTACCTGACCTTCAGCCGGCATCAACATGCATGTCTCCATCCTCAAGTCAGGCTGAAGCTCTACCTGACCTTCAGCCAGCATCAACATGCATGTCTCCATCCTCAAGTCAGGCTGAAGCTCTACCTGACCTTCAGCCGGCATCAACATGCATGTCTCCATCCTCAAGTCAGGCTGAAACTCTACCTGACCTTCAGCCGGCATCAACATGCATGTCCCCATCCTCAAGTCAGGCTGAAACTCTACCTGACTTCAGCCGGCATCAACATGCATGTCTCCATCCTCAAGTCAGGCTGAAGCTCTACCTGACCTTCAGCCGGCATCAACATGCATGTCTCCATCCTCAAGTCAGGCTGAAACTCTACCTGACCTTCAGCCGGCATCAACATGCATGTCTCCATCCTCAAGTCAGGCTGAAACTCTACCTGACCTTCAGCCGGCATCAACATGCATGTCTCCATCCTCAAGTCAGGCTGAAACTCTACCTGACCTTCAGCCGGCATCAACATGCATGTCTCCATCCTCAAGTCAGGCTGAAGCTCTACCTGACCTTCAGCCGGCATCAACATGCATGTCTCCATCCTCAAGTCAGGCTGAAGCTCTACCTGACCTTCAGCCGGCATCAACATGCATGTCTCCATCCTCAAGTCAGGCTGAAGCTCTACCTGACCTTCAGCCGGCATCAACATGCATGTCTCCATCCTCAAGTCAGGCTGAAGCTCTACCTGACCTTCAGCCAGCATCAACATGCATGTCTCCATCCTCAAGTCAGGCTGAAACTCTACCTGACCTTCAGCCGGCATCAACATGCATGTCTCCATCCTCAAGTCAGGCTGAAACTCTACCTGACCTTCAGCCGGCATCAACATGCATGTCTCCATCCTCAAGTCAGGCTGAAACTCTACCTGACCTTCAGCCGGCATCAACATGCATGTCTCCATCCTCAAGTCAGGCTGAAACTCTACCTGACCTTCAGCCGGCATCAACATGCATGTCTCCATCCTCAAGTCAGGCTGAAGCTCTACCTGACCTTCAGCCGGCATCAACATGCATGTCTCCATCCTCAAGTCAGGCTGAAGCTCTACCTGACCTTCAGCCGGCATCAACATGCATGTCTCCATCCTCAAGTCAGGCTGAAACTCTACCTGACCTTCAGCCGGCATCAACATGCATGTCTCCATCCTCAAGTCAGGCTGAAGCTCTACCTGACCTTCAGCCGGCATCAACATGCATGTCTCCATCCTCAAGTCAGGCTGAAGCTCTACCTGACCTTCAGCCGGCATCAACATGCATGTCTCCATCCTCAAGTCAGGCTGAAGCCTACTACTCAGCCGGCATCAACAGCATGTCTCATCTCAGTCAGGCTAAGCTCACTGACCTTCACGGCATCACATGCTCTCCATCCTCAAGTCAGGCTGAAGCTCTACCTGACCTTCAGCCGCATCAACATGCATGTCTCCATCCTCAAGTCAGGCTGAAGCTCTACCTGACCTTCAGCCGGCATCAACATGCATGTCTCCATCCTCAAGTCAGGCTGAAACTCTACCTGACCTTCAGCCGGCATCAACATGCATGTCTCCATCCTCAAGTCAGGCTGAAACTCTACCTGACCTTCAGCCGGCATCAACATGCATGTCTCCATCCTCAAGTCAGGCTGAAACTCTACCTGACCTTCAGCCGGCATCAACATGCATGTCTCCATCCTCAAGTCAGGCTGAAGCTCTACCTGACCTTCAGCCGGCATCAACATGCATGTCTCCATCCTCAAGTCAGGCTGAAGCTCTACCTGACCTTCAGCCGGCATCAACATGCATGTCTCCATCCTCAAGTCAGGCTGAAGCTCTACCTGACCTTCAGCCGGCATCAACATGCATGTCTCCATCCTCAAGTCAGGCTGAAGCTCTACCTGACCTTCAGCCGGCATCAACATGCATGTCTCCATCCTCAAGTCAGGCTGAAACTCTACCTGACTTCAGCCGGCATCAACATGCATGTCTCCATCCTCAAGTCAGGCTGAAGCTCTACCTGACCTTCAGCCGGCATCAACATGCATGTCTCCATCCTCAAGTCAGGCTGAAACTCTACCTGACCTTCAGCCGGCATCAACATGCATGTCTCCATCCTCAAGTCAGGCTGAAACTCTACCTGACCTTCAGCCGGCATCAACATGCATGTCTCCATCCTCAAGTCAGGCTGAAAGCTCTACCTGACCTTCAGCCGGCATCAACATGCATGTCTCCATCCTCAAGTCAGGCTGAAACTCTACCTGACCTTCAGCCGGCATCAACATGCATGTCTCCATCCTCAAGTCAGGCTGAAGCTCTACCTGACCTTCAGCCGGCATCAACATGCATGTCTCCATCCTCAAGTCAGGCTGAAGCTCTACCTGACCTTCAGCCGGCATCAACATGCATGTCTCCATCCTCAAGTCAGGCTGAAGCTACTACCTGACACTTCAGCCGGCATCAACATGCATGTCTCCATCCTCAAGTCAGGCTGAAGCTCTACCTGACCTTCAGCCGGCATCAACATGCATGTCTCCATCCTCAAGTCAGGCTGAACTCTACCTGACCTTCAGCCGGCATCAACATGCATGTCTCCATCCTCAAGTCAGGCTGAAACTCTACCTGACCTTCAGCCGGCATCAACATGCATGTCTCCATCCTCAAGTCAGGCTGAAACTCTACCTGACCTTCAGCCGGCATCAACATGCATGTCTCCATCCTCAAGTCAGGCTGAAACTCTACCTGACCTTCAGCCGGCATCAACATGCATGTCTCCATCCTCAAGTCAGGCTGAAACTCTACCTGACCTTCAGCCGGCATCAACATGCATGTCTCCATCCTCAAGTCAGGCTGCAGCGACACACTGGCCGTTGTATCATTACCTTAAAAGTACCGACTTCAGAGGCATCCCTTCCCTCCCGAATGCATGTACCTCTCCTCTCCTTCATCCCTGCCTTCTTCAGAGGCTATTTCTCGAGCAGGTGAGATTCTAATCCTTCCGTCTGTCCAGGTATGCTTAGCAGGTAATGGTATCACTGTCTTTGGCTCCCATACTATCGGTTGTGGTGTGGTAGCCTCTGAATTCTGGAATTGTTGAAACATGTCTGCAGCTCTTGGCACAAACCCTGCGCTCATCGCTTGTTCACCAGGCACAGTCTCCTGACTGTGGTCAGGGAGCGTGTAGAAGGAGATACCAAGAAAGTAAAGCAGTGCTTTGAAGCCGGGTATCGCACTCGCGCTTGACGACTCCCTCACCCTGTAGATTGCGATTTCAGCAGAACAATCATGGTTTGGTACCCTCACCCTGTAGATTGCGATTTCAGCAGAACAATCATGGTAATCTGCAAACTTGCAATACTTCTCTTGCATAGTGCAAGCTTCAGCTTCTGAAGTTAGATTCAGATGCCCGAAACGTATGTTCTAAAACACACGTCCAGGTCATTTTAAACCTCTTCCTAGATTATCGTCATACTCCTTTGAGCCTTTTTTTCTTTTTTTTTTTTTTTCAAAGTCTAGATCTTTTGAAGTATATTCCTCTGTAACAATAGGTCTGAAAGTAAAGTTCGCCACTTGGCCAATTCCGCCTAAAAATTGAGTTGGCGAATTCAGTTCACTGTTCTAGTCGCCGAGATGGCGACATGAAAATTTTCCTGGGCTGTATAGACTTCATATATTCTATACAGACTGTGGTTCACGCAACAAATCACACATGCTTTTGCCGAGTGAATCCGACATGTGAGAGAGCATTGGTAAGATTCAGGGGCCATCTTTTATCACCAAAAACCGTGCATGCGCGGTACACTTGCTTTAGAACTAGTGCTGCTTGCCCGCACATTTTGTCACAGCCGCACGTGGTTTGCCGAGCAAAGGGTCAGACTACCTGTGAAAACGTTGGACTTCTTCATCTCACCTGATTATAGGCCTGGTGCTCCATGGACTGGCTGGTGAAATATTATCTGTGTAGACCCAGTAGTATATAGTACCCAGAAAATGCATTGATTTTTTTTTCATTTCAGGCGCAGACAGGGAAGTGACATACTAGGCTGGTACACCCACCCTGTTCCATCGTAACTCGACTTCAGTGTCAGCTATCATACTGGTGGTGGTGAAAAGTGTCAGCTATCCCACTGGTTGTGGTGAACAGTGTCAGCTATCCTACTGGTTGTGGTTTACAGTGCCAGTTATCCTACTGGTTGTGGTGAACAGTTTCAGCTATCCTACTGGTTGTGGTGAAGTGTCAGCTATCCCACTGGTGGTGGTGAACTGTGCCAGTTATCCTACTGGTTGTGGTGAACAGTGTCAGCTATCCCACCGGTTGTGGTTTACAGTGCCAGTTATCCTACTGGTTGTGGTGAACAGTGTCAGCTATCTACTGCTTGTGGTGAACTGTGCCAGTTATCCTACTGGTTGTGGTGAACAGTGTCAGCTATCCTACTGGTTGTGGTGAACAGTGCCAGTTATCCTACTGGTTGTGGTGAACAGTGTCAGCTATCTACTGGTTGTGGTGAACTGTGCCAGTTATCCTACTGGTTGTGGTGAACAGTGTCAGCTATCCTACTGGTTGTGGTGAACAGTGTCAGCTATCCTACTGGT
>CM065724.1:9461572-9474072 GCA_033310375.1 Conus canariensis | reverse complement strand
GTTTTCATTTAAATTGCTGTTGAGTTATAATGAATACTCTGTGTGTGTATGTTTGTGTCCTACAGATGTATGTCACTTATGAGTTGAAGTTTCTGCACACTGTCGTCTTTTAGCGCATATGTAATTTCTCAACTTATTTGCATGAATTCGAATTTGGAAAAAAAACACTATCTAATACTACCAAACACTTACAGCATATCATCAATTCAAGTCATATGAACATGCATAGTTAAAGAGGACCATCAAGTTGAGGTTGTTATAGAATGTTCTTCGGCATGTATAGACATAACACTGTTCTATTTAATGCATGTGGTATAACAGAGAGAGAGAGAGGAGAGAGAGAGAGAGAGAGAGAGAGAGAGAGAGAGAGAGAGAGAGAAGACATTACATTTCTCAGCAACATTCAACCTTCCCCCACCCCTTCCCCTATTTTGGTGATACATACTTTAATGACACACGGGCTTCATCACCAATTGATGTTACTCTCGTGACATCAATGTGATACGTGCATGGATTTTTATGAAATTAAGTAATGTTTCCAGCATTTCTCTATATGATCTTCATGATCATTAAGATGCATGACACTGAGTATGCTATTTTTTTTTTTAATTTAACATTTAGTGTTGCATGGTGTGAACATGGTTTTGCATAGAATATAGGAGGATTTATTTTGTGTAAAATAAATGGGGACAGAACAATCAAATTAAAAGTATTTGCAATGTTCACGTTATGACACACAAGACCATTCTCCTCAGACATTTTTGTAACGACCTTGATGGATTGCCTTATCTGTTGTCGCAGGGTTAAAACGTGTCAACAGAAGTCAGTATGTCTGGCAATACTAAAAGACAGACGATGTTCCTGGTTGTGAGGGGATTTAAATGTCCTCATGCTGAACACGATCGTTGACGGAAGTCAAAGCCTCATCATATTTTGCACCTCTTGCGGAAATCATACGAGGTAAATACCGTATTAAAATGAATTTCGCAAAACTTAGTTGACCATAAGCTTCCGCATACATCTCTAAACTCATCAACACTCTTATATTATCCTCATTATTATATTTATCATCTTCACTATTATCATTAGCATTAGTGTTAGTATTATTATAATTGTCATTATCATTACTATAAGGGTATTCATATACAGCGCATATCCTTGGTTAGTGGCCGAGCTCAGAGCGTTCTGCAATCCTCGCTTTCGCTCACAGAATGGTCTGTCTTCCCAGGTTTAGCTGACTGAAGAGCTGCCTGATGATGCTACGTTCAGTCGTTTCTTGCTTCATTTAAATCTGAAATCAGTCACTCAGTCATTCTTTCATTTTTCATCCACGGAAGGTGCATGCTATGTGTACATGTGTCATCCATATCAACGAAAGCACTGGGTAATAAGCATCTTTAAGGTCAATTGATGCCTTGTAGCAGCCTGGTGTAATCAGTCTAAGAGCAGTCTGAAAAGTGTCCATCTTAAAATGGTGATATGCTATGTGTTTATTCAGCTGTTTCAAATTAAAAATCATCCTGTGGTGTCGATCCTTTTGGGGGCGTGTGAAAACTGGAGAACTGAACTGAGCATGATCTGGGGTGCACGTGGATATAACCCCTTTCGCGACTAGTTTCTGGACCTCATCAGAATTAATTTGCTTTTCTTTATAATTCAGTCTAGGATGTCTAGAAGCCATGTTTGGCAAATCATTGGTTGAACAGTCAAGTTCAAGTCCATTTACTGTTTCAAGATTGTCAGGTTCCTTTGTCAGCTTTCTCAAGTTTTCACTAAATTGTTTTCATTCTGCCTGCTTGAAATGAAGGAACGTCAGATCCTATGTCCGAGAGCAGGGCTATGGGGGAGCATGCTTATCACTAACCCTTTTTTGTGTTGGCCTCCCAGGCCCTACTTTTTCCTGCTGTAGTAAAACATCTGACTCTGCCTGCCATATAACGGCTTTCTGCGTGCGAGCCCTCTTTGGCGCCAATTTGTCTGGCCTACAAAACCACGCCTCGCAGGCGCTGGCCTTTGATGCCTGTGTACACCCCACTTCTATCACAGCTGAGCCTATCCTCTCCATTTCTCTTACTTCTTTCAGCGATCCAGCAAGGTCATCCCCAAATAACTGGCTTGTAACAGGCACGGAGTCAGTGCATAGCGCAGCGAAATCATTGCTAAGGAACGGGCGTAAATCCTGCCTGCATCTGAGGAGCAAAAGCGCATCAAAGTTTATGTCAGAGATGGCTTTCTTCAGTTCTTTGTCTACTGTACTTATGCTCTTGCAATCAGCATGGAACACAAGCTGAGAGCTGTTGGCAAAAGCAGTGGCACCTTTGACGATGGCCCTTTACCTCTGAGCCAATTTCAGATCTGCTTTCCTAGCAGAGGCTGGAACTTTCTTCCATACGTGTGGGTTTACTTGGGGACTTGTAAAATTGTCACAATTTTCAGGTCTTTTGGTTTTGTCAAACTTTTCTTTAACTTTGATGTCATTGTGTCTTTTCTTAAAACATTTGTTTGCCATCTCAGCTAAGGAGGATCTTACACCTACTGTTTGTTCTTTTTCCTCTAATTCATTTTCAATATCTTTCCACATGCCTTGAACTGAAGACGGAATTGAAATGGCATCTGAATCATCAGTCAACTCTCCCTCGGAACTAGAACTTTGTTCTCTTTTTCTCTTCATTGCAGGTGAACTCTTGGAACTATTCTGAATCACTCTCCTGCCGCGAGCGCCGTTTTTTTTTTTTTTTTTTTTTTTTTTGCCATTGACAGCCAGCTCTTGGGTGTGGTTTCCATCTTTCTCACTCTTGCTTTTTCCTTTGTTACCTTCTGTCTTGAGGGCAGCACCAAGTTTCTCTTCAAACCGGAAAAGCATGGTAGTCACCTTGTTAAATCTTCTTTCCCAGTTTTGCTCTGATTTATCCATCCTGCTTTCATTACTATCTTCCTCTTCAGAGGACTGATTTTTCAGGTTTTTCATCCCTCTCAGGGGACTTCTCTCTCTCTCTATCCTGCTCAGTGGCAGTGGGGAAAATTCCCGTGCAAAACCTCAGTTGCTTTCCCCATAAATTTGACAGAACAAGAAATAGCACCAGTCTAAATCTAACAAAGTTTCAGTGATATATCATAGTTTCAAAAAACATGACTACAAGAGTGTAGATTGCAGAATAATGTCGTCTTACATAGTAAAGCAATACCAACAAAGCAAAGCGTCAATAACAAATACGTCCTCAAGAGAAAAAAAAAAGCAAGACGTACAGACTTACCTGGTGTCCTCGTCACACATAAACACATCACATTCACATAATTATACAACCTAACACACAGTACATTACAAACCCCTGAGACTTCCCTCATTTCTAGATTAGTCTGTCAGCATCCCTGAAGCACGTGTTGCCTGGCTCAGCGTCAACGTCCAATTGACCTGGCTTAGCAGTGCGCGCCAATACTTGTGTCACATCTTGTTACTTCGCCTGACTAACGCAACAGAGAATGATAATTGCCTTTTCTTTAACGATTCAAGATTGGTGAGGCTCATGCATCTCTCTGATCATCGCTTTGTGGAGAAACAAAAATAGTTGCTGAAAACGTTCAAGGACTGTTTTGGTTCGTGCAAAGGACTGTAACTGTATGAAAGTTCTCATGTCAAAGAAATCATTTTGTGAGAAACTCCCTGTTGATGAAATTAGTCTGTGGTCGTTGAACATAAATTTGCATTCTTTATTCTTAGGTACACATTTCCGTACAATAAAGGCTTCAATAGCTAAGTTGACTAGAGATTGCCGACATCGGTTTTACATTGTATGCAAACAGGCCTGCAGGCCTAACAATGTATCTCAACCGAGTGCCAGTGGATAGTATTGTGCAGGCTGTGTTCCCTCTCTGCAGAAAAGATTGTTCAAATGTCAATTAAGAACCAGTCTTAAGTCCGCCGTAACTTGTCGATCTCTGTGAAGAAGATAATAGATGACAAGTTTCAACCAAGAGAAAATCTAGAATTCGTCGTTAGTTCGCGATATAGACACGCGAACCAAAGCTTTGTCCTGTGAAGACTGATCTTTAGATACCCTCCAGAGCAAACGTCTTGTCTGCCGCTCATCAAGGTCGGACCCCTGCCTGTACACAGACTTTACCTGTGTGTGAAATACTGAGTGTGCTTCAAACTTGACAGCCAGGCACTGTCAACTGCAAAGCGTGGCCAGCAGACAGCCAACATGCAATTAGCAGGCAGACAGAAAGCCCATCAGATTAACAGGAAGTGACCAATGCCTTCCACATGCGCAGTAAAAAGTCAACTAACTAACAGCGAAAATACTTATCCTCCTACTGCTTGATCTAGGTCTGAACAAAGCCAAAAATAAGGTGCTGACCTCTTTCCTGTACACTGCATCCCCTGTCAGTAGTAGTATTATATGTAGGAATCACGCCCTATGGAGATGGGGATGGATTGTATATCGTCATAAGAAGTGACATTAGCGGAAGTGACATCACCCGGAAATGACGTGACATCATCCAGAAATGAATCATCCCGGAAGTGTCAAAGGAGTGACATCATATGAACTAACCTCACAGGAAGTGACATCACTCGGAAATTGCGTCATCTTACAGGAAATGACCTCATTCCGGAAGCGTCATCATCCCATCTCATCCAGCGTGTCGTGATCTTAAAGCGGAAATCGCACGTGAAACGGCCCTGACCTTTTTCTTTTTTGCTACGCAGTTTGAGTATCGTTTTGCAAGGGGCAGTCTCCAGCGAACATCCAGCGAACATCCATCTTGAGGGGGATGGAAAAAACAAACAAACAAGACCTTTTCCCCAGCGCCAAATGGACTGTCCCTGGTGTGACCTACTCAGTAACCCTTCCCATACGAGTCACGCTCGAGTTGCTTTTACTTATACCCTTGACTGATTTTGTAAGCCACCCTCTTTCCCCTCACGCTCGACGGATTGGGTGACTCGGGGGTGACTGCCCCTTACAAAACGATACTCAAACTGCGTAGTAAAAAAAAAAAAAATGTTAAGGCCGTTTCACGCGCCATTTCCGCTTAAAGATAACAACACTCTGGACGAGATTGTACTTCCTGGGTGATGACGTTTCCGGGATGAGGTTATTTCCTGTAAGATGACGCCATTTCCGTGTGATGTCACTTCCTGTGAAGTTAGTTCATATGATGTCACTCCTTTGACACTTCCGGGATGATGTCACTTCCCCTATCACGTCGTTTTTGGGTGATGTAACTTCCCGTATGAGTTTATTTTCGCTGATGTCACTTCCTATGACGCCATACATTCCTTACATTCCATCCCTATCCCCATAGGGCCTGATTCCTACCTATAATACTACTCCTGTCCCTTTCCAGCAACACCCTTTTCACTGCTAAAGTGCTATGTCCCAGTCCTACCCACCACCTGCACCACTGTTAAAGTGCTATGTCCCAGTCCTACCCACTCGCCTGCACCACTGTTAAAGTACTATGTCCCAGTCCTACCCACTGCCTGCACCACTGTTAAAGTGCTATGTCCCAGTCCTACCCACTGCCTGCACCACTGTTAAAGTACTATGTCCCAGTCCTACCCACTGCCTGCACCACTGTTAAAGTGCTATGTCCCAGTCCTACCCACTGCCTGCACCACTGTTAAAGTACTATGTCCCAGTCCTACCCAGCACCTGCACCACTGTTAAAGTACTATGTCCCAGTCCTACCCACCGCCTGCACCACTGTTAAAGTGCTATGTCCCAGTCCTACCCACCGCCTGCACCACTGTTAAAGTACTATGTCCCAGTCCTACCACCAAGTACTATGTCCCAGTCCTACCCACTGCCTGCACCACTGTTAAAGTACTATGTCCCAGTCCTACCACCAAGTACTATGTCCCAGTCCTACCCACTGCCTGCACCACTGTTAAAGTGCTATGTCCCAGTCCTACCCACCAAGTACTATGTCCCAGTCCTACCCACCAAGTACTATGTCCCAGTCCTACCCACTGCCTGCACCACTGTTAAAGTGCTATGTCCCAGTCCTACCCACTGCTGCACCACTGTTAAAGTGCTATGTCCCAGTCCTACCCACTGCCTGCACCACTGTTAAAGTGCTATGTCCCAGTCCTACCCACTGCCTGCACCACTGTTAAAGTGCTATGTCCCAGTCCTACCCACCACCTGCACCACTGTTAAAGTGCTATGTCCCAGTCCTACCCACCACCTGCACCACTGTTAAAGTGCTATGTCCCAGTCCTACCCACCACCTGCACCACTGTTAAAGTACTATGTCCCAGTCCTACCCACCGCCTGCACCACTGTTAAAGTGCTATGTCCCAGCCCTACCCACCACCTGCACCACTGTTAAAGTACTATGTCCCAGTCCTACCCACCACCTGCACCACTGTTAAAGTACTATGTCCCAGCCCTACCCACCACCTGCACCACTGTTAAAGTACTATGTCCCAGTCCTACCCACCACCTGCACCACTGTTAAAGTACTATGTCCCAGTCCTACCACCACCTGCACCACTGTTAAAGTACTATGTCCCAGTCCTACCCACCACCTGCACCACTGTTAAAGTACTATGTCCCAGTCCTACCCACCACCTGCACCACTGTTAAAGTACTATGTCCCAGTCCTACCCACCACCTGCACCACTGTTAAAGTACTATGTCCCAGTCCTACCCACCAAGTACTATGTCCCAGTCCTACCCACTGCCTGCACCACTGTTAAAGTGCTATGTCCCAGTCCTACCCACTGCCTGCACCACTGTTAAAGTGCTATGTCCCAGTCCTACCCACCACCTGCACCACTGTTAAAGTACTATGTCCCAGTCCTACCCACCACCTGCACCACTGTTAAAGTGCTATGTCCCAGTCCTACCCACTGCCTGCACCACTGTTAAAGTGCTATGTCCCAGCCCTACCCACTGCCTGCACCACTGTTAAAGAGCTATGTCCCAGCCCTACCCACCACCTGCACCACTGTTAAAGTATTATGTCCTAGTCTTACCCACCGCCTGCACCACTGTTAAAGAGCTATGTCCCAGCCCTACCCACCACCTGCACCACTGTTAAAGTATTATGTCCTAGTCTTACCCACCGCCTGCACCACTGTTAAAGTGCTATGTCCCAGTCCTACCCACCACTTGCACCACTGTTAAAGTACTATGTCCCAGTCCTACCTATCATCTGCACCACTGTTAAAGTACTATGTCCCAGTCCTACCTATCATCTGCACCACTGTTAAAGTACTATGTCCCAGCCCTACCCACCACCTGCACCACTGTTAAAGTGCTATGTCCCAGTCCTACCCACCGCCTGCACCACTGTTAAAGTGCTATGTCCCAGCCCTACCCACCACCTGCACGAACAGAACGTGTTCAGCTTGGAGTTGTATCACTGAGGCAAAAATAGCGTATTGTTGTCCCAGTCTTATAGGGCCGCAATAGCTCAGTGGTAGAGCGCCGGACTCGTGATCTGGTGTTTGCGGGTTCGAATCTCCGCTGGGACGTTTCGGTACAGAGGGATTTTTCCCTCGGAGTTAACATTGGTTCTGACTCCATTTCCCAAACAGTCCTTCGAATGAGACTATAAACCGAGGTTCCGTGTGTGAAAGCACGCATAACATCTTGCACACACGTAAAATCCCATCACCAACTTTCAGAAGAGAATGCCAGTTTGGCCGTTGGTATGGATGACACGTTACACATAACATGCACCTTTCCCGAAGTTGGAGTATGGCTGCCTTCATGGCGGGATGAAAAGCGGTCATACATACAAAACTCCACTCCCTTTGTTGGGCACATGGGATTAATCATTGCCTTTCTATACAGGGGGTGTCTGCAGGAGTATCAGCCTGTGTATGCAGAAGAAGTCCCAGTCTTCTTGACAGTTTCACTCCGTTTGGACTTGGCTATCTTTTTCTTTTTTTCTTATTTTTTCCAGTTTTTTTTTTTTTTCTTTTTTTTGTCTTATTTTCCTTGCCAGCTCAGAGGTATTTGTACCATGCCGCTCATTCCAGGTTTCTGTCCACAGCCACACCCTAATTTGTCCCGCTGCAGCCCTGATACTGGCAGTCCATATGTCACTATCATGTCGTCATGAGGCAACCCACCAGAGGAGATACTGCACTGCTGCTGAGTGTTGTGTGCATTCAGCAGCGTCTGTTCTGATCCAACATGCTTGACTATCCCAGGAAGACTATACCACAAAGGCCATATGTGTGTATGTAGGTAGGTAGGTGTGTAGATAGGTAGGTAGGTAGGTAGTAGGTTGGTAGGCAGGTAGGTATGTAGGTATGTATGTAGGTATGCGTGTATTCACTGGTTTGTTTGTTTTTTATATACCTATTGATTCACTGAAATCTAAATGACGCACATGAAATGACCTACTGACATGCTATTGACTCCAGCCCCGAACGTTTTCAGCCCGATGTAGACATAGTCATCGTTTCCCTGAAACTTCAGAAACTTCTCCACTTCTTCCCATTCCGTGTGTGTGTTCAGACTGGCCAAAGTCCCCCCACGTTGCCAACAGGCGTGGGATGCATGGTCCCAGTAGGTGAAGTTGGTGAGGTGCAGGTAGCAGCTGCCAGCGATCCACGTCTGCCCTTCCCCACAGAGAGAGTTCACCTCTGCAGCGTTGGCTTCGTCTTCTACTCTGTAGAACATAGCAAAAAACTTATGTTACTTATTCTTTATGCTCACAGTCATAGTGCACGCACTTGGAATGCAGAAACCAAAACAGCTGGACCTAAATCATGCACGCTGTAGTGACACTTACTGCATCAGTTTAAGTGAACTCTGGCGTTTGTTTGTGTGTGTTTTCTCCTAACGGATTATTTTTTCTTTTCTTTTTTTTCCAATATGGAAGCCCAACATTACACTGCTTTGATATGTCCGTTCGACATATTACCCCGTGAGCCTTGTAGATCTTCCCCTTATTAGTTATCTTTCAGACAGACTGACAGACAGACAGACAAACACAGAGACGCACGACCACCCTCAAAATGAAAAGTTCGAACATTATGCAAACCGACACCCGCAAATAAGCAGCCAACAACACAGTTCGAATTAGCAATATACACTACTTGCTGCAACATAGGCACATGCTATGTCTCCTATTGTTGTCGCCAAGCTCACTTAAAACCAATACGAAGAGCAACGAGAGTGTCTTTCATATGCCTGTCAGGCAGTGAACTGGAAAGCATGGATTTAGTGTTTGTTGTTTATTCAGGCCTCCACTTCGTTTGATATTTTGTTGTTTTATTGTTTGAATCTCTTCTTTAATTTCCTTTGTTTTCCCTTTCAGTTTGTTCCTCAGCTTGTTGTTCCATTCCTGCCTCATATTGTGTTTCATCTTGTTTCATTCTGACTTCACATTGTGTTATATCTTTGTTTCTTTCAACACGTTCAATGCAAACAAAGGAGTCATACAAACGCAAGTAATCTACCGTAACAGAAGTTTTCCCCCGTTGTATACCGAGTCCATTCACACTTGCCGGCCTACACTAATGACACACAAAGCAGGAGAAACACACCCTCTGCAGACACGCGGTCAGAACTGAGTTACATGGAGGATCTTTCCCTACACCCTTCTCCCTACAGCGCCTGGTCATCACTTCAGTATGGCTTTGAAAATAAATACGTGGGTAACTAAATAAATCAATAGTTAAATGAATGAATAAATAAATCAATAATTCAACACACACACACACTCTCTCTCTCTCTCTCTCTCTCTCTCTCTCTCTCTCTCTCTCTCTCTCTTACACGCTTTGTGTGTGTGTGTGTGTGTGTGTGTGTGTGTGTGTGTGTGTGTGTGTGTTCGAGAGTAGATTGGGAGTGTTAAGGCTTGCCTTTACAACGTTTACATCCCATTATTTAATACTGGAATATATATATATATATATATATATATATATATATATATATATATATATATCACGAACAATATAAAAATGTCCTTAAAAAATCTGAAAGGTCTCAACATTCTAGGGAGCAACATCTGTTAAAAATATTTTTAAAATGAAGTGTTAAAATCAACAAGCTTGTTTCGAGCCTCTTGCTCTCGCCAAGATATTCTTTTGGGGCACGCTATCTGTCTTTTATAGCGTGCGGGACCTGATTCCGTTTCTGCATGTGTGAGTCGCTGCACGTGTGGTCTGTGGTTCTTGTTGGGGTCTGTTCAGGTGGAGTGCACTAACAAAGATTTCCATTTGTGCCTGCAATTGTTTACTATTTCTACTTTTGTATTCAAAGTTGCTAGGTGTGGTTTACATAATATTAACCATTTTTCTGTGGAGCATAGATTGCATTTTTTAAAAAATATTGTTGTATGGTGTTGCTCTTTTTATGATTTTCCATGATATGCTGTAGTCTATTTTTTTTTATCTTTGAGTCTCCAAATGTATTTACTAAGCTCTGTTTGGTTTTTGTATTTTTCTTTTTGAATGACTGTTTATGGTTTGCGTATCTGGTTTTGAAAGTGTTTTCAGTGATCCCTATATATGTTTCTTTTTCATTTTCTGATGTTATCATAGCTTGGTATACAATATTGCTGTGAAGACATTTGTTGCTTAGGGGGCACTGTTCTTTTTTAGTGCAGTTGCAAGATGTCCTTTCGGCACCCTTTTCTGTTGTATTGCTTTTCGTTTTGTTAGATGAGTCAATTATGTTTTTAAGGTTGGGCATACATGAGTATGATAGTTTAATGGTGTTTTTGTTGAATATTTTGAACAGTTTGCGTTCTTTTGGGAATGATGTTGCCATGATTTTAAAGAATTCTTTTCCTACGTTTGTTTTTACTTGTCCATCGTATGGGGGGTTGTACCATGTGATCTTCCTTTTCCTGTTTTTTCTTATTTCTAATCGTGTTATTGTCTGGGTTGTATTGTAGTTTGTAATTATAACCACTTTTTTGTAATGCTTCTTGGTATTCTGTTGCTGCATTATCGAATACTTTTTCCTTGCATGACAGGTTGGATAGTCTCTTGTTTATACCATTGGGTATTGTTTTTAGTATAGATGGTGGGTGGTTGCTTTTGATATTTACGTAGATTGGTATGTCATTGGGTTTTTTGTATGGTTTGTATACATGGTCATTGAGGTCTAATGTTATGTATAGGTAATTCACTACTTTTTCGTTTGCTTCTATTGTGATTTTTAAGTTGATTTTAAGTGGTTATGATTACAAACTACAATACAACCCAGACAATAACACGATTAGAAATAAGAAAAACAGGAAAAGGAAGATCATATGGTACAACCCCCCATACGATGGACAAGTAAAAACAAACGTAGGAAAAGAATTCTTTAAAATCTTGGCAACATCATTCCCAAAAGAACTTCAAAATATTCAACAAAAACACCATTAAACTATCATACTCATGTATGCCCAACCTTAAAAACATAATTGACTCATCTAACAAAACGAAAAGCAATACAACAGAGAAGGGTGCCGAAAGGACATCTTGCAACTGCACTAAAAAAGAACAGTGCCCCCTAAGCAACAAATGTCTTCACAGCAATATTGTATACCAAGCTACGATAACATCAGAAAATGAAAAAGAAACATATATAGGGATCACTGAAAACACTTTCAAAACCAGATACGCAAACCATAAACAGTCATTCAAAAAAGAAAAATACAAAAACCAAACAGAGCTTAGTAAATACATTTGGAGACTCAAAGATAAAAAATAGACTACAGCATATCATGGAAAATCATAAAAAGAGCAATACCATACAACAATATTTTAAAAAAATGCAATCTATGCTCCACAGAAAAATGGTTAATATTATGTAAACCACACCTAGCAACTTTGAATACAAAAGTAGAAATAGTAAACAATTGCAGGCACAAATGGAAATCTTTGTTAGTGCACTCCACCTGAACAGACCCCAACAAGAACCACAGACCACACGTGCAGCGACTCACACATGCAGAAACGGAATCAGGTCCCGCACGCTATAAAAGACAGATAGCGTGCCCCAAAAGAATATCCTGACGAGAGCAAGAGGCTCGAAACAAGCTTGTTGATTTTAACGCTTCATTTCAAAAATATTTTTAACTAATATATATATATATGCCTACAAGACAGAAATCAGTATTTTTTTCGGTGCCTGTGCCAGATAGATACAATTCTGTAAGGAACATCCAGTGAATATTAGAGTTGAGGGTTGTTTGGAGATGTCATCAGTACCAAAATAAAACCTCCTCTGAGAAAGGCCCAGTGCCAAACGTTGATAAATCATTTTGTTTGTTAATTGCCTTTATATAATCATCTGTGTGTGTAAATGTTCTCAAATCGCCGACATGGATCGAAAGACTGCAAGTCCAAAACCCAGCGAGGTTTACATCATGGTGACCAGGATATGTGTCCCTTACTCAAACACACTAGTCACTTCTTGTGACAGTTCTTGTTTTATGTGTCGTTAGATTCACCAGGCTTTAGGGCTGAGTAGACGTGGTGTAGCGATGTCAGTCAGTCCCGCATGCAGTGTTCAAGGTTTAAATCATTAAAGTCC
>CM065724.1:9439072-9456572 GCA_033310375.1 Conus canariensis | reverse complement strand
AGACTATCCAATTTGTCATGTAACGAAACAGTATTCAACAACGCTACAGCTGAATACCAAGAGGCGTTACATACAAGTGGCTACAATTACAAACTAAGATACGATCCAGACAATGATACAAAAAGATGCAGAAAGAACAGGAAAAGGAATATCATATGGTACAATCCCCCATATGATGCAAGAGTTAAAACAAATGTAGGGAAAGAATTCTTTAAAATCTTGACATCATCTTTCCCAAAAGACCATAAATTATTCAAGATATTCAACAAAAACAACATCAAATTATCATATTCATGTATGCCGAACCTTAAAAATGCCATCGATTCAGCAAACAAAATGAAAAGCAGCACAGAAAAAAAGGAGGGTAACGAAAGGAAATCTTGTAACTGTACCAAAAAAGAACAGTGCCCCCTAAGCAACAAATGCCTTTATAACAACATTGTGTACCAAGCCACTGTAACATCAGAGAACGCAAAAGAAACATATGTAGGTATCACGGAAAACCAATTCAAAACTAGATATGCAAACCATAAACAATCATTCAACAAAGAAAGATACAAAAACCAAACAGAATTGAGTAAATACATTTGGAAACTTAAAGAAAAAAACATAGACTACAACATATCTTGGAAAATTTTAAAAAGAGCAGCATCATACAACAACATTTCAAAAAAATGCAATCTATGCCTAACAGAGAAATACATTATACTATGTAAACCACAGTTGGCAACTCTAAATGTTAGAACAGAAATGGTTAACAATTGCAGACACAGATGGAAGTTCCTATCAGCGAAAAAAACCAACACCTGAGAAACACATGTAGCACGGGAAAAAAACAACAGCAAACCAGCTAGCTATATATATACGTGGCACTGGCAACACAAGCTCATCACATCCTGACGACCGCACAGCGTGAAACAAATTTGTAGATGTTTTTAGAAGCTTGATTTTAACTTGCTTTTAATACAACAAATATATATATATATATATATATATATATATATATACTGTTCAAAAAAAGAAACGCAACAAATGATATTTTGGAATACGATGCAATATTTACATATTCCCAACATGAATGATGTTGACAAATAGCAGAATTGATTCACCCGTTCCTCTGCCATGTCAGTGTACAAGTTCAGCGCATGCCGTGCGATAAACACGTGCTGGTGGGCTAAAATCTAGCGCTGTAAACTTTCGACTGTCGACGGATTTGCAGACGGGAAATTCACGTGCAAAGCACAGAATACAATACGGACAACACCTCAATAGCAAGGTATAAAAGGGGTTTGGCTTCATTGAAAAATGAAACCAGAAACGAAAGGAAAGAATGCCAAATCTGAATAGCCAACAACGAGAAAATGCGATAGGCCGGTTGCAGGCCGGACAGAGTCAAGCGGCTGTTGCCAGACATTTCAATGTGGCCAGAAGCACCATCTGTAGGCTTTGGAACCGGTTTGGAACGACGGGGTTAACAGCAGATCGACCTCGTTCAGGACGGCCAAGGTGCACAACCCGAGCCCAAGATCGCTACATTACGCTCCGCCATGTTCGGGATCGTTTCCTGTGTGCCTCCTCTACAGCCCAGGCCATCCCTGGCCACAGACGTATAAACGGACAAACCGTACGTAATCGTCTACATGCTGTTGGAATGAGGGCTCGAAGACCTGTCCGAGGACCCGTTATGACTCAGCGTCATCGCCAGGCACGACTTCAATGGTGCATGCAACATCTTCCCTGGGCTGTTCATCGTGAATGGAGACAGGTTTCATTCAGCGACGAATCACATTTCCTGCTGCAACGCCATGACCGGAGGAGGAGGGTCTATCGCAGAACGAATGAACGCTATGCACAGAACTGTGTTGATCAGACACCTCCCCATGGTGGTGGAGGGGTAATGGTATGGGGAGCCATCAATTTCAGTGGCAGAAGCCCCCTAGTACTGGTCCAGGGACGACTTAATGCTCAGCGCTACATTGCAGAAATCCTCCAGCCTCACGTTCTTCAACTCCTGTCTGCTCCTGGTTCCATATTCATGCAGGATAATGCTCGGCCACACTCAGCCCGCTTAACACATTTCCTGGCTGCCAACAACGTCAGTCTCCTTCCCTGGCCCTCTATGTCACCGGATTTAAACCCAATAGAGCACATTTGGGATGAGTTGGATCGCCGAGTCCGTGCCCGAGTTAATGCCCCTACAAATGAACAAGAGTTGTTCCAGGCTCTTCAGGAGGAGCGGGACACCATTCCACTGCGCGTCATCCGCAGTCTGCTGCGATCCCTGCCCAGGCGACTTCAAGGTGTGATTGCTGCACAGGGAGGACACACACGCTACTGACGTTCGAAAGGTGTGAGCTCTTCTGTAATGACTTTTTGGCACTGTTTTTTTCAACGCAAAATCAGATAAGCCATTATGTTTCAATCATCTCCACTTTAACGGTGTTTTGCAGTTACCTGAAAATGTACAATGTTTTGAAAATAGTAAAGGCAGGTGACCAATTGCTGCTGTTGCGTTTCTTTTTTTGAACAGTATATATATATATATATATATATATATATATATATATATATATTGTGTGTGTGTGTGTGTGTGTGTGTGTGTGTGTGTGTGTGTGTGTGTGTACAACAAATAAAGATGTCCACATGACCGTGCCTGTTACCTCCACTTTATTTTATTTTTCTAATTTTCGGCTTTTAAGCCTTCATCACGAATCCACTCCCGTGCACAGGTCAGCCCTCTATCCCCTCTCAAAACGCCCCACTGTAAGGACAGTGACATCTCCGTCAGTCACAAGATCAGCACTGTGCAGACTGAAACCTGTAAGGACAGTGACATCTCCATCAGTCACAAGATCAACACTGTGCAGACTGAAATCTGTTAGGAAGGACAGTAACGTCTCCATCAGTCACAAGATCAGCACTGTACAGACTGAAACCTGTAAGGACAGTGACGTCTTTATCAGTCACAAGATCAGCACTGTACAGACTGAAACCTGTAAGGACAGTGACGTCTCCATCAGTCACAAGATCAGCACTGTACAGACTGAAACCTGTAAGGACAGTGACGTCTCCGTCAGTCACAAGATCAGCACTGTACAGACTGAAACCTGTAAGGACAGTGACATCTCCGTCAGTCACAAGATCAGCACTGTACAGACTGAAACCTGTAAGGACAGTGACATCTCCGTCAGTCACAAGATCAGCACTGTACAGACTGAAACCTGTAAGGACAGTGACGTCTCCATCAGTCACAAGATCAGACTGATGCGTTCAATCCATCTTCTGAGGCTGCACACGAGATATTGAATTTTTTAATAATTCCAAACGCGTAAATGTGGAGGAAGTGGGGCTGGATTGGACACAATCTCAGGAAGCCAGCATCCAGCGCCACACGCCAAGCCCTGACATGGAACTCGCAGGGGAAAAGGAAGAGAGGCCGACCTCGCAGCAGCTGGAGGCGAGACACTGAGACCGAGATAAAGAGGCAGGGGACCAACTGGACAGGCATTCAGCGAGCAGCCCAGAACCGAGTGCGATGGCGGAGTGTTGTCGATGGCCTATGCTCACCCTTGATATGGACTTAAGTAAGTAAGTGACGTGGAAATGTGATTAAAAAAAAAATCACAAGAAGTGAAACACCAGACACGCTCTTCATCTCACCAACGAGCAGGTGCGACATACGGTGAAGTGGCAGAATGGACCATACAGAGATCTGCTGATATCAATCAGGAGTAAACCACATTATGTCCATGTGAAAAGATCCAGTGATGGTAACTTCTGCCCAGATCATAGAAAGCCAGGTTGGAGTATCATTTTTTCTTTCGTGTACCTTGTACAGGGTGACTTAGGTTAAGCCAAGTAAAGCCAAGAGCTGGTAAAGTCTGTTATTGTTACCAAGGACGTTGAAACCTCAACGAGAGTTTACATTTTGAATCGCTTTATTGAAATATTTTGTGAAGGAACAACTTCATTCAGAAAACTTCTTGCAAATGGAGCTGATGTCACACTGGCTTGTAAGCGGATTGTGGACGCACTCGTGGCCTTTGGCCATTTTTTCGATCATTCTTCACAGATGTATAGAATGATTTCTGCTGGGAAAAAAGTTTTCTTTGTTTCAAACCTGTTCCAGGAGCAGTAGACTTTGATTGCTCCGGGTTCGTGGGAACAACAGAGTGATTAATTAAATGATTCGGGTTTTACTCTTGTAAATGTGCAAACTAGTTTGTTCCTTGCATGACAGTTGTGTGATCGTGTCGTTTACCGAGACTGAACAAACGAAGTGTGAAAGTTAAAAGTTAAGTATTGTTGTGCTACAAACTGGTGTCTTTTGTCTTTTGTTTGTGTGAGAGAAAAAAAAAACTGTGTAATTTAAACAGAAGGGACGTTCTCTTTCAGTTTGCGAGCAGTGTGTTCATGGTTAAAGACCACACATTTTCTCGTTGCTGAAACACAACGACGATGATTAGGATACATAAGCATCGAAAAGATTAAGCAATACAACAAAACAATGCTTTTGTCATCTGGGGGAAAATGACCAAACAACTAAGCAACTTAGAAAATGTGAGAGAATAAGGGTGCTTATGATGCTCTGGGTTAAGTAGCTGTTTATGATTCTCATTTAATATAAGAGCAAATAAGAAGTGAAATTCTGTACGTAAATCACTGGAATCGCATATGTTGCATTTTCTGTGTTGCCCGTTAATACCAGCTGAACGTCCACTCTGGATCCGCAGTCTGTGGCTCAAAGAGTTCTGTACTTTAACAAAGCACTGGATAATTTTATAGGCAAAATAGACAGAAATTCTTCAAACTAAAACTTTAAACACATTCTGTTTTTATGAAAGTTTCATCCTGCCTTACTTGCCTTACTTCAGCAAACCACTTAGAATAAGAGATAATGAAGTTTTTCAGTGGTATAAAGCCGGAAATGTTAAGTCAGAGAACACGTAAATCAAGAATATGCAAAATAAGATAATTTGTACAGAGAAAAAAAATATACCACATCTCAATGTACATATTTCCAAGGCCAAATTTGTTCGCTCGATCGTTTTCATACGATGTGTGGATAGAACTATTGTACTGATGAATAAGTGAAGACTGCCAAGATCATGACGTACTCATCAATCAGACCACTTGTTTCAGTTCTAAGCGTGGCAGCTCAGCAGACTGGAAAGTTGTGGCTTCGAATGTCATTAGAGGCAGCCATTTTTCGAATGTTTCTGGCCCAGTTAGCTCTTTCCCAGAGCTACGTGTGCAGCAGGCTCAAAGTAACAGACCAGAACCACACAGAACATATTACCACCAACTTGTAACAGACCAGAACCACACAGAACATATTACCACCAACTTGTAACAGACCAGAACCACACAGAACATATTACCACCAACTTGTAACAGACCAGAACCACACAGAACATATTACCACCAACTTGTAACAGACCAGAACCACACAGAACATATTACCACCAACTTGTGACAGACCAGAACCACACAGTAGAAAGAAACTCGTGGAGAGCGTGGCAGCAGAGAGTCCTCAGAAGAGAAGCCCCCTTCAAGCAAGTGTTTCGGCCCTTATCTCCTGACACTCTAGGGGGTTGGGCCACACCCGGTTCATGACTCCGGATGTCCCTCTGCTGCCCCCCCTTTTTTTTTTCCATCTTGGGACGAGCCATGGCTGGGATTCGAACCCATGACCCTCTGGACATGCTCATTTTCCACTTAATGACTCGCACTCTAACCACTGAGCCACAGGGACACCTGATATTTGTAGGAAAGTTAAGCCTTATGAAGTTCACTTTTGTTCCTTCTTGACCAGATCCAGCTTGAACACCTCTCTGCCGCTTCTGCCATTGCTTTCAGGGCTCTGGTTTTTTCCTTCCCTGCAACTGAGAGCTGTTTCATGAGGCTGTATGCAGACGTTCCTACAAACCCCCTAGCTCCAATTTTTGCAGTGAGGACTTTGACCTGATAGCCTTCTCTCCTCAGGCTGTTTGCCAGATCAGCATACTTTTCAGTCTTGTAGATTTGAGCTGCCTCCATTATGTTCTCATATGGCACCGTGAGCTCGATCATGATCAGTTGCTTGTTTGACTTAGAGTGGACTACTATGTCTGGTCTCATGCCACTCTTGCTGATGATCTCTGGGTGACTCTTCCATTCTGGGAGGTCTGCAGTTCACTCCCAGTCATCTGCCCCGTTCAGCAGACTCTGCCTGCTGTTTCGAGTGGCACTGTTGTTCTTGGCCATGATTTGCTGCCTCCTGCCGTGAAGAATGTTGCGGGTGCTTTTGGAGTCCTGATTTTCCCTTTTGTGGTGTTGGTACTAGCCCAGACTACTTGTACAATCTCTTTGAGCACTTGGTTGTGCCTCCATGTGTACCTTCCTTGAGCCAGGGCTACTTTACATGAGCTTAGGACATGCTCCACTGTTTGTTTTTCATGGCAGAGGGGGCATGCAGGATCGTCTGTTTTCCCCCACTTCACCAGGTTTGCATTTAAGGGCAGAAGGTCATATGCAGATCTGAGAATGAAGCTGATCCTGAGAGGGGCCATGTGCCAAATGTCATTCCAAGTGAGACTTCTTTGGAGTGCATTCTCCCACGTTGTCCATTGCCCTTGCTGGCTCTGCTGGACTGCTTTTTGGAGTCTTTTTTGGTCTTCTTCTTTTCTCATCTCCTGAATCATCATGTCTCTTTTGGCTTTTCCTTTGGCCTTTGACCACCATTCAGCTTTGGTCACCCCAGTCCTTGTCTGTTGGTCTGTGTGTGTCCTGTTATTTCTCTGATCTTGAGACTTTCTTTTGCAGAATCCATCGCCTCTTGAACTTTCCATTTTCTGCCTGTCTTCAGCTGGGGCTTGATTGCTTCTACCACCTTGTCTCCTGAGTCCTCCAGCATGCTTTGAAGTCTGATCTTCCCTGCTTTGTATTCCTCCAGGATGGATTTCAGTGGTAGTTTCAGCTTTGCTTGGCGACAGTACAGCGCTATGTCAGTCAGACAGGGTGGGACACCAAGCCATTTCCTTGTGAACTTGTTGATTTTGGCTTCCATTGCCTCCACTATGCTGGTGCAGATGTCGTATATCATCAGAGGCCATAGGAGCTTTGGTATCAGCATGAACTGCAGACACCAGACCTTGTATTTGCCAGGGAGCCCACACTGGTCAATGGTCTCCAAGCCTTCCTCCGCCATCTGCTTGGTTTCTTTTGCTCTTTGTGTGTCTTTCAGCGTATCATCATACCATCTTCCAAGGCTCTTGACTGGCTCTTCTGTGACTGTTGGAATGGCCTGGTTGGCAACACTGAAGACCACAGATTCGGCCACTTTTCCTTTCCTCAGTGAGAGACTCCGTGATTTCTTTGGCTTGAACTTCATTCTGGATGAGGCAACTATGTCGTCCAGCCTCTTCAGCACATGACGTGTCTCGTCTTCTCTGGATGAAATCACTGTAGTGTCATCCATGAAGGCCTTGAGAGGAGGCATCTTGTATCCATCGCCAAGGTCTGTTTGTCTCGCGTTGTTTGTTGCTGCTTTCAAGATGAGTTCCATTGCCAGCACGAACAGTATTGGGGAAATTGCACAGCCCATTGCAATACCCACTTCCAAGTTGATCCAGTCTGTTGTGTACTCCTTGGTAGAGAACCGCATTGAGAAGCCATTGAAGTACTTCTTGAGCATGTCGCGGATGTTCTTTGGCACATGGTACATCTCAAGAGCCAACTGTATCATCTCATGGGGCACAGATCCATATGCGTTTGCCAGATCAAGCCACACTACGTCCAGGTCTCTCTTTTCTGTTTTTGCTTTTTGGATTGCGTCCCAGATCATTGTGGCGTGTTCTACACAGCCAGCCACGCCTGGGATGCCACCTTTCTGGACTGACACATCCAAGTACTTGTTTTCCATCAGGTACTTGGTCAGCCTTGCTGCCATGACAGAGAAGAAGATTTTCCCTTCGACGTTCAGTAGTGATATTGGCCTGAACTGGCTGATGTCACTTGAGTTTTGCTCTTTGGGGATGTACACACCATCTGCCGTCATCCACTGGCCGCTGATCTTCTGGTTTCTCCAAGCCGATCGCAGCAGCCTGTGGAGCCACTCCAGCACCTTGGGACATTTCTTGTAAAGCTGGTAAGGTATTCCGTTTGGCCCTGGTGATGATTTGGCTCTGGCTTTGTCGACCACCTTCTTGATTTCCGCCAACGTTGGAGGCTTGCCATTGAACTGTTCCTCAGGGTTGGTTGGCCACACCAGACCTTGAATGTCGAGAACATATTACCACCAACGTGTTTTGCCAACACTGCAGGTGTCTGTATATTGGGGTCTGGTTGACAGCAGAAGACATTGTCAAAGAGAGTGTAGAGTATAGCCCTGTCAGACCAGGATGGATTCGACAACGTCATCTTTATCATCCTCATTGCTCATTGTGAGAAGCGTCCCTCAGTCTTGCCCCTTCACGCCTTTCTCTCGCGGTGACCTGGGTTTCGGTTTCCCTCTACATGCTCTTGATGGGCGTCAGGAATTGTGCCCAAGTCCCTGGTGGTTTCGTATGTTTATTTGTTGGGGGAATGTGTTTAAGGAAAACATGGATCGCTTGTGTAGGCCACTGAAAAAAAGGAAGGATGTCAGGAGCTCAGGGAGATTTGTTACCTGTAGGACAGGTCACTGAAGCAGAGCTCAGGGAGATTTGTTACCTGTAGGATAGGTCACTGAAGCAGAGCTCAGGGAGATTTGTTACCTGTAGGATAGGTCACTGAAGCAGAGCTCAGGGAGATTTGCTACCTGTAGGACAGGTCACTGAAGCAGAGCTCAGGGAGATGTGTTAGCTGTAGGACAGGTCACTGAAGCAGAGCTCAGGGAGATGTGTTACCTGTAGGACAGGTCACTGAAGCAGAGCTCAGGGAGATTTGTTACCTGTAGGACAGGTCACTGAAGCAGAGCTCAGGGAGATGTGTTACCTGTAGACAGGTCACTGAAGCAGAGCTCAGGGAGATGTGTTACCTGTAGGACAGGTCACTGAAGCAGAGCTCAGGGAGATGTGTTACCTGTAGGACAGGTCACTGATGCAGAGCTCAGGGAGATGTGTTACCTGTAGGACATGTCACTGATGTAGAGCTCAGGGAGATGTGTTACCTGTAGGATAGGTCACTGAAGCAGAGCTCAGGGAGATGTGTTACCTGTAGGACAGGTCACTGAAGCAGAGCTCAGGGAGATGTGTTACCTGTAGGATAGGTCACTGAAGCAGAGCTCAGGGAGATGTGTTACCTGTAGGACAGGTCACTGATGCAGAGAGAAGAGGCAGGGAGATGTGTTACCTGTAGGACAGGTCACTGATGCAGAGCTCAGGGAGATGTGTCACCTGTAGGACAGGTCACTGAAGCAGAGAGAAGAAGCAGGGAGATGTGTTACCTGTAGGACAGGTCACTGAAGCAGAGAGAAGAGGCAGGGAGATGTGTTACCTGTAGGACAGGTCACTGATGCAGAGCTCAGGGAGATGTGTCACCTGTAGGACAGGTCACTGAAGCAGAGAGAAGAAGCAGGGAGATGTGTTACCTGTAGGACAGGTCACTGACGCAGAGCTCAGGGAGATGTGTCACCTGTAGGATAGGTCACTGAAACAGAGAGAAGAGGCAGGGAGATGTGTTACCTGTAGGACAGGTCACTAACGCAGAGCTCAGGGAGATGTCACCTGTAGGATAGGTCACTGAAGCAGAGAGAAGAGGCAGGGAGATGTGTTACCTGTAGGATAAGTCACTGAAGCAGAGAGAAGAGGCAGGGAGATGTGTTACCTGTAGGATAGGTCACTGACGCAGAGAGAAGAGGCAGGGAGATGTGTTACCTGTAGGACAGGTCACTGACGCAGAGAGAAGAGGCAGGACGATGGCGCCATGGACACAGTGAGGCTTAGCTAGAAGGCCCTGGGGGACCCATGTTGAGAAACAGTCAGGTAAACCATGATGAAGAAAATGAAAAGTGAAAAAAATGGAAGACTGATATTCTTCAGATCAAGATTAATATGACGATCAATATACTTTCCTTCTCGTTTAGGAACTTTCTCCCTGGCTAGAGTAGGGCTGTAGTCTTTTCGTTGAGAGGGGGCCACAGTAGGGCTGTAGTCTTTTCGTTGAGAGGGGGCCACAGTAGGGCTGTAGTCTTTTCGTTGAGAGGGGGCCACAGTAGGGCTGTAGTCTTTTCGTTGAGAGGGGCCACAGTAGGGCTGTAGTCTTTTCGTTGAGAGGGGGCCACAGTAGGGCTGTAGTCTTTTCGTTGAGAGGGGCCACAGTAGGGCTGTAGTCTTTTCGTTGAGAGGGGACCACAGTAGGGCTGTAGTCTTTTCGTTGAGAGGGGGCCACAGTAGGGCTGTAGTCTTTTGGTTGAGAGGGGGCCACAGTAGGGCTGTAGTCTTTTGGTTGAGAGGGGGCCACAGTAGGGCTGTAGTCTTTTCGTTGAGAGGGGCCACAGTAGGGCTGTAGTCTTTTCGTTGAGAGGGGGCCACAGTTGGGCTGTAGTCTTTTCGTTGAGAGGGGGCCACAGTAGGGCTGTAGTCTTTTGGTTGAGAGGGGGCCACAGTAGGGCTGTAGTCTTTTGGTTGAGAGGGGGCCACAGTAGGGCTGTAGTCTTTTCGTTGAGAGGGGCCACAGTAGGGCTGTAGTCTTTTCGTTGAGAGGGGCCACAGTAGGGCTGTAGTCTTTTGGTTGAGAGGGGCCACAGTAGGGCTGTAGTCTTTTCGTTGAGAGGGGCCACAGTAGGGCTGTAGTCTTTTGGTTGAGAGGGGGCCACAGTAGGGCTGTAGTCTTTTGGTTGAGAGGGGGCCACAGTAGGGCTGTAGTCTTTTCGTTGAGAGGGGGCCACAGTAGGGCTGTAGTCTTTTGGTTGAGAGGGGGCCACAGTAGGGCTGTAGTCTTTTCGTTGAGAGGGGCCACAGTAGGGCTGTAGTCTTTTCGTTGAGAGGGGGCCACAGTAGGGCTGTAGTCTTTTCGTTGAGAGGGGGCCACAGTAGGGCTGTAGTCTTTTGGTTGAGAGGGGGCCACAGTAGGGCTGTAGTCTTTTGGTTGAGAGGGGGCCACAGTAGGGCTGTAGTCTTTTCGTTGAGAGGGGCCACAGTAGGGCTGTAGTCTTTTCGTTGAGAGGGGACCACAGTAGGGCTGTAGTCTTTTGGTTGAGAGGGGGCCACAGTAGGGCTGTAGTCTTTTGGTTGAGAGGGGGCCACAGTAGGGCTGTAGTCTTTTGGTTGAGAGGGGCCACAGTAGGGCTGTAGTCTTTTCGTTGAGAGGGGCCACAGTAGGGCTGTAGTCTTTTGGTTGAGAGGGGGCCACAGTAGGGCTGTAGTCTTTTCGTTGAGAGGGGGCCACAGTAGGGCTGTAGTCTTTTCGTTGACAGGGGGCCACAGTAGGGCTGTAGTCTTTTCGTTGAGAAGGGGCCACAGTAGGGCTGTAGTCTTTCGTTGACAGGGGGCCACAGGCACAGTTTGTGGTTTTTGTAAGCAGGGAGAGGTCACAGAGACTGGAAACGGAGAAAGAATTGTCATAGGTCTGTGAGGACCAGGAAACGTTGTTTATGGAAATAAATGTGTGTGTGTGTGTGTGTGTGTGTGTGTGTGTGTGTGTGTGTGTGTGTGTGTGTGTGTGTGTGTGTGTGACCATGAGTGCAAACTTTGAAAGAAAAAAGTTTTCTTTACTCCTTGAGGCCCTGTTGACGTATCTGATTTGAAAAATAATCGTGTCTTATTAATTTTATGAAACAAAGTGAAAAGAATTTGTATTTAAACAGTATAAAAAGTGTTGTTGTTAATGTAAAGGGGGAACTCTCTTTTGTTCTGTCTGACTGGTCGTTTGTCGATATAGCATGAACAAGAGTCTGACTGACAGTGGTGACTCCGACGTGATTTGAACATGCAGCCTTCTGCTCACCACCGAGTGTCACATGATGCAATATGGCAGACAGTTTGGTGTTTGCAGGACGTTAGCAGGAGTGCTGTCCGATTTTTACTGGCTAAGTGTCAGATCAGATGTCTTTAACTATTGTGGCTCTCCTGACATTTGTCGACAAACTCTTTTGTGGGGTAGAATACCCCACAGTCATACCTTTGAAAAAAGTTGACACAGTCACTGTTGCTGAAGCTCTCTTTTCAGTCTTCTGTCACATGGGATGGCCATCCAAGATCCTTTTGGATCAAGGTACGCAATTTGTCGTCTGACCTCATGGCAGAGGTATACAGACTGTTGTCAGTCAAGTCCCTTACCGCCACCCTGTATCATCCCCAGTCCAATGGAATGAGGGAACGTTTTAACGGCACTCTAAGAGTATATTCCTGCTCTGTTCTTTGCTCACATAGAGTTGCCTTGTTCAGCTACCGGTTTCTCCTCCTTTGAGTTACCATTTGGTCGTCCAGCGCGAGGACCTATGTTCCTTTTGTCTCAGTCATGGACAGGACAGGTCTTATCAGAGGAAGACAGAAGTGTGTACTAGTATGTATTTAACCTCAAAATCTCATTGTGGATACATGTTCTTTAGCGCAAGAACAGGCAAAAGAGTCTGAAACTGGTGACCCTGACTGCAACTTAAACATCAACAAACGACTTACAACCGTTGGATTTACATTAGGGTTTGTTCCTGATGAGGACAAAAATAGGAAGAAAGGAAAGATTTTGTTTTCTCCCCTCCCTTTGCCATACGTACCGTAATTTGTACTCTTTTATTTCATTTCTGACGGCCTGTGGTTGTTTATTTACATTTGTTACACTGGAATGAGTGAGTGTGTGCGTGTGGAAGTTGTCCTATTTTGTCGTTTATTGTTCATTCCCGTCCCCAGTTTACAGGAGGCAGGTATCATTAGGGTTCTGCCTGAGGATTTCCTTTTGGTTTCCTCCTTTTCTTCTCGTCTGTCGTGGTTCTTCCAGTCTTGGTTCTTGTTCCCTTCTTTTCAACACTACCTTCTTTCAACAAGGGTGGACTATCCAGTGTGTATATTTTAAACTATTTTACGTATCATATCTTGTTAGGTTCTTGTATTAAGTTCCCTCTTTTAAATGTATTCAGGTATCGAAAATTTCGGTATTGTTCTCTTAATCTCTAGCTTGTCCTCTAAGATTTCAAAACATACCAGCAATTCTGAATTATAACAGTTTCAAATGCTATTTTAAATTTCGGTAATGTAGATAAAACGTAAGTCAAATTTCCAACTTGTCCCTCCCTTTCGGATGTAAATCTTTGTGATACTTTTCAAAAGGTGATTTTTTTCTTTTTCTTTTTTTTTTTTTTTGTCTCTCTGAACTTGATATATTAGTGTAAGAGAAAGTACATTATTGATAGTTGAGTTGATTGATATTGTCTTTTTTTTTTTACTTTCACATGATAACATATAATTGTGAATGATTCCATTTGCGCACCACCACAGTCCTTGTCCACTATTTTTCGTGATTGTTTTTTTATGTGAAAGATTTCTTGTAGGCAAAACAATTCTTCTGTCATTGTAGTAATGACTTGGCCAAGATTTTAACAAGAAAAAAGAGGTGGTAGAAGATGAAGAAAATGGGAACATGAATTAAGAAAATATATTATGAATATGAAAAGGTTTTCACTAGCTGCATGAGAGAACCGTCGTAATCCCTCTCGAAGGTAGATCTATTTTTTATTGCCTGCTCCTAGGCCTTCCGTCCGCTAGATCGGACTCATCAGGTAGACCCGGCTGATTGTGTCTGTGCCCTTGGCGTCAAAGAGAGACACACCACAGTCCATAATTCTGTGGTGTTCTCACCACCAAGGGTTAAAAAACAATCCAACAGCACCCCCAAAGCAGCCAGCGAAGGGTAGTAAATGAAACAAAACGAAAGTGTGGAGAGGAACAAAGTTGCTGAAATGCTAAAAAAATATGCCAACAGTATAAAATGTAGAGGATAATCTTTGAGCCTATGCTTGAGGATCCATTCAAGGATACTAGAGAGATCAAAAGATATGGAACAGTCTGAGTGGTCAGCTCTGTTGTTCAATAACCCAAGCATTGTCAGCGGCTAAGAATTGTGCAGAACAACCTTTACTTGGATCTCCTAAAAGATGCAGTCTCCCACTAATTGACCAAACAATATAATACTGAACAATTAAGTGGAGGGGGAAAAGAAATGCAGGCTAACAATTCTTCTGTCAATATAGTAATGACTTGGCCAAGATTTTAAAAAAGGGGTCTCTCTCTCTCTCTCTCTCTCTCTCTCTCTCTCTCTCTCTCTCTATATATATATATATATATATAGATGTATATGTGTAGATAGATAGACAGATTTTTTTTGTCCCCAGTGACTCAGCGTATGAACTACTATTTATGAATTTTTATATGTTTTGCTTTTCTTGCTTCTAACATTTGTGACTTTGAAAGATTTTGGAGCGTTTCCTGGCACAGGGTCAAAAGCTGGGTTTAACTGGAGATCAATGTCTGTATGACCCAGTGTGAAGAGAGAGTGGAAACAGCAAGAAAAAGAGAAAATGAATTACAGTTATATATGTTGAAAAAAGAGGAGAACAAAAACTACAATTAGTGTGTGTGTGTGTGTGTGTGTGTGTGTGTGAGAGAGAGAGAGAGAGAGAGAGAGAGAGAGAGAGAGAGAGAGGAGAGAGAGAGAGAGAGAGAGGGGAGAATATGAACTTAAGCTGAAAAAACTTGAACTTGATATAGTAACAAAACTGTTAATGTTGATGCTGATGATAATCAGCATGATGTTTCCTCCACTCCCCAAAACCGTGTATTCCCAGACACTCTCCATTTGAGGAGTCACGTGATAAGACTGACTCCCTTTTTATACAAGCTTGAAATGCATGTCACTTCTTGTGCAGGGCCAAAGGAAAATGGCCCCTGTATGTGTCTGTCCTCATTCGTGGCAGTGTATTATGCTTGTACTATACGCTTTCTTCCAAACAGTCGTTCACTTGGGACGATTTGAAAGAAGTACCAATAAAATTTGAATTTACAGAGAAAGGTTTCTGTGATAAATTTCGTGCTTGGTTTGACTTGGCATAAGCGCTGCAATATTTGCTGCATTTTTTTTTTTTTTTTTTTTTTTTTTTGGGGGGGGGGGGGGGGGGGGGGGGGTCACTTCTTGTTGTTAATTGATGGGTTGATCTTTCGGGGATCATTATGATTTTGAAAGTAAACGTGATTTGTTTTTGCGTGAGAAAATTTTGCAAAGCGTTTCCGAAGATTTAACAGTTTTTCTTCGTGAATGAAGTCTTAAGACTACATAAGATGTGTGTAAACTCGCGGATCAACACACGCATGCATATCCTGGGAAAATCTTTGCACAGAAATCAGACTTTAAATTGTTTGAATCAAATATCAGTTCTTTTTCTTCTCCACTTCCGTGTCAGACAGAGCAGCGAGGTAATTATCATAGCGTGGTCGATTTCCATACAATAAGGGTTCAAACCAAGCCATTCGAATTTCTGTTTTCAATCATCCCCGAGATGAGTCTGAAAGTACTCTCTCATCAAGAGGCAACCAGACAAATTCCTGTATACTTTTGCAGTCTTGTGGAATGTGTGGTCGTAGTGTAAATGTGAATGCGAGAGGTGAGAATGTACCCTTGTGCTGGACTTGTGGTTCATAAATGCACGAACGAGCAGAGTGTCCCCATACACAAAGTAATCAAGCCAATGTTTCAAAGGAAAACACTGAACATGTCCTTGCAGTTGAAAGCTTGGTGTCAAGGCTAGAGAAGTGTACAATTAAGGCTTCAACGGAACGTTATTAAGAGATACAGGCTGTACTGCTGGTGGTGGTGCTTTTTTCCTTAGGAGTGATCAGTACAATGGCACTACACAACAATGCCGTATATTTGATGGACGTGTGGGGTCATTTCCTGTGGCAAAAAGAACCATTTCTACATCCTAATTTTGAGATGAAATATGTGCTTGTGTCTGGGACTGCTAGTGGCAGACCTGGTCGTTGGAAATATGTCTGGTGTGTCATCTACACATGGTGGACATGGTAGTTTCCAGACAAAACAAGCTAATAAACTTGTCGAACACCTTGTTGTCCCCACTATACCAACTCTAAATGTGACCCCAGAGAAACTTAGAGATGTTAAAAAAGAGGGCGATGTGTTATTCAGATATATTAAAGATATAAATGTTGCAGATTACCCGATTGTCCCACCTTTGTGCACGAGTCAAACATATCTGGATGTAGCTCTCTACACTCCTTCGAATGAGACTATAAACCGAGGTTCCGTGTGTGAACGCACACATAACATCTTGCACGCACGTAAAATCCCACCACCAACTTTCGGAAGAGAAGGCCAGTTTGGCCGTTGGTATGGATGACACGTTACACATAGCATGCACCGTGCGTGAGAAATTGAAAGACTGAAGGAACTAAGGAATTTTAGTGAATGATATTGACTGGATGACACGGGAAACGACTGAATGAAGCGCCAGCTGGCAGCACTTCAGTCGGCACTACCCAGGTAGGCAGCCCGTTGTGTAAATGAGTGTGGATTGTAAAGCGCTCAGAGCTTGGTCTCCAATCGAGGATACGCGCTATATAAATATTCATTACAATAATACTGTCACCCATCCCCAACACCAATATCACTAATAACAAAGGTCAACAATCTTCATGAAAATGCATTTGCAATTTTACTCTGAAAAAATAATGGTCAGTTGTAATTCTTGTTAACTATTCTGTTAAAGATATACTTCATTACATTTCATGCAAGCTTATAAGAAATATTTCATTAAACCCTAAATGATGAGACTACGTAAAACAGTTACTTCTGACAGAACTACAGAAGAGGAAAAATGATTTCACAAATAGAGACTTATGCCGCTAATAATTTTACCAGGTATAGATTTAAAATGATTTTATCATTGATGCTAAAGAAGCAAGTGAACCTGCATGAAATTACAAACAAAACAGCCTCACGCGTTCCAACAGATCTGCAGTAAAACTTTAAGAATACATCATCAGTTTGACGGTGTGTTTAGATTGATAGAAGCAAGTTCAAAGTGAATAAATTTCAGATGAATGCGACAAACAAAAGTATGTTATGTATGTGACATCACAGTAAGCTAGTGACGCACATTTGGAACAAGTCTGCCCTAGAACTCAAGATGTCATTAACATCAGTCGGAAAAGGGGGATCTGAGAATGGCCTCCGTCACTCTTGTTGTTCTTTGGGGAGGTCTGAATTTTTTTTTTCCATATACTTGCACCCTTTTAGATAAACACGGTGCCTGAAAGGATCTGTTCTCTCCCTATAGTACCGGAGCTTTTCATCCGTCAATGAAAACCTGTTAAAAGACAAAGTGGATCATTTTCTTCCGTGCCACCATACCTTCACTCGATCACATAGCTGCCAGCTTTCTGCGGTTACAATTCATAACCAGGGTATGAAGTGGATGAGGTGGTCTGAGGGAAAGTGCTCTCGATTCATCTAAACATCACCCACTCATCCAACATTCTTTGAGATGAGGAGGAACCCCCCCCCCCCCCCACCCCCTTGCCTCTCCTTTCTC
>CM065724.1:9424072-9434072 GCA_033310375.1 Conus canariensis | reverse complement strand
TTCACTGATAATGGACTCTATGCTGATTGCCAGCACGGTTTTAGGAAGAAAAGGTCATGTGTGACGCAGTTACTACAAGTTATGGAAAGGCTTACATTTTATTTGGATGAAGGGGAACCTGTAGATATCATTTATCTTGACTTTAAAAAAGCTTTTGACTCAGTCCCACACGAAAGGTTACTTACCAAACTCGCTGCTTATGGTGTATGTGGTTCCATTTTGAAATGGACTAGTAGTTTCCTTAAAGGACGCACACAGAGAGTGAGGGTAGGTGATGCTAGGTCCGAAAAAGCAGAAGTACTGAGTGGTATACCCCAGGGTAGCATATTAGGTCCCATTCTCTTTACTGTTTTCATAAACGATATGCCCTCTACATTGCAGAGTATGTGCCACATCTTCGCTGACGATACCAAAATAACGAACACTGCAAAGGAAAACTCCACCATCCAAAATGATATCAACAAACTACAAGAGTGGTCAGAGACCTGGTGCTTATTTTTCAATGTGTCAAAGTGTCATGTTCTACATATGGGGAATAAAAATCCTGTAAATGAGTACGAAATGAAGCTGGGTAATAATGTTCAAAAGATACCAGCCGCCGTGGCGAAGTGGTTAGCGTCGCGGACTCCCGGCTGGGAGGTCGTGGGTTCGAATCCCATCAGAAGTCATGTGGGTTTTTCTGCCCCGACCGGCTCTTACCCAGAGTTGAGTTGCTGCGGACTCAGTTGGGAAGACTGGGACCACACAGTCGAGTTTCATCCACTTAATGGATGCGTTTCTGAGAGTGTTGCTCAAACTTCCTGACCAACACTGCAGGTGCCTGTATCTCTCGGGCCTGGTTGACGCCAGGATATATTATGAAAGGAAGCGTAGAGTACAGCCCTGTCATGTAGTCTCAGACCGAAATGGAAATCCGTAGCATCATCTTAATCATCCTCATTCTCATTGATCAGCATTGAAAAAAAAATGTCTCAAATTCTGTGGCCCTTCATGCCCTGCTCTCATGGTGACCTCAGTTTCGATGTCCTCTCCACGTCTGTGGCCTTGGTTTGGTTCCGTCGGGGTCACCGGTATCGGCGAGTCCATGGGGGCTGTCGTTGGACGGACGTGGTGGCGCCCTCCGGAGGGAGAGCTCACTCACGCCGGCTCCGCGACTAAGCAATTATTGTCGTCAGTAGGGGGCTTAGTAGGTGGTGTCCTGCGCATGTTAGATCAGAACAGGCGCCACTGAACACCACCGAAGTGACTCGGCAGCAGTGCAGTGTCTCCTCCGGTGGGTTGCCTCTTGACGACTTGACATTGACTGTTCCCTGTGGATTGCCGGTGCCGGGGGCTGCGGCGGGGCCGACCGGGCTGTGGCTGTGGACGGGGTGTCGGAATGAGCGGCGCGGGTGCACTGCCTCTGAGGTGGCGCAGAGGTTGGGACAGCAAAAAAAAAAAAAAAAAAAAAAGTTCAAAAGATTACAAGATGCAATGAAGAAAAAGATTTGGGTGTTACGTTTGATGAAAGCCTTGATTTTGACCCGCACATAAACCGAATTGTTGGTAAGGCAAACCAAGTATTAGGAATGGTAAAGCGAGCCTTCACATTTTTAGACAAAGATATTTTCACTATATTGTACAAGTCCATTGTGAGGCCGCATCTAGAATATGCAAATGTTATCTGGTGTCCTGCAAACCTAAAGAGGCAATCCATCCTGATTGAAAGAGTTCAGAGGCGTGCAACTAGACTGCTGAAGGAATGCAAAGAAATGAACTATTATGATCGACTAAAATTTTTGAACCTACATTCACTGAAGGGTAGACGACTACGAGGTGATCTTATACAGATGTTTAAAATTTTCCACGGATATGATGATGTTGACTTGCACTCCTTGTTTTCCTATGCACCTGTGAATGTTACTAGGAACTCTGCAGGAAAACTCTTTGTAATGCATGCCAGAACTAACAAGCGCAAATTCTCATTTTCTTTCAGAGTTGTTAACCCCTGGAATGCACTACCTTCATCAGTTAAATTTGCAAAATCTGTGAATGAGTTCAAGAACCTGATCGACAAACTGCCCCAGCTAGATGATCTATTTTATGGCTATGACGAGTAGAAACCCCATTAGGTACGACCAGTCTAGATAAAAATAACCAGAATCAAACCATGAGGGGACAAATATTAGACCTCGCGGTCTAGGCGTAACCAAACGCCGTCCCTATTACTACTACTACTACTACTACTACACACACACACACACACACACACAACACACACAACACACACACACACACACACACACACACACACACGTGCACGTGTGGGATATATACACAAACCTCTTGATCTGGACCAGTTAGTTGACGTACAACTGAAGTTTTGTAGTTCCAAGAATTAATATTGTGAGAACTTGCACATTGGTGTGTTTGTGAGGGGGGGGTGTGTGTGTGTGTGGTGTGGTGTCGTCATTTCCTATCAACCGAAGAAGAGTCTTGGTGGTGTATGCTCTGTCTTTTTTGTTTCATTGTGTAGCAACAGTGCCTGTCTCCATCTGAAAGTTGTGGACCTACCTGGTTTGTGTGGTGCCTGTCTGTGGGAGGCGGTGTTTTGGTTTTCGTTGCGTCGTTTCGTTTGGGTTGTTCGTTTTGTGTCTTGTGCGGGACGGTCTTCGCCTTGTTGCCGTGGCCTTGAGGTGGTGGTCTGGCGCTGTTGGCTGTGGTCCCTTTCTGGACTGTTGAACGGGCCGGGGCTGTTCCGTTGGGATTGCGGGGGTCTCTGGTGGTCGGTTTGTGTGCCATCGTTGCTGTATCGCCGTGGATTGTGCCGGGTCGTCGGCGTTTTTCTTCTCGAGTGGCCGGACTGGGTTTTGTTGCTTGGCAACACCGTCCGTCCGGCTGATGGAAGGGGAATCGGCCTCATCCCCTTCTGCCGTTGGGGTGGCGGCGCCGTTCCATGTCCTCCGCTGACTGCTGTGCTGCGGGTGGGTCTTGTCGTGGTTTGTGGCCGCGTGGGACCTACTGAGACTGCCTGAATTTTCCAAATCGTGCTTCTTGTTTGTGACGTCTTTTTTTCTCTACGTCTCACTGATATTGACGTCATTAACACAGCAAAATTTGCGTGTGCTGTCGTGTTTTCTTTCGTTACCTGGTTTTGTGTTACCTTGGTAACACCGCCTGTGTGACAGACACAATCGCCCTCATCCCTTTTGCCGTCCAGATGACTGCGGCGCTTCGCGTCCTCCGCTGACTGCTGTACCTTGTGGAAGCGGGTCTTACGACCTGCTGAAACTTCGACGGCAGTTTCAAATCATTCTTCTCGTTTATGACGTCTTTTTTGTTTACCCCTCGTCTCACAGATCTTGACGTCATTATCACAGCGAAAGTTGCGTGTGCTGGCGTGTTTGCTTTCTTTTTTCTTGACATGCTGGATTCTCCCGTCTACAATCAAGTCAGTGTGTGGTGCTAACTTCTCCCACCTCTTCTATCTCTTAAAATCCAAATTGTGTCATGTTCTAATACCAAAATCAGATTTCATTGATACCTCTCAAGCCTGTTAATTTGACTTGTACATTTTTAGATAGAGTAGATACAGGACAGCGCTGCACAATCAATTTTCCTAATTGATTATGTTTTCATCTAAATAGTATTTACTTTAAAAGTCGACAGTCTGGGACTGGATTATTTGAAAAGACCTCTCTTTGTTTAAAAAACCCCTAAACTAACGTGTTATACATAAATATATATTAATCATTTCTATCCAGACTCATACCTGTATGCTGTTTATTATTTCTATCAAACCCATGCCATATAGTACTAGTCATAATTAGTGATGGGTTCTCGTATACTATCACTGTAGTGTTTGGTGTTGGACCTTCTGTTTGTTTGTTAGCTTGTTTGCTTTAAGTGTTGTTGTTGTTATTGTTGGTGGTGGTGGTGGTGGTGTGTGGGGGTGGTGTGTGTGTGTGTGTGTGTAGTTGTGGTGTGTGTTGTGTGTGTGTGTGTGTGTTTCTAATCTAGTCACCTAAAGTAACTCCCTCCCAAACTCACCCCTCCTTCATTTCCTACTCACCCCTACCCCTTTCCCGCCGCATCCTTGCCCCCCATCCCCCTAGTTTCTATTTTTTTCCCCACAAAAAAGAAGAAAAAAAAAAAAAAAAAGGATCCTGCATGGCGTCTCCAAGCTCAGTGCAGTTATTAAATGAAAAGGAATTTGGTTGTCTGAATGATCTCAAAGTTTCACAACTTAAAAGAATCTTAGTTGAAAATAATCTTCCTAAACATGGCAAGAAAAAGCATCTTATTAATAGAATAAAATCTAAGCTTGGTGAGGGAAAAAAACAGTTGTCCTGAAGAAGAATGTGCTGTTGATACCTCTTTAAAAACAGCAAAATCGTCACAATCTTGCTCTGTTTTATCGCCAGATGTATCATGCGCAAATTCGTCCACATCATCATCCCCTATCCCAGCAACTGTTGATGTGAACACATCTTCCACAAATCCCAACTTTTCTCCAAAGAAATCATTTTCTTTTCGCTTTCCAGTACTTCTGGAAGATACGAAGAAAGGATCTGCCACACTGAGTGGTCTGGGCATTCTGAGCAAAAAGCTTTGGGTCAACTCCATTGGACCCATAGCCGGTCAGAAACAGCTCTCCTCAGGCAGGTGGTTGATCGGTTGTACTTCCGCCGATCAACAAAATCGACTACAAAAAACAACCAATTTGTCAGGAATTTTAATAAAATGTTCTGTACCTGAGGTTTTCACCGAAGGTGTGGTAAAGCCAATTCCTCTTGACATCAGTCTTTCTGACATTAAGAAAGAACTGAGTCATGTTTCTTCTGTTAAAAGACTTCCCAATAATAGATGGAAGTGAATCAAGAGCCATAAAAATCACTTTCTCTACATCAACACTGCCAAAAGAAATATGTATTGGGTTCCAGTGTTTCTCTGTTGATCCTTTTGTACCACCTGTCTATCGTTGTACTAGGTGCAACAGACTGGGGCACACAAAGTCTGCGTGTCGGGCTAAGCCGACTTGTGGAAGATGTGGTCACAATGACCATGTCTTGGAATCGTGTACCAGGGCCAAACATTGTATAAACTGTTCTGGAATCATTCAGCCTCTTACCTTGGATGCCCGGAATATAAATTACGTGTTTTGGCCGGTAAGCTAAAGTCTTCCAACCACATGCCATATTCTGAGGCTCTCAGACAAATCACAGTTCAAAAGAGCAAAGGAGAGGTAAAGGTGCAGGAATTAAAAGAAGACCCCAGGGTGCCGGGAAACGATAATTCAATTAAAGCTAATCACCACATCAAGTCTTATTCCTCGGTTCTGAGTCAAGGAATGATGAAGGCTAATCAACAAAACCCACTGCCCACTTCTTTGGATTCTAGCCCCCCTTCAATCTGGGGCACACGTATTTAACCAACTCATACTAATAGTTCAAATCAAACTAGTATTGCTGTCACAAATCAGACAAGTATAGGACAGACATCAAAAATTTCGAAAACATCTGTGCCAACTTCTCTTAAAGAAAAGTCTGACTCTTCAAGTTCGTTCAAAAAACAATCTGTAAATTTTGATCTTGAAAAGATTTTAATGTATCTTGAAAATCTCAGTGAAATGTCTGACCATCCTAACAAAAATTTCTGATGTCATGACTTCGTCATCATTGAATTGAAAACAATTCTGTCCAATGCCTGTCTGAACTCCAAATGAACGTACAAAGAGAAGTTCTGTCAAACGTTATCCGTTTTTGGTGTTCTCTGTTGCTGGTATTCTCAGTTATAGTCCTTTTCCTTACGAATAACATGATGTGTATGAGGCCTGAACAAGTCAAACCTACTGGTATTTGCTCGTTTCTACAATTGAATTGTAGAAGTAAGTGCAATTTTGTATATTTGGAAATATTTTTTTGCAGAAGCGTTCTTTTGACGTAGTTGTGCTTCAGTCATTGAATTGCCACAAAAATGACTTACCCAAGTTAAACGGATTCTTCTACCCACCTGTTATAGATGAGGTAAAAGCCAACGTTAAAATAAAAGTTGCTACATATGTAGCTTGCAATCTTATGTATCAACCGTGCAAAACACCGTGTTCTTCAATAGATAAACGTTTATATTCTTGCTGTATAGAAATTAAGGTTGATGGTAAATATTTCAACATTTTGAACTGTTATTATCCGGATGGAGTGTCTAAAGGTGAAGCTGACTGGATAATGGATTTAGACTGCTCTAGACAATGGGTTATTCTTGGCGATTTTAATTCCCACCACGCTTTGTGGTCCGAAAATCCCAATAATATTGTTAACAACAACGAATACCTTGCCAGTACAATAATCAACGCCAACTTAACCATTTTAAATGACGGCTCTATAACAAGAATTGCTGATCGATCAGATCAGCGTTGCTCATCGATAGATTTGTCTTTAGTTTCCCCAGACATAAACCCTTTGTGTACTTGGCAGGTTCATCAAATACCGTTAGGCAGTGATCATCTCCCTATTGAAATCCAACTTCTAGTGAGCCCTGAAAAAACAATCTACAATTCTGAATGCACTAAATATAATGAAGATAAGGCTAATTGGGCGCTTTTCAATCACATTTTGACAGCAGGTTCGTCTTTTCTAAATTTCAATCAAAATACAGTGTTAGAGGAAGGTTTGGAAAATTGTTATTTTGAATTAAGAAAACTTATACTTAAGGCTGCAGATTCTGCAATCCCAAAAGTCAGATTAAAGAATCATCCAAAGAAAGCGTCAAACCCTTGGTGGAATATTGCGTGTGAAGTCGCCGTGGGTGCGAAAACTAAGGCCTTCAAAAGCTGGATGATAAGCCGTCATACGCAGCCTAAAAGTAGAGTGGAACAGTTACACGCTGAATACAAAAAAAGCTAACACCAATAGTAACAAAGTTGTTGCTTTTGCAAAGCAGCAATATTACAAAAACTTAGTCATCAACTGTTCCAAACACCCAAACGATAGCGCTTTACTTTGGAAAGAAATTAGAAAATCTAAAGGTTCTTTTCATCTCCCAGATCCTGTTTTGATTGAAAACGATAAAATCTATAAAACAAACGAGGAGAAATTTGAATTATTTGCTGACACTTTCGCAGCAATGAGTCAGACTGAACATCTGCCTAAAGAAGAGCAAGAACGAAGAAGAACTATTGAAAACGAAGGGAGAAACATTGAACCACATGACAATGACAACACGTTATATATTAATAAAAATCTAACAATGGAGGAGCTTCTGTACTCACTTCGCCGTCTAAAATCTGGTAAAATTGCGACAGGATTTGATCCCATTTCTTACAACATGATAAAGCATTTTCCACAATGCTTTTTGAAAAAATTATTAGAGTTCTTCCAATTATGCTGGAATTCTGGAAAGCTGCCAATGGCTTGGAAGAAAGCAACAGTTGTACCTATCCATAAACAAGGAAAATCAAAAAGAAAATCTTCTAATTTTCGACCCATTTCTTTGACTCCTCACATTGGAAAACTTTTTGAGAGGATAATGAAATTCAGATTAGAACATTTCCTTGAAAAGAATGGGATTTTGCCAATATTTCAAGCTGGTTTCAGAAAAGGGAGGGGTGTCACTGATCATGTTAGTCTTTTAGCTTCACACGTCAAAAAAGCCTTGGCTAAGCGACACTCTACTTAAGCCACGTTTTTTGATATTCATAGAGCGTACGATTCTGTTTGGCATTTTAAATTATTGTCCAAGGCTCATGAAATTGGGATTAAAGGTCGTTTCCACATGTTTTTACAATCATTTTTATCTGGAAGAACGCTACAAGTAAAACTAAATGGTATGCTGTCAAGTACAAGATATGTTAACATGGGTGTCCCTCAAGGAAGTGTCATTTCTCCAATCCTCTTCTCATTGATGCTTTATGGTCTTAATCAGATTGACACGAAAGGGGCAACTTTAGCTGCTTATGCAGATGATATTGCAATGTGGAAAAATGTAAATTGTAATTTTACAAAAAACAAAATCAAGCGTAATAAAATTGTTGAACAGTTTCAATTTGCGGTCAGTAAACTTGTTAATTATTTGAATTCAAACGGTTTTAACTTATCAACGGACAAATCGGTTTTTATTATATTTACAAAGAAAAATATCGATTTTGAAGGTAGGGACGCTGTAAAAGTACAAGTAGGTGATTCTTTCATTTTCCCAAGTAAGCAAGTAAAATTTCTAGGCGTTATTTTTCACTATAAATTATTTTGGTGTAAACATATAAATCATCTCGTGGAAAAGGCAAGAAAGAAAATTGCGTTACTGCGAGTCCTAACTGGAATCCCTCTAATAAATTATGGATCTAATCTTATCCATGTCGCCTTAGGGACAGTTCGTTCGATTGTAAGTTATGGTCAAGAAGTATTTTTCACTGCACCAAAGACAGATTTACATAAGTTAACTAGTATTGATTCCTTAGCACTTAAAATTGCTTTGGGGCTTCCAAGATGGGCATCAATTGATATGACTTACAGAGAGGCAGGAATTTTGCCTTTAAATGAACATAGGATGCTCTGTGCTTGTAGCTACTCAGCACGAGCAAGAACAGTCCCTAACTCAGTTACTTCTGAACTTGATGAAAGCACCTACGTTTCTAGAGAGATACGGAATAAAAAAGCATATACTTCATTGTCTGATTATGTATCTCCTCTTTTACATGCATGCAACTTTTCGCTTGACAACATTGTTAAAATGACCAAATACCCTTTCCCCCTTTGGTTGATGAAGCAAGCAGATTTTTTCTATTCCTATGGTAATATTACTAAAAATGAGAATCCACTTTTGCTTGCTTCTCTTGTTAAAGAATTGATTTACACTGAATATGAATCTTATCTGCATATTTTCACTGATGGTTCAGTTTCGTGTACTTCTGAGGTTGGTGCTGCTTTCGTGATACCTTCCCTTAACATTGAAAAAAGATTTCATATTACCAAAGGTTGTTCTATTTTCACTGCTGAGTTATTTGCTCTTATGAAAGCTATTAATTTCATTCTTGATGTGCAAGTCTTACCAGAAAGAATACTGATTTTGTCAGATTCCAAGTCTGCTTTACCTTCAAAATACATCAAGTCGTCCTGATCTCGTCAGTGAAATTTTATTTTCAATTCACCAGTTAATGATGCGAGGTTCCAAAATAACATTATTATGGGTACCCGGTCACTGCGATCTTCGAGGGAATGAACTGGCTGATACCTGTGCAAAAGAGGCTTCAATGTGCAAATCGAATACAGTTTTATGTGATATTCCTTATTCGGTTCTTGAAATAAACAATATTCTGACAAAAGCACTCTGGGACCAGAGAAGAACACAGTACATTGAAGCTGCCATTCAGAAGAACTGATGGGATCTTTCTGCCCCCGGCAGTCATTGTATAAGTCCGCCAGGTTCTATTCCGAATCGAAATTTATTGCACATAATACGGGTGGACGGTTGGTTAGGGAGGTTTTTAAAACCATCTCCTTTGTGTGTCTGTGGTCAAAACCTTAATGTATCTCATTTTTTACTTGAATGTTCATTAACAAAAGCGTATTTTCAATGTCTTCATGATAAAATTTTGTCTAAAAATCTACCTTTAACATTGCATAGTGTTTTTTTGTCCCAACCCAGAAAATGGGTGGAGGCTAGCCAATTTGGCTGTAAATCTGATCAAGTCTCATCCACTTGGCAGATTTTTCTAACGGATTTTTTTTTTTTTTTTTTTTTTTTAAATGTTTGTTTCTTTTTTGGTTTAGTGGTCTGATGTACACGTAGAGCAAAGAATTTGTTACATGACATAGCTGTCCGACTCTCACGTGTACTAGGTCGCATTATTCCATTTACGAAACTTTTGCACAGGTTGTGCGCGCGCTAGAGAGAGAGAGAGAGAGAGAGAGAGAGAGAGGGGGAGGGGGGGGGAAGAACTTCGTTTTGTTTATATGTGAGAGCATGTTGTGCGTACGTCTATACGTTTTTTGTGTGGATATGTTTTGAGTGTGTGTAGGGGAGGTGG
>CM065724.1:9404072-9411572 GCA_033310375.1 Conus canariensis | reverse complement strand
ATTAAGGTTTGTAAAATGATATTAGGGGTTGGAAGGACCGTCAGAAATAAGATAGCACTTGCAGAATGTGGCAGGTTTCCTATTTTTATAGATACAAACATTAATCTTGTGAATTACTGGTGCAGAGTTATACATTTAGCAAATGACAGATATCCCAAACAGTGTTGTAACATGTTGTACATGCAAGATAGGTCTGGAAGAAAAAACTGGGTTACAAATATAAGAACTATTTTATGTACCTATGGTTTTGGGTTGTTTGGGAGATGCAGGATTCTGGCCATGTGCCGACATTTCTGTCATTACTTAAAACTAGACTCCAAGATGTTTATCGTCAAATCTGGCATGACTCTTTGTCAACAGAACAAGATTACCTTGTGTACCATCCTGAGTTTATAAAAGCGTCATATAATACAGATCTTGATAATGTAAAGCTTCGAAGGGCATTGTGTCTGCTGAAAAGCAACCGACTTCCTCTTAATGATATCCCTCGTTTTGGCAAACTACCAAATGATTGTACATGTAAACAACGTAATGAGAACTGCATTGAAGACGTAACACATTTCATGCTGATATGTCCAAGATATCTTTGTTTAAGAACGAAATACATTCCTCACTATTATTATCGTTTTCCTTCTCAGCAAAAAATCCAATTTTTGATACTAAGACTTAAAGGAAAGTTGGTGTACAAAGTAGCTCTCTATATAACAGAATGTTTAAAATTAAGGGAACAACTATGATATCATGCGTGAAAAGAGATTTTTCATGTTTACTTCATATGACGAATTGCCTCTCCTGTTCATATCGGTCAGATGGCCTTGAAAAGACTGTATTAAATCTATTGTTATTGTTATTGTATATTGTTACACACCACACACACACACACACACACACACACACACACACACACAGGAGGTGTGTGTGTGTGTGTGTGTGTGTGTGTGTGTGTGTGTGTGTGTGTGTGTGTGTGTGTGTGTGGCGGCGCGCGGGGGCGTGTGTTTGTGTGTATGTGTGTGCTTAATATGAATACTTATATAACGCCTATCCTCGGCTAGAGACCAAGCTCTAAGCGCTTTACAATCCACACTCGTTTAAACAACGGGCTGCCTACCTGGGTAGTGCCGACTGAAGAGCTGCCTGCTGGCGCTTCATTCAATCGTTTCCCGTGTCAACCAGTCAATATCGTTCAATATCGTTCACTCAGTTTGCTTACTTCCTTCATTCTTTACATTTCTCACGCAGGGTGCATGCTATGTGTAACGTGTCATCCATACCAACGGCCAAACTGGCATTTTCGTCCGAAAGATGGTGAAGCGATTTTCACGTGAGTGCTGTAACATTATTCTCGTTGCGAAGGCAACGATCTTGAACGTAGCCGAAGCGATAGAATTATTTCCCTTCCGAGGCACTCTTCTATGACTCTTGAATAAATAGTCGTTGTGTTCAAGCCACTCTCCTGCCATTCATTTGTAGGCTTGGTTCTAACACACCCAGACACTTTACATGGTGTCAGAAGTGGGATGAGAACCCAAACAAACAAACAAACACTGTGATCATGACAGGTAAGGTTTACAAAATCTGAATTGAAAAAAAAAAAGAAAAAAAAAAGCCAGTTTGATCAATACAGTTTACCGGCCCTCCGACACTGTGCAAGAACGTCGTTAGGCTTTTTCAGTTTTGGTGTTCGGACATTTCGGCGTTTCAGTGGCAGACCCCACGCATGCCATTCTGAAAGTGGTGCGAGGACTGGTGCTCGTTACGTTTCGATTTTATACACCAAATCAAAACGTCATAGCCTTCCATTTAGCGAATCAAAGACACATAACGTCGTTGAAGTAAGGGTGTGGTTTAGTGGTACGTATATTAAGTATGGCCTCCCAACAAAATCCGACCATGAATTGGACTGCCAACAATTTAGACACAGAATGGACAAAATTTGAAGATCATGCTAGGCTGATGTTTCTTGGCCCACTGAAGAAAACAAATGGACAGGAACAGGCAGCATACGTCCGTATATGGATAGGAGATAAAGGTAGAGAGATTTTCAAGTCATGGAACCTTTCAGAGGAAGACGGAAAGAAAGTCGACACCATTTTCCCAAAATTCAAAGCTCACTGTTCTCCAAAAAAGAACACTGTATTCGCTCGCTACATTTTCCAGGAAAGAAAACAAGACCAAGGAGAAGCATTCGATTCCTTTGTGACAGATTTGAGAAATCTGGTCAAAGACTGTGAATACGCGAACAGTGATGAGATGGTGCGTGACCGCATCGTAGCGGGTGTCCAGTCACGCGACATCAGAGAAAAACTCCTCACCGAGGGCGACACGCTGACAATGGACAAAGCTATCCAGATTGCTACAAATTTCGAGACCACACAACAGTATCTCGAATCAATGTCAAGCAGACCAGCTGCCGCCGAAATAGCAGCAGTGCGTCAAAAACAACAAGAACGGCAGCGACATAGAGACCAGGACCATCCACGTCATGACCGGGATCACCAGCAGCAAAACAGAAACCGCTGCAGAAACTGTGGAGGAACTCACGACAGGAGATCATGCCCTGCATACGGACAAACCTGTCACTACTGCCGGAAACAGAACCATTATGAGAAATGCTGCCTGAAAAAGAGAAGCAAGCAAGCCGTCCACAGCCTTGACCAAGAGGAAGCGGAAAATGATCAGGACGACTTCTATATCTACGAAATAAACGAGAAACCCACACGACCTGATACAGCATACGTCGAGCTCGACCTTGAAAATGGAGACAAGATGAGTTTCAAAATAGACACAGGCGCTCAGGTAAACGTGATTCCCTTAAAAAACTACAAACAGCTGACAAAACAGCCACCTCTGAGCCAGACCAAACAGAGGCTGTACAGCTACACAGGACAAGCTCTCAACGTGAAAGGAAAGACCACCATGGACTGCAGCTACAAAGGAAGAACGATGAAACAAGACTTCATCATTGCGGATACTGGACACACACAGCCAGTATTGAGTCTCCAAACCTCCCTGGATCTAAACCTTATTAAACTGATTCTTTCTGTCAGTGAACCACCTCTCACAAAAGAATCAGTACTGACAGAATACAAAGCAGTATTCAACGATTTCGGTTCACTGGAAGGAGAAGTCCACATCCACATACAGCCCAACGCAATCCCAAAAGTGCACACACCTAGACGAGTGCCCCACTCCATGAAGGACCGAATTATGAAGGAAATCAAGAGGATGGAGAGCATGGAAGTCGTCCAAAAAGTGACCGAGCCTACTGACTGGGTGAACTCCATGGTAGTGGTCGAAAAACCAAACGGAAAGTTAAGGATTTGCCTCGACCCCAAAGACCTCAATGAAGTGACACGACGTCCCCACTACCCAACGCCAACCCTGGATGATGCCTTAGCAAAAATGTCCAACGCTAAGGTATTCAGCAAGCTGGACGCACAATCCGGATATTGGCAACTCATGTTGGATGAAAAGTCCTCCTACTTGACCACATTCAACACACCGCATGGAGGCAGATATCGTTTCAAAAGACTTCCCTTTGGACTGATCTGTGCGCAGGACATTTTCCAGCGAAAGATGGATGAGATCTTCGAAGGGATCCCGGGAGTCACGCCACTGGTGGATGACATCATCGTATCAGGCTCTGACCAAAAGGAACATGACAACAACCTGAGAGCCACTTTGAACAGAGCAAAAGAAAAGAACTTGAAACTGAACGCAGAAAAGCTGACTGTTGGGGCACAGGAAGTTGAATACTTTGGCCACCTCATCACGTCCCAGGGTCTTAAACCAGACCCTGCAAAAGTTTCAGCCATCCTGAATATGCCGCCTCCATCAGACTCTTAAGGAACTCCAAACAGTACTTGGGATGATCATCTACCTATCAAAGTTTGCCCCTCAACTCTCTGAGATAACAAAACCTATGCGAGACCTCCTCAAAAGTGACACTGAGTTCGTATGGGACACACCCCAGCAAACTGCGTTTGAGAAAACCAAGCACGTGATCTCATCCCAACCTGTTCTCGCATTTTTCGACCCAACAAAGCCGGTCACACTGGAAGTGAATGCCAGCCAGCATGGACTAGGAGCCACCATTCTCCAGGACGACAAACCAGTCGCTTTTGCCTCCAAAGCACTGAACGAAACGGAACAACACTATGCCCAAATAGAAAAGGAGCTGTATGCTATTCTGTTTGGGTGCCAGCGCTTCCACCAATACGTCTACGGCCGACAAACCATCGTGCACACTGACCACAAACCGTTGGAAGCGATCACCAAGAAACCTCTATCATCCGCACCACCCAGGCTGCAACGTATGCTCCTGCAGTTGCAAAAATATGACATCAAAGTCATCCATGTCAGTGGACAAAGCATACCAGTGGCTGACACTCTTTCCCGAAAGCACATCCCGTGCGACCCAAATGATCAGATGAGCAAGGAATTTGACACCCAAATACATGCTGTCATGAAGAACATGCCCATCAGTGATAACAAGCTGAAAGAAATACAGAACGCCACAAAAAATGACACACAGCTTCACCACCTCAAGACGTACATCAAGCAAGGATGGCCAGAGACCAGAAAACAATGCCATCCCAGTGCCCTAGAGTTCTGAAACTACAGAGACGAACTCACCATGATCGATGATGTTATCCTGAAAGGCGAAAGGATCTTCATCCCACCACTGATGAGAAAGATCATGCTGGAAATACTCCACGAAGGACATTTTGGATAGAGAAGACAACCCTGGAGCCCGACAAACACTGTTCTGGCCAGGCATCACCCAAACATCAAGAACCTCGTCTCCACATGTCCCACATGTATACCCCACCTCCCCTCAAATCCCAAGGAACCCCTCATCCCCCATGATGTACCCTCCCGACCCTGGCAGAAAATTGGAACAGATCTATTCAAATGGGACAACAAGACATACCTAATCACTGTAGATTACTACAGCAGATTTTTCGAACTAGATGAACTCACCTCGACAACCTCCATAGCCATCATCAAGAAGCTATGCACACAGTTCGCTCGACATGGAGTGCCGGAAACAGTCATAAGTGACAATGGCCCCAGTACGCCTCAAATGATTTGCCATGTTCGCAGCCCGATGGGATTTCCACCACGTGACATCGAGCCCGGGATATCCGCAGTCAAATGGTTTGGCTGAGAAAACTGTCCAGACTGCAAAGAGGATCCTGGAAAAAGCACACACTGAAAGAACCAACCCAGAGCGGGCACTGCTGGAGTACCGCACAACCCCGGTGGATAATCTCGCATCACCATCACAGTTGCTGATGGGACGTCAGTTACGCTCCACACTTCCTGCAACCACCAACCAGCTAGCCCCCAAAACCATCCAACCCCACAGTGTCATGCAACGTCGACATGAACTACAGCAGTCCCAAGCGAAGCAGTACAACCGCTCCGCGTACACACTGCCTGAACTCAAGATAGGGGCGAAAACCCAAGTCCAGCTGTATACAGGAGACCGTTGGCAACCTGCCAAAATCATCAAGAAAGCAGACACACCAAGATCTGTCGAGATCCAGACATCTGACGGCAGCATCTACCGGCGGAACCGTCGCTTCCTGAAGGAGAATGTGGCCGCACATGCAAACGAGCCACAGCCAAGAAATGAACCCCAGCATGATACCAGTGCCCAAAACACTCAGCCCAGCGCCCAACCAGACGTCACTATCCAGACCCCGCCTGGATACGTCACCAAGAGTGGTCGGCAAATTACCCCTCCAACAAAACTGGACTTATAAGATTCCTCACGGAGTGCGAAAGTTTTGGCCTGTGCGCCATATAAAGCGAAATTCATGTTTTGTACAGTGAATTGGCCTGCGCGCCAAACCATGGGTCTGCGAACCCAGCATTTGTATTACCCCGTTAAGTTAAAGCAATATTCAGATAATTATTATCAGTTAAATGATTTTAATTAAAAGTTTCAGTTTTCAGTGACAATTTAGTCTGGAAATTATATGTGTACTTTTCAGTCAAGCAGACTTATATGATTTCAATTTTCATTTAATCCCCTCCCAAAGAACAAACTTTCAGAAAAAGGGAGATGTAACATTATTCTCGTTGCGAAGGCAACGATCTTGATCGTAGCCGAAGCGATAGAATTATTTCCCTTCCGAGGCACTCTTCTATGACTCTTCAATAAATAGTCGTGTGTTCAAGCCACTCTCCTGCCATTCATTTGTAGGCTTGGTTCTAACACACCCAGACACTTTACAAGTGCAAGATGTTATGCGTGTGTTCACACGCGGGACCTCGGTTTATAGTCTCATTCGAAGGACTGTTTGGGAAATTGAGTCAGAATCAATGTTAACTCCGAGGGAAAAATCCCCCTGTACCGAAACGGCCCGGCGGAGATTCGACGAAACGCACACACACACACACACACACACACACACACCACCACACGCACGACACCACACCACGCACGCACGCACGCACGCACGCACGCACACACACACACACACACACACACACACACACACACCATGTTAGCTGGAACATGAGGCCTGACCAGCATGTTCGGTCAACATAGGTAAGGCCAAGTCTCCTTCATGAGACCCTCCGCCTCCCCCACCCCCCCCCCCACCCCCCTGCCCCCACCCTTTTCCCCACTCCCCAACCATCCCCCCCGGACCCTCGCCCATTTCATCCGCACATCTGTCTCCACGTTTAGTTAGTCTGTGTCAACCCCTCCACACTTTGGCTTCAGGTTTAGAAGAGTGATGTGACGTAACGTGTATTGACTACTCTGCTACCACGTGAGGTCTGGTTGACGAAAGCTAGTTGAGCAGTTCACACCCAGTCCTGTGAAGGAGGCCTTGGATGAGGTTACTATTGATGCCGGTACTTTGTTGAGCGTCGGAAAGGAGGCCTTGGTAAAGAGAAAAGGCGGTGATACTTGTATCTGATGAGGGTAGTGATGTAGGCTGTCATAATGTCAATGGTGGTGATATGTAAGTACTGAGTGAGTGTAGATGAGGAGGTTTTGATAAGGTACTGAGTGAATGTGGTGAAAGATGCCATGGTAAGGATTAATGGTGGTGATGCCAGTACTGTTTGAATGCGGTGAAAGATGCCATGGTAAGGGTTAATGGTGGTGATACCAGTACTGTGTGAATGTTGTGAAAAATAACATGGTAAGGGTTAATGGTGGTGTTACCAGTACTGTGTAAATGCAATGTATGTTGCATCTGTCAGGTTTCAGAGAGGTGAACAATTCGAACAAATTTAGCTGTTTAAGGTGCTAGAGGCTACGGCCAGCAATAGTTTCCAAATCAGAAGGGGAGTCCGACAAAATGAGTAAATGTCTATGTTTTTTTTATTTAGAGACCTTTCGGGAGCCAGGACCAAGGCTGTTAACTGAGCAGTGTAGATGGCGCTGTCTGTGGGGATGCGTTTAGAACATCTCTGGAAACCCAACATGGGCAACCCCCCCCCCCCCCCCCAAAAAAAAAAAAAAAAAAAGAAAAA
>CM065724.1:9291572-9399072 GCA_033310375.1 Conus canariensis | reverse complement strand
TCACATGCTACCTCTGCCCAGAATACGTCTTTTTAAATCTAGTTTTTATACTCAAATAGTTTCTTGTAGAACTGTATTTTAACAACTCTTAACGTTCATGTCAGTCTAAATATGTTCTGAAGGGCCTATCATCGAAAATCTATAAATAGACTTTCGAAATCACTCACACAGTATCTTCTTCCACTTTCCCTCCCCCCTCATCCCTTCCCTCTCTCTCGTAAGAAGGCAGACACCAGAAGGTAGATGATTACAGAGGTGTATCTGTGTTGAGCTCTTCTTCTTCTTCTTCTGCGTACGCAGGCTGATACTCCTGCGGACACCCCCTGTATAGACAGGCAAGGATTAATCCCATCTACCCAACAAAGGGAGTGGAGTTTTGTGTGTATGACCGTTTTTTTTTGTTTGTTTTTTTATCCCGCCATTAAGGCAGCCATACTCCAACTTCGGGGAAGGTGCATGCTATGAGTAACGTGTCATCCGTACCAACGGCCAAACTGGCATTCTCTTCCGAAAGTTGGTGATGCGATTTTACGTGTGTGCAAGATGTTATGCGTGCGTTCACACACGGAACCTCGGTTTATAGTCTCATTCGAAGGACTGTATGGGAAATGGAGTCAGAACCGTTGTTAACTCCGAGGGAAAAATCCCCCTGTACCGAAACGGCCCGGCGCAGATTCGAACCCGCAACCCCAAGATTACGTGTCCGGCGCTCTACCACTGAGCTATTCCGGCCCCCTTTTGTTGAGCTCAATTTCGAAAAGCTTTCCCACTGTTTGAAACTAGCATCAGAATACATGTCTTGACGATTATAATTTGAATTCTGAAAGTCAAGTAGTTTTCGGAAAACCTGTTCTACAGTTAACCAAATCTTCTGTCTGTATGCTATCCTTCATAAATGTGTATCTCAACGTGGTAGAAAGGATTACGCTGTATTCATTGATTTTAGAAAAGCTTTTGATTACATTAATCGCGATTGGCTGTTACAGTGTATTAGAAGCCAAAGTATCAAAGGCAGATGCTTCTGTTTCTTCAAGCATTGTATATCTCCTTAGTATCCTGTGTGAGATCCAGTTTTGAGTGTCCAGACTTTTTGACTGCTAACTAGGAGAAAAATAAAAGAGTGTTTTTAGTCCAAAGCTATTTACCATATTTATCAACCATGTGGAAAATCACATACCTGAGAAGGATAAAACTGCATACAATTAGTGCCCGTTTTATGAAAGTATTTACTGAGCTGTTTGCTGATGCTGCTGTCTTATCATATTTAAATTGTTCTTGAAAACCATCTACATGTATTGCAGACATAGTAGACAAATAAGCGAGTGAAATTTGGTATGAACATAAACACTCTCTGTCTGTCTGCCTGCCTGTCTGTCTGTCTGTCTCTCTCTCTCTCTCTCTCTCTCTCTCTCTCTGGTAAAATAAAATTTCGTTCGTTCATAAGATTAAAGAATGTTTCTAAGGTATGTGCCCTTTCTCCTCATGACTTTTTAAATATATGTGTAAGTGGAAGTGTTGTGTAGGTATCTGCCCTATAATATGGGCCGGGGGCCTGCGCATCAACATTCATGCTCTCACCTGCATACATACATTGTGTGCCAGTATGCTTTGTACATACTTATATGTTTGTTTATGCATATGTATATGTGTATGAACTATGTGTATATGTATTTATGTATGTGTAAATATCTATATGTGTGTGTGTGTGGTGTGTGTGTGCGTAAATATATTCGGAATTTTTTTTTTCTTTTTGTTTTTTTGTTTTGTGAGGGCATGGTGTGAGACAGCCATTATTGTTGCTTATCCATCTTGCCCTCAATAAAACATTCGTTCGTTCGTTTCGTTCGTTCCAGTTACCCCAAACCTACCCTTGGCCTTCTCTCTCTCTCTCTCTCTCTCTCTCTCTCTCTCTCTCTCTCTCTCTCTCTCTCTCTCCATTTACCCCAAACCTACCCCTTGGCCTTTTCCTTTCCCGTTTCCTTCCCCTTGTTCGCTATGTTCACGCGCTTTTCTATTTGCATTCGTTTGTCAATAATATGGACAATAGCTAAACTTGTTTTGAACTGTACAAGATCTTGTTATACTTTGTTCTTTTTATATGTGTATTTGCATTAATTTGATCTTTAAATGCATTAATTTGATCTTTACATTGTTTCTCTTTCTTTTGCCCCAGGGCTGGGTGGAAAAAAGCATTTGTATTGCTTATCTCATTACCCTGGTAAAATAAAATTTCGTTCGTTCGTTCGTTCGTTCGTTCTCTCTCTCTCTCTTAAAAGGAGAAAGAGTGAAGCCGACGAGGATCCACGTGGCTGTACCCCAGAATTATCCGGGATATAAACAGAATGGGGTAGGGTTGGAAGAGGGAAGTCCAAACTGGTGTTGACAAGTATCCGAGACATGTACAAGCCTATTATGAGTGTCATTCTGACTACAGGAGCGTTAACGTTCATAACAGTGCTGTACAGGTGTGGTGGCGTTGATTACAGGTCAGCGAGGCGTGTCGGTCAGGGTGGCGGCCATGGCTGACCAGAGCTGCGGACAGTCGCGACCTCGGTGAGTGAACCGGCCTTGGTTGACAAGTGTTGGTGTGCTTGGAGGTGTCTCGGTACCACACACACCCCATTGTCATTGTTGTCCATGGATGGGTGGGATGGGGGTGGGGTAAGAGGGTGGAGAGGGAAGTGGTAAATGGGGGACGAGGAAGAACGCGGGAGAGGAAGAATGGGGAAGTGACTAGGATGGTGGTGGTGGTGGTTATGACCCTTGATTTGCCGCTTGCTTTTCGTACAGTAGACTCTCTCTCTCTCTCTCTCTCTCTCTTCTACTTTGACTCAGACGCAATGTATCAGACGACACAGAGGAAATGTTCGTGAACACCCCATAGTATCTAAACTACGAAGTCCCCGTGCTTTAACTGGCTGCATAGTGAAGGAGTGTGCCAGAACATCACAGAAATCAATGTCAGTTTCTGTCAGCGGGGCTAGCAGTGTCAACTGTACTCCAACTGAACAGCTGGCTGTGTGTTAAAGGATTGGGGGCCCCTGTTGTAATGCAAGCCATGCATGTGCTTGCACAGTCTGTATGATGACAAGGAAAGAACTCCCACTTTTCTTGTTTGCAAGGTTTGAAACGCGGCTGTTTCGTGTTTCACACTGTTTTCTTTATTAATGAATGAACTTTTAAATGAATCCACTGCTAGACGGCAGGCATTGTTAAATTTCCAGTTCGTCTGAGATGTATCTACTTTCTTTTTCTTTTGTTTCTTTTTTGTTGTTGTGGATTTTACATTTCTTTGAACAAGTGCGAAGATAATTCTGTGCATAATCCGTCAAATGATCTTCACGTTTATGAACACAGACTAACATTAACAAGTAGACAGTTAAGGGAAAAGTGGGTCTAGGATTTAGGGAAAATGGGTGTCAGATGGTTAAGAAAAACAACCATCAAACTGTCCATTTCTGCAATCATTTAAAGTTTGCATTTTCTGTCCGTTACAGTTTCACGGCAGCTACGAAAGACACTAGTTAGAGCCAAGAGAAGCGCAATAGAAAGTTTCAAAACCTTAAACAGAATGAAAAAAAAATCGGATTAAATATATAGCGCTCTTCTCTACTGTTGCGAGACTTGGACCACGTACCGCCGACACATCCAACAACTCCAACAGTTCCATCAACGATGCTTGCGCAAAATCTGCAGCATCAAATGGCAAGACAGAGTGTTTTACATGTACCACTGCCACACTTTTTCTTTTTCAAGATTTTTTTAAGTTTGCAAAACAGCACAAACTATAGTATAGGTACATGTAAACTTACATGCCCATGTATAGGCTTCGCTCTGGATAAACATGGTAAAGTTTGACACTGACTGGCATAATTATAAAGAATTAATTGAAAGTGAAGGAACGTAAACACGAAAATACATGCTTCATTAAAAATCAAAACAAAACAAAAAGAAAACGAAATAAAACAACAAAACTCAGAGCCAGTTAAGAGTATGTGATCACAATGTCTGCATATTCATTAAAAATTAATTTTTGAAACTCTAGCATACCATCAGTATATAATGATATATAATTTTTAAGGGAATGGCTGGCAGTTATTCATACTTTTCTTTTGTGTGTGTGTGTATGTGTTTTTGATTTGTGTCTGTTGCTCCTTTTTATTATCTGTCCTTTATTCTGTCCAGAGTTTAGTTATATTTTCCTTTATCTTCTCAATTGTGAAATGTTGAAATTATATGTATAGAAACTTCAGTGGAAAATAAAAGTGTATTTGGAAAAAGAGAAGAAAAAAAAAAAGTTTCGTGCTGGATCATCGACAATATGCGGCTGGAATGTGGCTTGAAACGATTGGATGGATGTTCTCCACAGATTTGTTTTTTTTATCATGCTCATTTCTGCTTTGTTCTTCTGAATGTCATGTATGATTGTAGTTCTGTTGCGCATATTTATATCAAATCATCTTAGTCAACAGAGCATTTCCCCCGCATTGCCCATTGGCTATGGCTATCGGCACTGTTTGATTGCAGATTGTGGATGAAGATTGCTGGACTGTTCTTAGTGATCGTGACCGTCATCAACGCTGTGATGATACTCTTCTATTTTGGTAAGTTTTCACGTGCTGTGCTCACATTGTGTTCTGTCTAGTGGCTAATTTACCATACCGTGAAAGAGGTGGGTTTTTTTTTTTTATTGTGATAAGTTTATATTTTATATCAGTGTTGTTTCCTGCGCTGAAACAAGTTTATAGTATCATGTCAACACTGTCTTCTTTTTAGTAAAATGTATTAGAATTGTCTGATGCGGTTACAAGTGTACAGTATCATGTCAAAGGTGTTTTCAGTGTGGTAAATTTATCGTCATTGTCTTCTGTAGTGGTAAGATAATTGTATAATGCCATGGTTTGCTGTTGTTTTAGGTCGGTGAGTTACATGTACTTCTGCCATATAAATCTCCTATTATTGTACCACCGCCCGGTTTTCTTCTAATTTGCAAGTTCATGTGTACCACCGCCACACTTTTCTTCTTCTTGATCAGTGCACATGTACCACTGCCACACTTTTCTTCTTGATCAGTGCACATGTACCACTGCCACACTTTTCTTCTTCTTGATCAGTGCACATGTACCACTGCCACACTTTTCTTCTTCTTGATCAGTGCACATGTACCACTGCCACACTTTTCTTCTGTTTGGTCAGTTCACATGTACCACTGCTACACGTTTCCTCTTCTTGATAAAGTTCACGTGTACCACTGTCACACTTTTCTAATTCTTGATCAGCGCTCATGTACCACTACAACACTTTCCGTCTATTTGGTTATTACATATACACGGGCACACTTTTCTTCTGTTTGCTTAGTGTACATGTACTACTGCCACAGTTTTGTTCTGTGTTGTAAGTTTACATCTACCGCTACCATAGTTTCGTGCTGTTTTGTAAGTTTACATGTACCGCCGCCATACTTTGTTCTGTTTTGTAAGTTTACATGTACCGCCGCCATACTTTGTTCTGTTTTGTAAGTTTACATGTACGCCGCCATACTTTGTTCTGTTCTGTATGTTTACATGTACCGCCGCCATACTTTGTTCTGTTTTGTAAGTTTACATGTACCGCCGCCATACTTTGTTCTGTTCTGTATGTTTACATGTACCGCGCCATAGTTTTGTTCTGTGTTTTAAGTTTCCATGTACCATTGCCGTAGTTTTGGTCTATTTTGTATGTTTACATTACCACTGCCATAGTTTTGTTCTGTGTTTTAAGTTCTCATGTACCACTGCCATAGTTTGCTCTGTTTTTATAAGTTTACATGTACCACTGCCATAGTTTGCTGTGTTTTATAAGTTTACATGTACCACTGCCATAGTTTGTTGCTGTTTTATAAGTTTACATGTACCACTGCCATAGTTTTGGTTGTTTTATAAGTTTACATGTACCACTGCTATAGTTTTGTTATATTTTATAAGTTTAGATGTACCACAGCCATAGTTTGGTCTGTTTTAAGTTTACATATACCACTACCATAGTGTTGTTCTGTTTTATAAGTTTACATGTACCACTGCCATAGTTTGCTCTGTTTTATAGGTTTACATGTACCACTGCCATAGTTTGCTGTGTTTTATAAGTTTACATGTACCACTGCCACAGTTTGCTGTGTTTTATAAGTTTACATGTACCACTGCCATAGTTTACTGTGTTTTATAAGTTTACATGTACCACTGCCATAGTTCGCTGTGTTTTATAATTTACATGTACCACTGCATAGTTTGCTCTGTTTTATAAGTTTACATGTACCAGTGCCATGGTTTGCTCTGCTTTATAAGTTTACATGCACCACTGCCATAGTTTTGCTCCGTTTTGTAAGTTTACATGTACCACTGCCATAGTTTGCTGTATTTTATAAGTTTACATGTACCACTGCCATAGTTTGCTATGTTTTATAAGTTTACATGTACCACTGCCATGGTTTGCTGTGTTTTATAAGTTTACATGTACCACTGCCATAGTTTGCTGTGTTTTATAAGTTTACATGTACCACTGCCATAGTTTGCTGTGTTTTATTAGTTTACATGTACCACTGCCATGGTTTGCTGTGTTTTATAAGTTTACATGTACCACTGCCATGTTTGCTCGTTTTATAAGTTTACATGTACCACTGCCATAGTTTCTGTGTTTTATAAGTTTACATGTATCAGTGCTATAGTTTGCTGTGTTTTATAAGTTTACATGTACCACTGCCATAGTTTGCTGTGTTTTATAAGTTTACATGTACCACTGCCATTGTTTGCTCGTTTTGTAAGTTTACATGTACCACTGCCATAGTTTGCTATGTTTTATAAGTTTACATGTACCACTGCCATGGTTTGCTGTGTTTTATAAGTTTACATGTACCACTGCCATAGTTTGCTGTGTTTTATAAGTTTACATGTACCACTGCCATAGTTTGCTGTGTTTTATTAGTTTACATGTACCACTGCCATGGTTTGCTGTGTTTTATAAGTTTACATGTACCACTGCCATTGTTTGCTCCGTTTTATAAGTTTACATGTACCACTGCCATAGTTTCTGTGTTTTATAAGTTTACATGTATCAGTGCTATAGTTTGCTGTGTTTTATAAGTTTACATGTACCACTGCCATAGTTTGCTGTGTTTTATAAGTTTACATGTACCACTGCCATTGTTTGCTCCGTTTTGTAAGTTTACATGTACCACTGCCATAGTTTGCTGTGTTCTATAAGTTTACATGTACCCTGCCATGGTTTGCTGTGTTTTATAAGTTTACATGTACCACTGCCATAGTTTGCTCTGTGTCGTTAGCAGACGTGTACCATTACCATAGTTTTTGTCTGTGTTGTAAGTTTACAACTGTCTTTTTTCCCCTATTTTACAAGTTTACACATACTACTGTAACAGTTGTTTTCTTCTACTTGGAAAGTGTACACGCACTACTGTCATATTTTCCTTCCATTTTGCAAGTTTACATGTACCACTGAAATCGTTTTCTTATGTTATGAAAGTTTACACGTATTACTGTCATTAGTTTTCTTTCCTTTTGCAAGCTTACACGTACTACTGTAATAGTTTTCTTCTATTTTGAAAGATTACACCACTACTGTGACAATATTCTTCTATTTTGCAAGTTTACTCGTGCGGCTATAATAGTTGTTTTTTTTTTTTTTGTTTTTTTCTATTTTGAAAATTTACACACAGAACTGTACTAGTTTTGCATGCACTCAATGCTGTAATAATTTTCTTCTATTTTGCAAAATTCATTCGTGCTGCTGTCGCAGTTTTCTTACATTTTGAAAGTTTACACATATTCCTGTAAGTTTTCTTCTATTTTGCACGTTTACATATACTACTGCATAGTTTTCTTCTGTTCGTAAGTTCATAAGTACCACTACCACAGCTGTCTTCCGTCTGGTTAGTACTGAATTGCCTAGTTCAGCAAAACGTACTTACTTACAGTAATAATGGTGTCGGGAATACATTCCCTGAATTTTGCCAGCTGGCAACTGCATATGTTTTTTACCACGCTGATTTTAAAAAAAAGAAGAAAATTATGGTTTCAGTAAATACATACAAAGATACCTACGAAGACCCCATAAACACATTCACCTGAGAGGATCGGTGGTATGCTGCTATGCCGACAACTTGATTTATTTTTCCTTGAATTTGCAGATCCAGTGCAGTAACTGTGAATCTATATTTAGCTACATAGTCAAGACCTATCTACCCATCTATCTACCTATCTATCTACTTATCTATCTACCTACCTACCAAACTTCCTACCTAACTACCTACCTACGTACCTATCCTACCTACCCACGTACCCACCCACCTGTCTGCCTGTCTGTCTGAAAGATTGCATTACGTAGTCATGGCAACCAAAATTAACATTGCCATCATTATAGTCGAGTCATCCCCATCCCAGTGTTAACTTGCGATTGATAGTGTGTTTCATGTATCAAAGTACACGCACACGCACGCGCATGCGTGGACATACATATACACACATACATACATACATACATACATACATACATACATACATACATACATACATACATACATACATACATACATGCATGCATACATACATACATACATACATACATACATACATACATGCATACATAATGCCATTAAGAAATATCCCACCATTGAGTTTCTGTTCATTACTTAGAACCTTTCGAGCAACAACAACAACAACAACAAAACTGTACACGCACATGTGATTCAGAGTCTCTGTCTGTGTTTTAACGGGCAGATCAAGGCAATACAGCGGCGAACACACAACCCAGGAAACCAGACTGCACGACCAGCAGCCTGGGCGTCTCTGGGAGTCACCACATCAAAGTGGACCGCTCTGGGAGTCGACCGACCACTGACAACAGCGGTAGAGCCTCCATGAGGAGTGCCACAAATTCCAACAGTAAAGTGATCCATCAATCCTAGCATTATGTACTGGACTGACCGAACTCAACAGTGGGACAAAGACAGTAATTAATTATCCATCGCTCTTTATATGACGTATGAGATTGACCATTGTTGAACAGTGCGACAAAGACCAACAGTAAGTGATCCATCACTGCTTACATCATGTATTAGACTGACCATAGCTGAACAGTGGACTAGATAGTGATTCCTCTCTCCTTGCAATGTATACTGGGCTGACAAAGCTAAACAGTGGGACATAGATAGTGATTCCTCTCTCCTTGCAATGTATACTGGGCTGACAAAGCTAAACAGTGGGACATAGATAGTGATTCCTCTCTCCTTGCAATGTATACTGGGCTGACAAAGCTAAACAGTGGGACATAGATAGTGATTCCTCTCTCCTTGCAATGTATACTGGGCTGACAAAGCTAAACAGTGGGACAAAGACAATAAGTGATCCATCACTGCTTACACTTTGTACTAGACTGATCTTAACTGAACAATGGGACATAGATAGTTGGTGATACATTCCTCCTTTCAATATATTCTAGATGACCAAAACATGCATTCACCTTTGATGAACGCAGTGTCTCTCTCCTCCACAGCTGTTCCTCTGATACTGTGGTGGGATGCTGTCACTGGACAGACCGACGAAGACGTTCAGTGTGGCCGACATCGATGTCACGTGACTGTGGACAGAAACCGCTGGCAGGAACAGGAAGTCATGGTGGGTGACGTCATCTCTCTCTCTCTCTCTCTCTCTCTCTCTTCTCTCTCTCTCTCTCTCTCTCTCTCTCTCTCTGGTACGTCAGTGAGACTGCTTGGTACTGCAGTAATACGTGGCAAAAACAGTTTCCGCCTTGGTCTAAAATCTTCAATTCTGGCTACCAAGGATGCAATCGCTCATTCTGTCAACTGTTCTGCCTTCCTTCTCCTCGTTCTTTCTTTCTATTTAGTCTTGTTTCTTTGTCTGAGCAACAGTATTTCCCTCTGTCTTTATTTCTGTAAGGAGATGCGTTTGATTAACTTTTAGGGACCACTTGCATTTGCTTGCATTGCAGTTTGAACATGGCATGCTCATCAACATGGCACTGCCAGTGCCAGAGCAAGTCACAGCCAGTAAGTCTTGAATACTCAGTGCACTTCTTGCAGATTTCTTGCTGAATACTAAAGCAATCGTTGACTGCTCAGATTGATGACTAGAATACTCTCCCTTCCTGATACGATGAATGACAGAAACCAATTCTCTCTCTCTCTCTCTCTCTCTCTCTCTCTCTCTCTCTCTCTCTCTCTCTCTCTCTCTCTCGACTTGCCCACAGATGATGTCATTCTACGGCACCTCCCTGTCATGTCATGACCTGCCGCTGCCTCGGGGTGAAGGTCATCTGTGGGCACTCTACCACGACGAGTCTCCCAAAAACCGGGAGTTCCTCTTCAGCCACCAGGCAGTGATGGAACTCTTCAACTACACGGCCACCTTCCGCAGCCACGCCCATCTCTCCTTCCCCACCCAGTGGCTCAACGGTCTGTGAATACATGCCTCCACCTTCCCACTTCTCTTCCCTGTGTACTGGTTCAGTGGTCTGTATATACATCCCTCCACATCCCCTTCCCCAGACATTGGCTCAACGGTCTGTAAATTCATGCCTCCACCTTCCACTTTCCCCTATGTACTGGTTTAATGGTCTGTATATACATTGCATTACACTATAAATGGTTCAATGGTCTGGTTCAATGGTCTGTATATACATTGCATTATACCATAAATATAAAATGTCACACCATCAAGGACAGCAAGAACGTGACCAGCACTCAGTACATAGTGAATTACACCACTCTGTCCACCAACACACACTATAAGGACGTGAGAGGCGCTCAGTGTACAACATGTAACGCTATCCTGTCCAGCAGCTCAAACGTCAAGACGTGATCAGCACTCAGTACACAGTATATTGCATCACTCTGTGTCTACCACAGACGTCATGGACGTGACCAACACTCAGTACACAGTATATTGCTTCACTCTGTGTCTACCACAGACGTCAAAGACGTGACCAACACTCAATACACAGTATATGACATCATTCTTTGTCCACGTTAGACGTCTAGGACGTGACCAGCACTCAAGTCACAGTACCACTACATTTCTCTGTGTCCACACAGACGTCAAGGACCTGACCAGCACTCAACACACAGTATACTACATTTCTCCGTGTCCACACAGACGTCCAGGACCTGACCAGCACTCAACACACAGTACACTACATTTCTCTGTGTCCACACAGACGTCCAGGACCTGACCAGCACTCAACACACAGTACACTACATTTCTCTGTGTCCACACAGACGCCCAGGACGTGATCAGCACTCAACACACAGTACACTACATTTCTCTGTGTCCACACAGACGTCCAGGACGTGACCAGCACTCGGTTCGTGGTGCCAGTGAGCACCAAATCCCAGCTGAGGAGGACAGAGCACTTGGCCCCCGTGGTGTACGTGCAGAGCGACTGTCGAGTGCCCAGTGACAGGGACCACTTCGTCACTCTGCTGCAGCAGCACGTGGCTGTGGATTCCTATGGGGAATGTATGCACAACAAAGACTTCCCCAATGGGTGAGTCCTTTGTATCTGTGTGGGTTAGACTGGACAATTTCTTTACATCAGACACCCTCTCTCGTTGTTGTGTGGATTCTTGCGCACTGTGTTTTCACAACACTTTCTTAATGGGCGAATTTCTTACATTTGCATGGATTCCCGTGGACAGTGTCTTTTATACATGTTTCTTTCCTAGTGAGCTAGCTTTTTTTTTTAGTTCGTTTGTTTATTTTATCTTATTTTTGTTAGTTTGTTTTTGTATCTGTGTGGCTTCAAATGTATGTTTCCACAACATAGTGTTTCCTTAAGGGCAAGTACCTATGTCTGTCTTGACAACGTTTTTCCTATGTACGAGCACCATGTGAACATAAACCAGCTAGACAGAACAAACAAAACGAACACCACAAAACTTTAACATAAAATGGGTGGAAGTCTGTTGTTCTGATTTTGTAACCGCGTTTGGAAGCATCCATATGGACTGTTGTGAACCAAGCTCATCTTTCTTTTTCTGACAGGCAAGTTTCAGTTGTATGTGTTCCAGTATATAACACTCTTTGCGTTGGAAGTGTCCTAGTGTAGAGGGCTTTAAGACTAAACATTCGACATATTCTGGATGGTTTACAATGATCTTTGTTTTTGGGAGTTTCCTGTTCTGTTCGTTTTAGAAAGATGTCTCTCCAGTTGGCGGTTTCTGAATGAATTCAGTGCACTCTGGTTTAGCTGAAAGCACAGTGCAGGAAGGTGTACGTTTCGTTTGGCATGTCAATCGTTCGAAATGTGCTGGTAGAAGTATCTGAACTCCCAGGGGTCTGTCACACCTGCAGACGATTTGCTAAAGAAGCCAACTGACTATGAGGAAGACATCCATTACAGGATTGATTGGATACTTTTGGGTGTTGATGCCATGAGGATGGAGGGTTCCAAGTTTGGCAATAAGATGAGATTCCTGCATAAAGCGTTCCAAGTTGTCACTCTGTGATTGCCAAAGTGCCAGGACTTTGAAATGGTTGATGTTGTGTTGGGCATAGTTGAAGTGTAGAGTGACTGGTTTGGGCCGATGGTGGCGGATGTCAGCCAGGTGTTCAGAGATGCGTCTCAAGTGTGCGAGATGTCTCACCTACATACATCTTACCACACAGCTGGCAGTGGATGGCGTACACAATGTTGTGGATCCGACAGGGAGAAAGTATGTTTAATAGTGAAGTTTGATAGTTTAGCATTTTATTTTAGTCCCTGTTGAGGACCTTTTCTTAATTATACCAAATTAATGGTCCTTTGTCGTGTTTGACTTGGGCTGTCTACCAGGTCATCGTTGATATTTGTGAACGACATGTCTGCCATGACGGCAGAAGAGTTTTACCGGGTCCTGGCACGTTACAAGTTCGCCATCGCCATAGAGAATGCCGTGTGCCCAGGCTACATCACGGAGAAGTTCTGGAGGCCTCTAAAGCTGGGTGTGGTGCCCATCGTCTTTGGGGCTTCTAATGTCAAGGTGGGTCAAGTTCTTTCATACTACTGCTTGGATTTAAACACGTGGTAGTGCGATACCGTCAGGTGGAGCTAAGGTGAGGATTCCACTCATACAATGAAGCAGCAGCAGAACGTGCCGGCGACAGTGAAACTTTATGACAGTGGCTGACCAGATTTTGAAGTCACCCCCCCCCCCACACACACACACACACACACAGTATGGAGTGCTTCTCAATAAAATTTTCAAAGTTGTCCATATATTAATTCATTCACAGCTCTGTGTTTATGCACAGTCAGAAAATCAGACTTCTACTAAACTACGCTCAACCACACATGGCTCTGTATTAATACATAGACAGACAGGCAAAGAAGTTCCGATGCTATCCGAAGAATGGAAGCCCATAAAACCATGCCAGCGCGACTGTACATCCAAAAATATGCAGGGTATTTACAGATCCATAAACAAAGTATATGAGTAGAATGTCAAAGTACATTTAATTCATACCATCACCAGGACTGATCACAAAACCTTCAACCTCTAACTCTGTCCAGGTAGGACAAAATTGTGTGTGTGTGTGTGTGTGTGTGTGTGTGTGTGTGTTAACCCGCCCAAAGGGGGCAGGTAAACAAAGTTTCTACTTATTCCCACGCAAAACCACCTGCCCGTCAATCGGAGATGATCCGAATCTTTTTAACGAGGGCCAGGTCAACAAAGTTTCCACTTATTCCCACGCAAAACCACCTGCCCGTCAATCGGTGATGATCTGAATCTTTTATAAGGTTCTGAATGACAAAGAAACCGGAAAACACGATTTCTCATTGTCTGCCATTTTGTCTTCATTCGAATAAAACAATACAACCAGTGTGCCGCCTTCTGATTGGTCAACGCATTCTGACTCAGCCAGTTCACGTGGCACGATACATAGCGATGTTGATGTCATAAAAAAACAACTTAAAACGATAGTTTTACGAAGCAAAATGTCCGGCTATCACCATTATAGGCAAAATAATTCAGAATTCTATTTCTCCGCAGCAGATGATTGAAAATTATTGCTCCTGCCCGGCGAGCAGGTTGTAACATTCACCCAATATTGCCCAACATAAGTGACTGCCATCCCCTGGAAGTCAGACGGTTATTACTGTCCATACCATGGCATCCTATTTCCACAACCCATGTCACCAGACTGCGTGGTCAGTGTTCTAATCTTTCAAAAGAAAGTAAACAACTGAATGTTCCATGTACTCTTTGAACTCAGGCCCGTCATATGACGTACACGGCTCACATCGAGAAACAAGGGATAAAATACATGCCACTTTGGCGCACTTAAAGGGGTCCTCACCCATAAATAGCATGTTTGGGTTGTTCAAAAGTATGATCGAGCGTGTTTCGATGTACGACTTACTTTTCTTCTGGAACTCACGTCTATCCGTGTTTCGGGTCGTGCAAGTAGCCAAATCGTGACTCGCCACGGAGATTGCCGAGCACAGTACGGAAAGAGACGAGAGTCGGGGATTCCGCAAGTGACTTATAAATGCCAAGACTACCGTGAATGAAAGACATGTCCCTAAAAGCCTTCGCTATGAGGACGTAAAACTCAACTATTTTCCGGCGATAATGGCAGATGCTCCCAGCTACGAGTCAAGTTCCAACGAAGAGGACGTCGAACGTGAAATTTTCACTGAAGTGTATGGAGTTCAGCCGTACCAGTTTGAACTTACAGTTCCTTGTACAGTACCACCTCCCCGCCATCAGACGCTTGTGTTTCTTTCTAGGCAGTTCGACATTTTACAGGTTGACCATATTATGTACATGTACACACATACGCACGACACAGATAGTACATGATATAAACATGCACATACATACATCTGTTCACACACACACACACATTACCGTAGTATGTAAATAACTTTAAAATGATTATGTGATAAACCACATTTTCCTTCAGTTGTTTAGATCTGTCAGATAATGCCTTTTCCTTTGAACAGGAGTTTGTCAGCTACTGCATCATCACACTAATTCTCTTCCCTGCTGTAGAAATCTTTTCAATAGCTGTTCACTTTCAGTACCCCCCCCCCCCCCTTTTTTTTTTTTTTTTTTTTACATTCCTCATTTTCAATCTCACTCTCTCCACTTAAATTCTGAAGTTCCACAATGACAATTAGAATCTGCGGGGTCTTTTACAATATATTGCAGTCAAAGATTCTGGCTGTTATTGTAAAAACTGATGCGTGACGTGCCGTACATCAGATCTAAGCTGCAGATCTAAGCTCATTATTCTCTTACTCACCAAGGCAGTTTATAGCATACAGACATACCACACCTGCATATATCTTAAAATGCACACTAAGTCACCATCCTGTATCCAAATACTGATAAATCACTTACTAAAGCGTATGGTTGTTGGGCGGAAACTTGAACTTGCAGGGGTGCTTGATGTTCAGCAATGTCCTGAAAAATAAAAACCCAAACTATTATTCACTGGAGTCCAACAAGTTGTTATTTGTGGACATGGACACTTTCTTGTTAATAAGAATCGTAACTTCAGTTTTGTTGGAAACAGTAACAGCAGGGGAAAAAAATCAGTCACAAACATGCAACAGTTTCAGTGGCAGCAGGCAGTGTGACTGACTGACTGCCACTATGACAGTAACAATGTATGTTTCAGTTTGATGCCAACACTCAACAAAAACCAACAACTATCTTTACAACCAACCATACACTGAGAATGAAATGAAACACAAAAAAGATCAAAAAAAGATTCCACAAACCTTACCTTCTTTACGTCTCTGAGTTCGGCTCTCTTGCTCCTGACAGAATCCGTGTCAGTTGCGTTTGAGGCTTGCACTTGCAGCTGGCGAATGAACAGAGAGTGCTTTAATACATTTTTCTGTTATAATAGTTGGCACAGCATCCTCTTTCAGCTGTCTTCGGACCCGAATTCCAGCTTCCACCTTTACCTTCCAGGTGTGTTGGTCTTGGAAACTGTGCTCTTCGAAGTGACGACCGCAAATGCCATGATAACTGTCCCGAAGAACAAAATCTTTCCTCGTTGTGGTGACAAAATTTATCCACAATCACCTAAACTGGCTGGAAGCACCTGGAAAAGCATGAACGCTTACTCTTTGCTTGTTTCCTGATGAAATTCCGCAACCAGACACAGCACACATTCGCCCCATCTCACTTCAGCCGAACACTAAGAGTGACTTGGCTTTTCGACGTCACCAATCGGGAAACCCCCCTTTTATCGAAATCGAGGCTCTCGTTCCTGTTTCAGCCTCTCGCTTTCCCAATCCGCAGGAAATGCTGCTCTTACTGCAAGATGAGAGCACAGGCGGCTGATTCGGGGCTGGGTTTCGCAATACGACCACATACCAAAACCGTGTATTTGGTCAAAATAGATTTGTAAAAATGGGTGAGAACCCCTTTAAAGTATGAGGTTGGTTGTGTAATAGAACTCACTATAATATACGAAGAATTAATTGACAGACCCTTCGGCGCTGTGGTAGTATCAACGACTGAACCTAGGAGTTTGTAGGACTGAGTTTGCACAGTTACTACAGATAAAACCTTGAGAATCAATTCTGTCGCTCACCAGGAGGTTTTGGTGTATGCCAGATGTGTAGAGCAATGCCAGTCACCCGAAAACATGACAATCATCATCATTGGTGTATGTCAGATGTGTAAAGCAATGCCAGTCACCCGAAAACATGACAATCATCATCATTGGTGTATGCCAGATGTGTAGAGCAATGCCAGTCACCCGAAAACATGACAATCATCATCATTGGTGTATGCCAGATGTGTAGAGCAATGCCAGTCACCCGAAAACATGACAATCATCATCATTGGTGTATGTCAGATGTGTAGAGCAATGCCAGTCCACCCGAAAACACGACAATCATAATCATTCTCAGTGCTGATAACTAGACAAGATAAGTTTTGAATTCGTTTGCTACTGATTGCCCAGCTCTCGTGGTGACTTCTGTTTTCATCCACGACCCATGCGAGTCCTGAGTCCGTGTGAAAGTCTTCAGAGTCGGCAATTCAAGGGGACTGTCACCGGATGGAAGCGGTGGTTGTCTCCACTGGAGGGGGTGGATCCTCGGTTATCTGTGCTGTCACCATGATCATGACAGAGCAACCATTGTTCATAGCTAGCCGCTGAGTAGTTGGCATCCTGCATTTGTTGGATCAACACAGACTGGATGTGGCTGTGAGTGAGAGGGTTGGAACGAGTATTATGGGAGCAGTGCCATGGACAGGGTGCGGTAGGCACACACACACACACACACACACACACACACACACACACACACACACACACACACACACACACACACGGAGAGAGAGAGAGAGAAGAGAGAGAGAGAGAGAGAGAGAGAGAGAGAGAGAGAGAGAGAGAAAACACTTACTAACTAAGCGTTTTCTGCTGCCCGCCAGGAGTTCTTACCCTCAGAGAACAGTGCCCTGATCGTGGACGACTTTGACTCCGTGGAGAAACTGGCCCAAGCCATCCACCACTACGACAGCCACGACACGGAGTACAGGCGCTTGCTACAACACAAACAGACGGGCATCACCAACTCAGCGCTGCTGAAACACCTCCAACACAGATCCCAGACATCCTTCTACCGCACACAGATGATGAACGACTATCACTGCATGCTGTGTGAAAAACTTCACGAAGCCATCGCCTCACGTCGGTCAGGGCGGCCGATACCCCGCTCTGTGGCGGGGACAGACCACTACGGGTGCCCCAAACCAGGCAAGTTCAACGACAAGGGTCAGTACGTGACAGAGGTCAGTGGTCACTGGGACGTGCCATGGGCCCTGTCCCAGGTCACGGCATGTCTGATGAGGACGCTGATCGACAACAACACACGCATGTCTTTGGAGTCTTTCGACAAACTGGTGCGGCAGCAGTTTAAGTCTGGCCTGGATGACAAGTGTTTGAAGTACTTCTCCTAGTGGTGACCCTTGTCTGCAATGGCACTAGGTGTTGATGGACCCCTGAGACAAGCCCTGTATGTCAGTGATGGTACAGTCTATTGAATGACCAATGAGAGATCTGTCTGGGTCTGCTAGGTCAGGGTATTTCTACCACTGTCATATTCTTGTATGTTCAGTGAGACAGAAACTGTTGTTCTAGTCACTTTCGTTGCCATGGAGTGATGAACAGAATGAAGCTTTGAACGGAATGCGTGTACTATTTCTGACATGTTGACAGGTAACACATTGAGACTTTGCTTAGGTCTGTCTGCATCATTTCTGACATGTGGACAACTAAGACAATGAAGCCTTGAAGAGATAGGCCCATGTGTGTACCATTTCTGACAATTAGACAACTACTAAAATAGGGCTTTGAACAAATACACCTGTACAATTTGTAATATTCGGACTACTAACGGGAGGAGGTTTTGTACAGACAAATCAGCATCATTTCTAACATTTGGACAACCAGCAGAAAAAACGTTTTGAACAGTCATGTTACTAATGATTAACAACTCAGCAGGTTACGCTGCTCGTTAACTAGTCCATCCTGCAGGCTATATATGGGCTGAATATTCAATGTTTAACCACTGATAGAATGAGTCTCCGAACTGAAAAGTCTGCTGTATTTCTGATATGTTGACAACTGACAGACTAACTCTGAACAGAAATGTTTGCAGCATTTGAAATAATTTGACAATTGACATCATGAATCTTTGAACAGAAAGGCCTGCAGCATTTCTAACATTTTGACAACTGACAACATGAATTTTTTTTTATGGAAATGTCCGCAGTATTTGTTTTAACATTTTGGCAACCGATGGATAAGTGTCTAAAAAGTAATTTCTAAGGTATTGCAAGCATTTTGACAACTCACAGAATGAATCTTTCATGGTAATATCGGCATCTGCAGCACCTTAAACATCTCTGCAACTGACAGAACGAGTCCAAAACAGTAATGTCTGCAGTATTCTGAATATTCTGAAAACGGACAGAATCATGCTTTGAACAAAACTGCCTGCAGTATTCTTTACATTTTGAAAACTGACAGAAAGAGTCTTTGTTCAAGAACGTTTGTAGCGTTTCTAGCATTACAGACCAGGACTTTGAACAGAAATGTCTGCAGTATTTTGAGCATTTTGACCACAGACAGATACGACTCTTTGAATAGAAATACGTACACTAGTTCAATCGTTGACTGACTGCGAATTTGAACACAAATTTCTGCCGTGTTTCTAACATTTTGACTACTAGCTTAACGTCTTTAAAAACTAAACTGTTCGAAGTTAGTTCTAACGTTGTCATCCCAGTCTTGAATTTTAGCTGAAAAGTGCAGAGAGCAAGAGGTGTGTTTGATATTGTCCTGTGTGTGGTCAACAAAGTGAATGCACATTTGGGCTGCTACTGACACAAACACTTTGCTCTTCTTCTCGTGCTTTTACTTAGCGCCCCCTATAACATCGTTATGACATTCTGACATAGCACTACTTATGACACCAGTACGTTGCACAGCTTCTACCAATATTACTTAGCATTACTTCTATTGTTAGAACTTCAAAATACTCATGTTCTTAGTACGCACCGTTTCTTATGATATTACAGTGCACTACTTATGTCACTACTTTGCACTCTTCTTACGTTATTACAGCGCACAATTTCTCATGCTATTATTTTGCACTTGGCACCACATCCGATGTTATCTTGCACTGCCACTGACGTTACTCTTCATGACTGAAGACATCATATGACTTTGCCATACTTCGGTTATTGCGATGTCCAAGATCTTATTTGCTCAGCATTTTACCTCCCGACTGCCAGCTGGTGTTCATGCTATATCAGCAAACATTTTCATTGACTTGTATTTGAATGGTGGTTTCCTTGCATTGTGGACAGCGTTTCTTGAAGAAAACACAACAGCCATGTTATGGTTTTGAAATGAAATTGGGGGTGTTTAACCTATCATTCTCCATGTCGGTAATAAAGCGATATAAAGGGTGATTCACCATTCCTCATGTTGGCCATGAATTTTTTTTTTTTTTTTAATCGTTTATCACTGTTTGTGATGGACATAAATTGAAGTTAAAGATGATTTACCATTTCTTTACATTGGTCATGTAGAGAAATAGGAAATGATTTACCATTCATCCATGTTGGTCATGAGGTGAGATAGTGACGATTCATCATTTTCCATGTTGAAATGCAAGAAGAGATATGTACTGTTCTTTATGTTAGTAATAAAATGCAATATCAGATGATATTCCATTCTTCATTCTGGTCGCGATATATATACCATTCTTTATTCTGGTCGCGATATATATTCCATTTTTTTTATTCTGGTCGCGTTATATATATACCATTCTTTATAGTGACCATGAAATGAAATAAGCAATGATTCACCATTCTTAATGCACGTGATATGAAATAAAATAAGAGATGATTTTTTTTTCCATTGTGATCATGAAAGAGAAACAGGACATGATTTACCCACCCTGCATGTTGGTCAATAAAAGATGATTTTCTATTTTTGATGTTGGTCCTGAAATAAATAAGAGAAGGCTTGCCATTCTTCACATTGCTTATGACATAAAGTAAGAGATAGTTTACCATTCTTCATGCTAGTCATAACATGAATAAAGATTGTTTATCATTTTTATGACGTGAAATAAGAGATAGTTTACCGTTCTTCATGCTGTATGAAATTAAAGATTGTTTACCATTGTTCCAGTTGGTCATGGCGTGAAATGAGTGATGGTCTCGCATTCAGGTCATGAAATAAAATAAGAGAGAATTCAGCAGTCTGTCATGTTATCCATGAAATGAAACATGATATGATTTACCACTCTTTATGATTACCATGATGGGAATGAAGAGATGATTTACCATTTCCCCCAGTTGATCATAGAGTGGAATACCAGCTGCTTCAGGATTCTTCATATAGGTATGAAATGACATGACAGCTGATTGACCAGTCTTCACGTCGGCACTGAAATGAAAGAAGTGTTGTTTTACCATCGTTCTTGTCGGTCATGAAGTGAAAAACGAGATGATTTATCATGTTACGTGTCGGTCGTGACATGAAATACAAGATGATTTTTATGTTGATGCTGGCTTCCCCAAAGGACAGTGTTGTCCTAGTCGTGTAACCCAATTGTTTTACGCGTCTCATTTATATACTTATTAAAGCAGACTTTTCCTTGAAACTGCTCCGTGGATATCTCCTTTGTGGATGTTGATGGTTTTCTTCATGTCTGCTAGGCATGGTGAGCACACACGCCTTGGTTTGTTGCAGATCCAAAAGACGAGGACCCAGACCCCCCCCCCCCCCCCTCCCCCAGTCAGGCTGCAGCGGACAGGGACGAAAACAGTTGACACAGGCATGACTTGAACCATGACTTCCTTCAGAATCTGGTGTGTTCACCTTGAAGCCACAAACCCAGTACCGTGAAGATTTGTCATCATTCATCATGTTACTTTTTCATGACATTCCACATGGGTTTTTATTCCAAGCACTGCAAAATACATTCGCAGTATCAAAAGAACATACATAAGAATCTGTATTGGATTGCATCTTGGGCGTTTCCTGAGAATAAGTCATCATCATAAGTTTACCTTATGTAAGTATGTAGCCTACCATAGTTTCTGTATTAACTTGACAACCGCGGTGAGCAAGCCAGCATCAGAACTCTCTGAACACAGGGCCCTTGTTCAGATGGCTAGAGTGGTTACCTGTGGAGCTAAAGGTCAAGAGTTCAAAGCCACTCATGGGGGTGGGGGGGGGGGGGGGTAGATTCCTATAGCTCGGAACCCCCTGTCCATTTAGCAACAAATGTGTATCTGATGCATTTCAGGGAAGGTTGAAGCAACGGAAGGAATAGGACGGGCTTCACCATGCAATAATGCTCTGCCCACGACGCAGTGAACCTTTTAAAATCCTAAGATAAAATGACCACTTGATTTTGGCGTGTTCACGCCCTGTATTTACCTTGTGAACTCCAAAGAAAACCATAATCATCACTTGATTTGATGCAGTCACTCATTGTGCCTCCCTTGTGAAGAACTAATATGAATTTTGACCATCGCTTGATCCGACGTGGTCAGACATTGTAATCTCCCTTGTGAAGGACTAAGATAAAATGCCCATCATTTCATTTGATGTCATCAAATATTGTTATTTTACTTGTGAAGAACTATAAGAAAATAACCATCCAAGTGATTTGAGTGTACTTCCCTTGCGAAGAACCTGAGATAAAATGACAAACTGTGCAGTAGAAGCTCCATGGGCTTGGAGATCATTTGTTCAATCCACTTAAAAAGAAATTTGAAATGTTAGTGATAATGCACCGCCCCCAAAAAACAAACAAAAAAACACCATAGACAAACGAATAAGACAAAACACGAAGCGTTTCGACCTCTAAGATCTTCTTCAGGCAAGATACAAAACACTCTGGACAACGAAAATGAACGAGCAATCACTTATCTTCACTTGAAAAGAGTTTTATTTGTGGGATTTGTTTTGGATCGCCTGGTTCCTACCCAGAGTTGAATGTGCTATGGGAGGAAATGAGAAACCTGGAACCACACAATCGAATTTCATTCACGTACACAGATGCATCTCTGAGAGTGTTGCTCAGATTTCCAATCCAACGCTTCAGAAGTCTGTATCTCTTAAAGCTGGCTTGACAACAGGACGTAAGGGGTAGGACACACACACACACACACACACACAAATCTTTCCTGCCCATTGGGCAAGTACACAAAACTTCTTGCTGCCCCCAGACAAAATCACCTGCTCATCAATCTGTAAAGTATTGAATGACAAAGAATCAGAAAAGCATGAAGTAAACAGCCTTTATACTATGCAAACTCACACATCGCAAGGTCTCTCACTCTCACACACACCCATCTAATGTTAGGTACATTTTATCAGCAAGTATTCAAAACTAGACGTGTTCAATTCTGATTGGCCGTTGCCATCTGACTCCAGCAATCACTTGGCATGAAACAGTGTGTGTTGTTGATGTCGTGAATGGTCCTTAAAAATAGTTTCTCGACGCAAAATTTCCAGCTATCGAGATGATCATCCAGTATTGTTGGCAAAATAACGCTAAACTTTAATTTCTGCGCAACAAATGTTTGAGAAATATTGCTCTTATGTAGGGGGTAGGTCTCAGCCTTCACTGCATGCCCGACACTATTCACGCCCGAGGCTGCCGTAAGTGTTGAACTATGATGCAGTATGAAAGGAAGTGCAATACATCTCAGTCATACAGTCTTAGCCGTGGATGTAACTGTATAGCATAGTCTTCCTCCATCAGTGTTGAACTATGATGCAGTATGAAAGGAAGTACAATACAATCCAGTCATACAGTCTTAGTTTCAGTTTCAGTTTGTTTCATCAAGGAGGCGTCACTGCGTGCGGACTAGTCCATATACGCTCCACTACATCCGTTAAGTTTTGAGACCACACTACGCATGCTTTGTAGCTGACGGATAAATGAATTAACAACTAAAATGATACAATTGAAGAAGAGGGTCTCGTGGCTACAACTCGGCGGATGTCTGACCTATGCATTAGCCCAACGCGCTGGTCAGACCTTAAGTGCCTACCTACCATGGTTTTGTGTGTGTGTGTGTATGTGTGTGTGTGTGTGTTGTGAATGTACACGTGTGTGTATGATGTGTGGGCATGGGCCTGTGTGTGCATGGGCCCATGTGTATATGTGTGCGTGTGTGTGTGTGTGTGCACGCACGTGTGTGTGTGTGTGTGTGTGTGCGTGTGTGTGTGCCTGCATGTATGTGCGCGTGTGTGTGAGTGTGCAGAAGTGCGCGTGTGTATGTGTGTAATTTGTGGGTTTGTGTGAGCACACGTATCTGTAAATAGGCCGTAAGTGTGTCTTTGTATGTAGGCTTGTGCGCATGTGCATGCATTTATGTGCTTACGTATATGCGTTCATGAGCGCGCATGTGTCGGTGTGGCCATGTACATGCACACATGTGTAATGTGTGCGGGTAAGAGCGAGCGAACGTACGCGCACACGTTCGTATGTGTGTGTGTGTGTGTGTGTGTGAGCGCGCGGGCACGTGTGTGTGTGTGTGTTGTGACTGCGTACGTTTCATACATAATGTACAGTCTTAGCCATGAATGTAACTGTATAACATAGTCTTCTTCAACCTCATTGATATTATTTTAAAAAAAAAAAAAAAGGTGGGGGTGTGAGGGGTGGTGGTGGTGGTTCAAATTCCGTGATCCTGTATGTCCTGTTTCCTTGGTGACCTTGCCTTGTCTATGCCTGTGATGAGTGCATGTCAGAGTCGCCGGTATTGACATGTTTATGGGGACTTTTCCTGGGTGGGTGTGGTGCTGCTGTTTGGAGGGGGGTTCCTATGCTGGCTCCATGACTAACCAGTTATTGCCAACAGTAAGAGACATATAGTTAAGTGGTGTCATGTAAGGACTGGATCTCAAAAAGCGCAAATGAAACACCACAAAGTGATTCTGCAGCAATGCATTTCCTTAAGTGGAATGCCTGATGATGACTCGATATTGATTCTTCCCTGAGGACAACCAGAGTGTGGATGTGCATGAGAAGCTGGAATGAGCAGCATGGAAATCGCGGAAGAAGAGATGGTGGTGCGTGCGTGTGTGTGTGTGAGTGTGTGTATGTGTGTGTGTGTATGTGTGTGTGTATGTGTATGTGCGTGTGTATGTGTGTGCGTGTGTGTGCATGTGTGTGTGTCGGTGTGTGTGTGTGTGTGTGTGTGTGTTGTTACCGAGTATATGGTGCATGTGTCTTTGACCATATGTATCTATTATGAGTAATTATTTAAAAACAACAAGGCTCATTCACTGAACAATCTATATTTTATTCACACCTTTCCTTTTTTTTTGGAAGCAAGAATAACATTCTGAAATAAAGAAGAGAAATGCCACATCATCAATATGAACTGTACACTCATCAGCAAAGATCTGAATGGCAACAAACAACAAAATCACACTGTCATTAACTTTCTCAGGTTCTTTCATACATAATGTAGAAACTGTCTGCACAACAAGTTGACAATATGCGTCCACCGCAACTGGACATCCTGGTGTTTCAGAACTAGACCAAAGAATCTTACCGTGCAAAAATGTTATAGAGACAAAACAAAGCTTCCAGTGATCTGTTGTTTTAGAGCAACATAGTATCATCAGTTCACCCCTCTCTCCATCAGTCCCTGGATCACCTGCAATGAGGACTGTTATGCTGCCTTGTCTCTTATCTCAAGCCCAAGTCACCAGGTCATTCATAGGCTGCTTACTCTGCTTAATCTTGCCGAAGGTCATTGCGTATTCGTATGGAAATGCCCCCCAAAACATAAATGCACATTTATCCAAACACATTCATTCTTTGAAAGAGAAAGTACGGGAATGGTATGTGTGCAAGTGTAAGCAGACTGTGTGTGTGTGTGTGTGTGTGTGTGTGTGCGCGTGCGTGCGTGCGAGTGTGTATGAATGTGCATGTGTGAGTGCGCGCATGTGCATGTGTGTGCATCCAAATCATTTTCTGATTATCTAATTCATTAAATGCAAGCATCAAAGAAGCTCCCCTTCTCTCTGAGCGAGTCAAGGACACCATCTGCATGGTTTCAGCAGCCTGAACAGACAATGATAGAGGGATGGAGAAACAGCCTGAACAGTTCCACTGTCTCCTATCATCACGACAATTATGGCAAGCATCATGTCTGGGTAACTGGACTGACAGTACATTTAACCAGCAAAAGTCATGATACCAACCATCACCACCAACTGACAAAAGGGGGGAAAAAACCAACACTGGTCCAGTATAACCACCCACTGTGGTTCTGTGGAATGGGTTGCTGGATGGGTTTGTGTCCTATCACAGGCATTCATTTCTGGGATTTCTTCGGCCCTGGTCAGCTCCTGCTTACAGCTGAATACACTATAGGGTTCAACTTACAAGCAGGACACCACATTTCATCCTTTTAATGGACAGGTCTGTGCGAGTGTTTCCAAGCTTTCCAGACCAGCATCGCAAGCATCTATCTTTCAGTTAATACCAGCAAATGTTACATAAGGAAACTTTGAGTACTGCATCACCATGTTGTCTCAGATCTGAATGCCCTGCTGTTATGGTAACCACCGTTCCATTCTCTAAATGTCCAAGGCTGTGGTGTCAAAGTCACCAGGGTCAGAAAGTTAACGGGGACTGTCCTTAGATGGATTGATGCCTTCTTGGGCGAGAAGTTCATGGGGGCTCAGTAACTTGACAATCATTGCCATCAGAAGGGGACTACACAGGTGATGTTCTGCGTATGTAGGATCAGAACACACACCATTAACACCTCAAAAAAGACTCGGCGGCAGCACCATCTCAATGGTTTGTTACTTTTGTGATACTGACCGCTTCCTGTGGAATGCCATCAGTAAGGCTGTGACATGATGAGCCTGGACATGGCTGTGGAACTGGAGCCAGAATGAGCGGCTCTGAAGTAATGCCACAGACAGCGCATACGACAGGTAACATGGAAGCAATGCCACATATGGCACAGGAAAAGCAGCATGGGGGTAATGTCACAGATGATGCAGGTAATTAAAGCCTCACAAGGCACAAGACACATGAAAAAAATCTAAACACACTGGTCCAATAAATCGCCATCAATTTGTAACTATATTAGACATATAGACAATACCAACTGAAATATTACTAAATTACTACATGTCACTTGCTCACTTTGCTCGTGCGCAAATGAGCTGTTCACCGGTCATACACTGTCTTTATGTATGCAACATTATGTTCCAGTGTGTGTGTGTGTGTTCCTCAATTTAACGTCTTCTCACTAAGAGCGATATCAGACGATGTGGTAATGGTGTGTGTGGTATGTGGATGCGTGCTTATGAAAAGAACGGTGGAGGGATGGAGGGAAAAGTGTGTAGAACTTTGAATACTACTACGTGTTCAAAAAAATTTTTTTTTTTAATAAAACAGAAGAAGAAACAGATAAAACCAATTAAAGATAAATGCCAACTGGACTCTGTAGAAACTTTGACTAACTAATCTGAGAAACAAATAATCATTCAACATTTTAAAGTGATGATGTCGATCTATCCATAGTACTACCACCAGCCATGATAATCAAGTTCTTTGTTTTGGGGCAATGACATAACAAATGAGAAACACTTAGTGCATTTCCACACATACATCTAACATTTCTACTGAATTTTGCTTTCAGTGAATTTAAACGTAATCTGTGAATTAAGCTTCTTACATCTCTAGGTATATGAGTTAAATAAGTTTTTGCTAAATAAGAATATAGGTTTCTGGATTCTGGATTCGACATTAGAAAAGTAGTTAGACTCAGAATCAAAAACTTACTTTGAGAATATTTTGACAGGGTCGCCCTGTCTTCTTCAGCAACTGACCCATGTCAAAGACAAAACGGACCCCCTCAAACAGTGTGGTGTAGTGTACCAGGTAGGGTGTTAACACTGTGCCAATACCTACACTGGCGAGACAGCAAGACCACTCACCACCCATCTACAGGAACATCAAAACCGATCTACTTCTGCCATACATGAACACCTACAAACAACAGGCCACAGTTTCAGCCCCCAAGAAACCAAGATCTTACCCACAGAGCCCTTCCTCACAAAAAGAAAAGTTTAAGAAGCCATCGAAATCAAGACCAGACGCCCCAGCCTGAACAGAGATCATGGTTTTGAACTTCCCCCCATCTACAATCAGATCCTGACAACTGTTCACCCCACACAACAGTCGCCCCACCAGGCCTCGCTGCCACAACAGCAACAGTGAGCTGAAGAAGACAAGGCGACCCTGTCGAAATATTTTCAAAATAAGTTTTTGATTCTGAGTCTAACTACTTTTCTAAAGTTTTTGCTGTTTTATTCTGTGTCCAGAACTGTATGCAACACAGTTATGATAATACTGAGATTCTGAGTTCTTTAAGGACTGTTGGAAGCTTTTCTCAGTCTGTCTGTCAATTAAAGAATAGCATTCTGAAAGATCTAAAGGTATTTTAAGTGAAGTTGTGTTTTCCATATTTCTAGCTGCTCTTTTTGCTGCATGATCAACCTTTTCATTTGATACAATTTCACTGTGAGATGGTACCCAATAAAACGTAACAGTGATCCCTTAAAGTGATAAAAGGTGAATGATATGGTTAATTTCTAATATGATCTCAAGTCGAATTTTTTAATTTTGGGACTGGAGGGCACCCAGAACCGATTTGCTATCAGTACACACAAGAATTTGACAAGAATTTAGGGGGAAATGTAAAATAAATTCCAAAGACATCAGAATGGCAATGAGCTCTGCACTAAATATGGAAAGGTTTTTACAAAGATTATAGAGTTTCTCTACATTCAAATCTGATATAATAAAAGCAGCACCTGTTACATTATCATCTAAAACTGTGCCATCAATGAAAATCTTCATATAATTTCAGTAATTTTCATCCAGGTGAATATTGGCAAAACATTTTAATATATAGGGGATCTCTTTTTTTGATATTTCATTGAAACTGATATCAAAAGAGGCTTTTTTTTGCTCCACCTGGGAATTGCCCCCATAACATTTGATGAAGTACAGGAATGTATATCCAAACTGGGCACTAAAAGAACGTCTGTAGGGCTTGATGGGGTGTCCAATGACATGCTACGACATCTTCCATCTAATGTCTTATGTTTTCTTCATTGTTTTATTCATAAGTGCTGGAGTGATGGCAAATTGCCCCAAGTATGGAAACGTTCAATCATTGTTCCCATTCACAAACATGGAAAAAGCCAGAGTGACATTAATAATTATCGATCCATTGCTCTTACGTCCCACACAGGTAAACTAATGGAACGTATCGTATTAAACAGACTAATTCATTACTGTATGAAGCATCAAATCATTCCAAAAAAAAAACAAGCAGGGTTTCAAACAGATAGAACCACAACAGAACACTTAGTGAAACTAACAACTCATGTCAAACAACAATTTACATGCCGAAAAAATATTCTAGCAACCTTTTTTGATTTAAGGAAAGTGTACAAACGTGTGAGACCTAAAAGACTTTTGTATAAACTAAATAATATTGGTATAAAAGGTAACATGTATCATTATATTCAAACTTTTTTTTTATAAAAAAGATCAATTCAAACAAGAATTGAACACACATTTTCAACCCCAAGGATATTAGAAATGGGATTACCCCAAGAATCTGTGATTTCACCAATCTTACTTAATATTCTAATGGCTGATTTACCAAAAGGTTTATCTAAAGATGTTGTATTGGCACAATTCACGGAAGACATTTGTTTATGGATGAATGTTACCATGAAGCGAAAACCCCCTTCACGATCACTTAATTATGTACACATTAAATATCAACATGAACTAAATAAAATCAATAATTTTCTCCTAGAAGATGAACTATCTCTTTCTGTTGAAAAAACAAATATCATACTATTCAATTCAGGGTACAACCCAGAAAATCTTCCTGTGTTTACTATAAATGGTTCTATCTTACAGTATGTGAAATCTGTAAAGTTTTTAGGTGTACCACGGTTCGACCCGTGGTCGTGTGCACTGAACTCCAGTTCACTCAGTAGCAACACCACCGCTGAAAAAGACGGACGGAGGTCTGTCGAAAGCTCCAAGTAAGTGCTGTTCCTAGCTGAGTGACCTGTTTAAATCCAGTAGTCGTTATATATAAATTCTAAACTTTCTTGGAATCAGCACATTGACTATATTACAAACAATGCAAGAAAAAGTTTCAACTTTCTGAAGATTGTAACTAAACGAAAGTTGGGACAAGCTACAACAACTTTAACTGCTCTAGCAATGGCTCTCGTGCGTTCATGGCTTTCTTATGCCCAAGAAGTCTTTTTTAGCGCGCCTCAATATCTTTTGAATAAATTACAAAGTATTGACTGCAAGGCTTATAAGCTTATTCTACGTGTTCCCACACATGCATCTAACTTAGGAACTTATAGTGAAGCTGGAATACTACCTCTTGAAGAATTAAGAAAAGCATCTGCCTCAAAATTTACTTTAAAGAGTCTTACCTTGAATAATTTTTGTACAAACGAGGTATCTTTAAAATCTGAAGTAGATTTTGCTAAACGAGCGCGGGAAATCCAACCATTAAAAACTATTCAGTCTTATATTTCCAATCAAAACATAGACTCTGAAATCACTAACATTGCTTCTAAACCATCTTTCTCACCAATTCCCAGTGTGTGTGTGCGTGCATGCGTGTGTGCTTGTGTGTGTGTGTGTGTGTGTGTATGTGTGTGCGCGTGCGAGTGTGCTGTGTGCGTGCATGTGTGTGTATGTTTATGACTTGTCAACGCAGAATTTTGTGTGTGTGTGTGTGTGTGTGTGTGCGTGTGTGTGTGTGTGTTTCTGCTTACATTTTTTAGATGTTGAACTGTTATAACTAGTAAAGCGCCCTGTAGCCTGCGTTGTCAGGATGGGCGCTATAGAAATTGTCCTCATTATTATTACATAACCAGAGTTTCAGATTAACTCAACAGCGGCGTGGTCTGTGAGGCCTCTGAAGATGTTGCCTAGTATCTTGATGTATAAGCACATCAATGACACAATCTTGAATTCTGGTGGACTAGATTGATTCTCCTGCGTGTCAAGAAAAAGATTTGGGGGCGGGGGGGAGGGGGGGAGGGGGGGCATACCTGTCTCTTCAGTGGCCTCTTATAATCAATCCTTCCAAAACTCATTGAAAATGACTGGCAACAATCAAGGCATATCAATCACATCAAATTCCGGATCAGATTTCCAGCCATGTGGCATACATGTACCAAGGCATCAATACATTGGTTTTGATCTTCAGCTGACCTAGTCTTTCTTCTGGAACTCAAAGTGGCGGTCTTTATTCTGCTGCTGGATGTTCTCTCCACGCTTCACGGCCACTTTGCCGGACCAGATGTAGACCACACACAAACCGATGGTGGCCAGGGCCATCATGATGTTGACCCTGATCCGAAACACGTCCTTTGCCTTTTTCATCTTGGTCTCCCTGGAACAGCCAAGAAGACAAAATTCATGATTCATCATCTACACATTACTTCAGCATGGCAATGATGAGACAAAACACCTTTGTGAGGCTCATCTATTTCTCTAGCTTCCACAGCTGAGACTGAACACGATGAAGCATGGTTAAAAGTGGCATGGCTTTGCTTAAACTTACTGCCCCAATCCACTACATGTAGATTTCAGGGCCAGGGATGGTGAAGTAGAATGCGAAAAGAATGAATAATTCAAGCAATTCAAGGTGTTAATTTAGACAACTCTATTGCTTTAACTGCAGTGGCTTCATAGTTAATATCTGTTAAATATATGCCAAAAAACTGAATTTCATTAAAACACGTACTGCATTTGAATTCTGTTAATGATACTACTACCAAAGATAACTTACTTCATATTTTACTACTACCAAAGATGACTTACTTCATGTTTACTTAAACTGGCAAATACAAAATCTTTTCCATCTTTTTCACAAAATATTGGATGAAAAGGAAAAAAAATTTTTTTTAAACAATTCACATTACGACAAATATTCCATTCAGATTAAAAGTCAAATCTATACACTGGACTTAGTTTAGTTCAATTCATTTTCTATCCTTTCATTGGAAAAGGAAAGGTGTATCTGCCTTGGACTGGTACTCTCACATACCGGGTACATTGACAAGGTGAAGGTCTGGGTTCTGATTGTTTGCAGTGGAGCCTGTCTCTTCAGTGGCCTCTTATAATCCTTCCAAAACTCACTGAAAATGACTGGCAACAATCAAGGCATATCAATAACATCAAATTCCGGATCAGCTGCCCAGCAGCTATGCCTGGAGGTAAAAGAGGTGAGGGCTGACAAGGAGGATGCCTGACTGAGGCTGCCTCAGAAAGCTGTAATGTGACACTGTCAGGGGAAGACTGTATGACAAGAGGCATGAGGTTGGATACCCAGTGTTTGACTTGCCACCTGAAGGCAATGAGAATGAGGTGAGGTCTCTCCCGTCACCCTTTCTGCATCAGCATGCGGAGGATCAGGAGGGAAGAAGGATGCATGTGATAAGTCCTGTCCAAGACACTGACAGAGTTTACATCACCCATGCCTGTGGATCCCAGACTGCTGGTATAGGTAACATGGAGAGACTTATTGAAGCGTGTCACAGCGAGGTCAATCTTTGTCAGCAGGACGTCCCTGCTGACGGTCCATTCTGTATGGAGGAAAGTAGAGGACCTGCTGTGAGAGTCAGCCAGTATATTCTGACTCCTGCTATGTGGCTGTGAAGGAGATCCTGTGCTAGTGGTAGCACCAAAGAGAGTTTCCACCCAAAGGAACAAGTTGACTGAGCACATACCATCCCCTCCCTCCCCTCCCCTTTTGTTGATGTAGAAAGACACCATAGTGTTGTCCATAAATATATCAATGTGCTTCCCCTTGGCTCACTCCTGAAAGTTTTGGCAGGAGAGGAGCAAGCTTTTGACAGCCTCAATCCCTAAGATGCTAATATGGCTCTAGCCTTCCTGAGTGGATGTTTGAGAATCCTCAAAAGGGAATGATGACAGTCAGGGGCTCAATTAGCCCAATAGCCTGAAAGAGATGAGAGGGATGAAGCTGTACACTGAAAGGAACATCAAAGCAAGATGTCTTTTCACAGATGGTGTAACCTTTAGAGTATGGGCAAGATGGTCATAGAACCAGTGTTGAAGGGCATCCCAATGAATGAGATGATCAGGCATGGACACAACTCACACTTGGCCAAATTGGTGGTGAACCCCAGGCAAGAGCACAAATCCAGCCACCATGCCATGTAGTGCGAATACAGTGCTTCTGACAGGGCCAGTATCAGCCAGTCATCCAGGCAGATGGACAGGTAAATATCTTCCTTCCTGGCCAGGGATGCCGTCTTTCTGACAACCTTGCAAAGAGGAAGGGGATAAGGGAAAGCCCGATGGGGAAGACCTGGAACTTGATTATTTCGTAGTGCCACAAAAATCTCATGTACTGGCAATGGGCTGGGTGGATGAGACTTTTCACAGCAGGCATCCTTTACATCGACAGCACCCAACTGTGAGCAGAAGAAAGGTCCATCCAAGCAGTGCATGCCTAGTGCCTTACTTTCCTGATGCAGGTATCAGGGAATTCAGGAATGACCCCATTGAGTCTGCATCAAGGGCAAAGAGCCACTCATTCCTTTGGAGGAAAGCAGGGTTAGGAGGGCCTGGAAGATTTCTTGGGGGTGGTGGTGGGGAGCAGGTTCCTTAATTACTACTATAGTAGCATTGGAGGCTATGAGAAGAGGTAACAGAAGGCGAGAGGTCTCTCTCAGCTTACCAAAGGAGTATGTTCTGCGAGCACTTCCTACAGGCCTCAATCAATGTCTGGCGTTTAAGCTGTGATGGTGACCAATGCGAACTGCATCACCAGTTTCCTTTCTCTCTCTCCAGCTTGGGAGTCCTGACTGGGGTACTGCAAGTGTCCACAGAGGAAAGCGTACAGCAGTACTTTTCCTCTGATGTGTACCTGAGCAGAATCTAACATTCATCTGTTTGTTGCCATGTATCTTGACCGGTGAGATCCAAACCAGGAATCCCTGAGGATGGGCAATGTTCACGGTTTGATCTGAACCTGGACTTCTGAATCAAGTGCTCATTCCAGTTAATTGGAGCATGGTAAGATGGCAGAGAGCCAAGCATAGGTGACAATGGTAAAAAGGAAGTAAAAATCAATAGTTCTTCAAAATAAAATGACGCACTGCACACTGCTGTTCGAAAACAGAAACATGTAAGACTGAGTGAAAATCTCAGTCGTCTGAGCAGCAAGGTTTTAAGACCTTAGGGGTAGAATTGTACAACGACAGGGGAGTGGAAGTGACTTTATGCGTGTATTTGAGATGGAAGACAGTAAGTGGGGTGTCTTACCATTGCATTAGCCAGAAAAATGTGGCCAAACAAAGTTGAAGAAATGCTGTAGCTTGCAAGACTTTGACAAGGTGCAGTATAAAATGTCAGATAAGGGATGAAGCCTAGTTTGAGTTTTCTGGATCTTGGGTGTAGTCTAATTTGAACTCTACCAAGGTCATAATTGTAAGTGCTAACTAATGTTGTTCTCTATTGGATTTTTTTTTTTTCAAGCCAACTGGAGATAAGAGCTGTACTAATCATAGTGTCTTCACTCACTGGAACTGTCAACAACAGATGAAGCTTAAGGCCAGTTCACATAACATTAAACTGTTTCAATGAATTTTGTCAATTACAATACTACTTCTACCAAGGAAGATTAAATCAAGTCACTCACGTCACTTCATCAGGCACATCGGCCATTGTGGGGAACCTTTTGGTCCACACTAAAATCCTCTTGTCAAGCTGGGAGGTCCTGTGTAAACCTGCAAAATTCATTTTAAACATCAGTTCAAGTGATGTGACAACACATGATGGTGTGATCTTATCACGTATATAATTATCTAGAATGTACATGGTAACAGACAACACTTTGTGATTTGATCTTGTTTCATGGACTGATTACCTTCACTCTGGATCATGGATACTTTATGGTTTGATCATATCCTAGTCGTCCTCCCACCCCCACCCTTCCAAAACATAAACAAAGACACCACTAAAATAGCAGAAGAATTCCTTGCCTTGTACATGAAGTAAGATAATTAAAAATTTTTCTTTCCAACAATACGAATACTACTTTCCAACTTCAGTCTGTACAAGTAAAAGAAAGTGGGAGGTAGGGGAAGGGTGGTGATGGATGATGAGTGGAAGGCGGCATCTGGCGGCACAAGAGTTCAATGGCTTTACAATATAAACTCCCAAATAAACCTTCGACTAGACAGCTTCTCTTTAAAAGAAATCGTTCTGTCAAAACTTAAGGCTGGATTTACTTTATAGCCAACGTGTATAATTTACTTGATATTTGTAGAACATCAATGGGATTATTTCTTTTTGAATTTACTTTGATTTTCATTAGAAATAAAACATGACAGCAGAAATCATGCTGAGGGCAGAGAATGCTGAAAGTGCTAAGGACATCCATGCTGTTGGTTCGGGTGAGGAATTTGCACAGGCCCTCGATGCCAGGCGCCTGAAACTCAACCTGCCACGGGCAAACGGAACTAAAGATTAGGAGAAACTGGATGCAAAAAATCGTCCAAAGACTCGATGCACTGATACGGAAAAGCACCCTGGAACACAAACTAGCCACATATGGGGACATTGTGTATGCCACATGTAGAGACGCCTATGGAGCAAAACTATCCAAAAGAAAACACCTCCAAAGAAATCCAGACACCAAGAAGAGATGGACAAGATCAGGGTCCAAAAGAAAAACCTCAAGAAGCAAATGAAGACCGCACAGCCAGCAGAAAAACAAGGCTTGGAAAAAATCTGGAAAGACCTGAAAGCAAAACACAGCGCCCTCAGCAAAGCGGAATCTGTGAGGAAGAGGAAGAGCAAAAAGAAGAAGACACAAGAGCGCTTCTTCAGAGACCCCTTCCAGTTTGCCAGAACACTGAACAGCCAAAATCTGGGACCCAAAGTGTGGACAAAGGAGTTCTTGAGCAGCATCTGAGGAAAACATACGCTGACTCACAGAGCAAAGCACCACTTGACATTCAAGGTCTGGTGTGGCCAACCAACCCTGAGGAACAGTTCAATGACAACCCTCCAACGTTGGCGGAAATCAAGAAGGTGGTCGACAAAGCCAGAGCCAAATCATCATCAGGGCCAAACGGAATACCTTACCAGCTGTACAAGAAATGTCCCCCAAGGTGCTGGAGTGGCTCCACAGGCTGCTGCGATCAGCTTGGAGAAACCAGAAGATCAGCGGCCAGTGGATGACGGCAGATGGTGTGTACATCCCCAAAAAGCAAAACTCAAGTGACATCAGCCAGTTCAGGCCAATATCACTACTGAACGTCGAAGGGAAAATCTTCTCTGTCATGGCAGCAAGGCTGACCAAGTACCTCATGGAAAACAAGTACTTGGATGTGTCAGTCCAGAAAGGTGGCATCCCAGGCGTGGCTGGCTGTGTAGAACATGCCACAATGATCTGGGACGCAATCCAAAGAGCAAAAACAGAAAAGAGAGACCTGGACGTAGTGTGGCTTGATCTGGCAAACGCTTATGGATCTGTACCCCATGAGATGATACAGTTGGCTCTCGAGATGTACCATGTGCCAAAGAACATCCGTGACATGCTCAAGAAGTACTTCAATGGCTTCTCAATGCGGTTCTCTACCAAGGAGTACACAACAGATTGGATCAACTTGGAAGTGGGCATTGCAATGGGCTGTGCAATTTCCCCAATACTGTTCGTGTTGGCAATGGAAGTCATCTTGAAAGCAGCAACAAGCAACGCAAGACAAACAGACCTTGGCGATGGATACAAGATGCCCCCTCTCAAGGCCTTCATGGATGACACTACAGCGATTTTATCCAGAGAAGACGAGACACGTCATGTGCTGGAGAGGCTGGACGACATAGTTGCCTCATCCAGAATGAAGTTCAAGCCAAAGAAATCACGGAGTCTCTCACTGTGGAAAGGAAAAGTGGCCGAATCTGTGGTCTTCAGTGTTGCCAACCAGGCCATTCCAACAGTCACAGATGAGCCAGTCAAGAGCCTTGGAAGATGGTATGATATGCTGAAAGACACACAAGGAGCAAAAGAAACCAAACAGATGTCGGAAGAAGGCTTGGAGACCATTGACCAGTGTGGGCTCCCTGGCAAATACAAGGTCTGGAGTCTGCAGTTCATGCTGATACCAAAGCTTCTATGGCCTCTGATGATATACGACATCTGCACCAGCACAGTAGAGGCAATGGAAGCCAAAATCAACAAGTTCACAAGGAAATGGCTTGGTGTCCCACCCTGTCTGACTGACATAGCGCTGTACTATCGCCAAGCAAAGCTGAAACTACCACTGAAATCCATCCGGGAGGAATACAAAGCAGGGAAGATCAGACTTCAAAGCATGCTGGAGGACTCAGGAGACATGGTGGTAGAAGCAATCAAGCCCCAGCTGAAGACAGGCAGAAAATGGAAAGTTCAAGAGGCGATGGATTCTGCAAAAGAAAGCCTCAAGATCAGAGAAATAACAGGACACACACAGACCAACAGACACGGACCGGGGGTGACCAAAACTGAATGGTGGTCAAAGGCCAAAGGAAAAGCCAAAAGAGACATGATGATTCAGGAGATGAGAAAAGAAGAAGACCAAAAAAGACTCCTAAAAGCAGCCCAGCAGAGCCAGCAAGGGCAATGGACAACGTGGGAGAATGCACTCCAAAGAAGTCTCATTTGGAATGACATTTGGCACATGGCCCCTCTCAGGATCAGCTTCGTTCTCAGATCTGCATATGACCTTCTGCCCTCAAATGCAAACCTGGTGAAGTGGGGAAAAAAGACGATCCTACATGACCCCTCTGCCATGAAAAACAAACAGTGGAGCATGTCCTAAGCTCATGTAAAGTAGCCCTGGCTCAAGGAAGGTACACATGGAGGCACAACCAAGTGCTCAAAGAGATTGTACAAGTAGTCTGGGCTAGTACCAACACCACAAAAGGGGAAAGCAGGACTCCAAAAGCACCCGCAACATTCTTCACGGCAGGAGGCAGCAAATCATGGCCAAGAACAACAGTGCCACTCCGAACATGCAGGCAGAGTCTGCTGGACGGGGCAGATGACTGGGAGTGCACTGCAGACCTCCCAGAATGGAAGAGTCACCCAGAGATCATCAGCATGAGTGGCATGAGACCAGACATAATAGTCCACTCTCAGTCAACCAAACAGCTGATCATGATCGAGCTCACGGTGCCATATGAGAACAGAATGGAGGCAGCTCAAATATACAAGACTGAAAAGTATGCTGATCTGGCAAACAGCCTGAGGAGAGAAGGCTATCAGGTCAAAGTCCTCACTGCAGAAATTAGAGCTAGGGGGTTTGTAGGAGCGTCTGCATACAGCCTCATGAAACAGCCCTCAGTTGCAGGGAGGGAAAAAACCAGAGCCCTGAAAGCAATGGCAGAAGCGGCAGAGAGGTGTTCAATCTGGATCTGGTCAAGGAGGAACAAAAGTGAACTTCATAAGGCTTAACTTTCCTACAAATATCTGGTGTCCCTGTGGCTCAGTGGTCAGAGTGCGAGTCATTAAGTGGAAAATGAGCATGTCCAGAGGGTCATGGGTTCTAATCCCAGCCATGGCTCATCCCAAAGATGGGAAAAGAAAAGGGGCAGCAGACGGACATCCGGAGTCATGAACTGGGTGTGGCCCAACCCCCTAGAGTGTCAGGAGATAGGGGCCAAAACACTTGCTTGAAGGGGGCTTCTCTTCTGAGGACTCTCTACTGCCATGCTCTCCACGAGTTTCTTTCTACTGAAAGCAGTAGGAAACTAGTTTTGCTGACAATCTTGTCAGCTGTAGCACACACACACACACACACATTTTGCCAGTGATCATGCAAGTCAAAGAACACACACACACACACACACACACACACCGAGAAACTCACAATCAGATCACAGAGAAAAAGTGCCAATCAAATCAAACTACATATTAGACCTGCCCTGTTTACTACACGCCAAGCGTTTGCTCGGTTTGCTAAGTTTGTGTCGTGTGGCGCTGCAGAAATATTACACTGTCACTTAAGTTGTTAGGTGTGCATGCAGATTGCTGTCAAAGCTCTGATCAGTCCAAGTCTGTGGCTTTGTTCCAACAGCCAATCTGACCACATTTCTGACACAGCCATTTCACTTTGTGACAAAGCAAGCTCCGCGACGGGCTAGCAAACATGCCAAGCAGTTTGGGGCAAGCGCTTTGCACTGCAAATCGCGCGGTCAAGCTCCTCAAAGCAGCTTGGCCTGCGGTACACACGGTTGGGTAAGTTGCAAAGTCTTAGGTTACTGGTTCCCCTTTACGTCAGCTTAACTGACTGGCGCTCTCAGAAACTTTCTCTTTGTGGGTGCGCGAATCAGCGAGATCGACATAAAGGGGGCAATAATCTTGGACATTGTAGTTTAAATGAAAACGAAAGTGCCAAATGGGCATTGCGATGGTCTTTGACCATGTTATAAATGGTCATCATTATTTGAACTATTATTACGAATCACAATCAGCAAAATATACTACAAAAGTTGCCATGCTCATATACATAACAATCATCAAACTATTTTATTCAGAAACCACTTTTTTTTTCTTTTCTTTTTTTAAGTGCAAGAACTATCAGTGATTTAAGGAGTGAATTTCAGAATTGAGTGAATGAAAACCATTTCTGTTTTGATTCTCAACGCATGCGCACACTCATCGGTTAAACACGAAGTTGATCGGAAAGTGATCAAAGTAAATAAAGACAGACAAAATTCATCACTGAGTAAGCTGTCACCGACAAGCATTGACTCAATAACCAATTTGGTTTCATCCAGTAACGTTATAACTTCTTGCGAGTGATAAGATCCTGAGTGATTACACCACATAGAAACCAAAGTAAGTAGGCCTACCTTCTCCAGCAGATCCATGCCTAGCAGACGACACACTCAAATGCCGACCATGTAATATTGTGTTAGGGATTTGAGACTTTCTTGGAACCAAACTTGGATTTATTCTGCACAAGGCAGATACTAATCTGAGCATGATTAATAGAACAGTTTACGGAGTTGCTTAATTTCGTAGCTTTTGTTGACCTCTGTAAAACTGTCGGTAGCCTTGAGTTTCACGGACAGATAGCTGTTTTCTTGCTAGCCTATATCTTATTGGATAAAGTAAGAAGTTATATAATTGGATAATATTTTTGAGGGGAGTAACTTCCCCTGAGCCTGACGTGTGGTTATTTTTCTTTCAAGACAAAAACGAAACCGAAAGGTAAAGTTCCTTGATTCTTTCAGCTGTACTGTCCTTGTTGTCGGATGTTTCTCACCGTCCATTTTATAGGATGTTTATTTTTCAGGCTTAATAAATTGTGGCGGTATAGTATTGTTGTAAAGGCAAAATGTAGCGGTGGGAAAGCACAGGACTGCTGCGTGTGGAACACAAGGGTTCGAGGAATGAGCCAGACGTAAACAGGAAGATAAGTTTGGGAAATACCGTTTCTTACGTCATTTTGCTCAGTCATTGATTTGGTCAGCATCACCGATGAGCAACAGCTGTACAGTGGCATGTAGGAGATTTGCCAGTGTAGGTTCTGTCACCACAAGAATGAAATGAGTAGTGTTCACCGCAACTATCAACAGCGGAAAGTTCACTCTCACTGATTCTGATTCTAGAATGAGGTACGCACACAATGTTGTGTAAATAACAAACAGAACAGACTGGCGTCCATTGGCATCCATTACATAATCTAGAATCTGACTGCAAGTCCAGATCCAGAAATTCACATACACAAGGTGACGGTGCCATTGGCTGGAGTTTGGACATGAGTGGGTCAGCATTTGGCAAAGCAAATGACATCTGCTTGATTTGTGGACATGCCGGTGAAGAAGAGCGTGTATGGTGCTATGACTGCAGACAGTGGGCACACAGGCAATGCACTGACCTGTCAGCACTGCAGTTCACCATCGTCATGGGCTGCAAGGACAGCATCCAGTGGCTGTGCAGAAAATGTGCTTCAGGTTCAGGGCAGGCAGAGAAGACACAACACTTTCAGGCTCAGCTTGATGAACTGACAGACCTGGTGAGGCAGCTGTCAGACAGGATAGAGGCATTAGAGAAAGGCCATACGCCCGTTAATGTGGAGTGGAAAGTAAAAGAAGACCATACTACATCGGAGCAAGGTGTGCAAACAGTTGAGAACGATCAGTCTCTGGTTGCGGTGGAGCAGGAAACTGAGGAAAGTGCAGAGGAGGACCAGACATTTTTCAGTTTGGAATTTGATGTAGAAGCAAGTGATGCATGTGAGAAAGAAACAGATATGGTAGAAGCAGAGGCAGGCCACACGGATGCCAGCGTGGACAAAGGAGTTGGCGAAATCTCACAGGAAAATCATGCACATGCTGGTTTGGAACAGGAAATAAAGGGTGCAGCACACAGTCACAGAGGCCACACATCAACTGGTTTAAATCAGGACATACAAGGAACAGCAGGGAAAGATCACACATCTAGTGTAGAGCTAGATGTAGAGGAAAGAGCAGAGAAAGAACAGACGGATAACATGGAACCAGACACACAGGACAGAGATGACACAGAACAAACGTATGGAAGTAAGGAGCCAGATGTAAAGGAACAAGCTGATAAAGACGAGACATCTAGGGTAGAACAGAACGTGGAGGAAAGGACAGAGAAAGAACAGACATCTCCTAGTATGGAGCAGTGGATAGAGGAAAAAGTGGATCCTGAACAGACATCTAGTACAGAGCAGAACCAAATGGGAAGAGCAGACAAAGACCAGACATATTCAATCTTGGAGAAAGACACAGAGGACACTGTGGATAAAGAACAAACATCTGGTATGGAGCAAGACATAGAGGAAAAAATAGATGAAGAACAGATATCTGGTATGGAGCAGAACCTGGAGAAAAGAGCAGAGAAAGAACAGACATCTCCTGGTACAGAGCAAGACAAAGAGGAAAAAGCGGATAAAGAACCAGCATCTAGTACAGAGCAGAACCTGGCAAAAACAACAGAGAAAGAACAGACATGTATCAGTTGCGAGCAAGAAACAGAAGAAAGAGTTGAGAAAGACCATGCTCCACTAGTTTGTTTTGAGCATGAAATGAAAGAAATGGTGCAGAGAGATCAAACACCTGCAAACTTGCAGCAGGAAGTAGAATATTCATCAGTGAAAGATGACACACCTTCTTGTTTAGAGTATGAAATAAAGGAAAGAGCATGGGAGAAGCCAACAGAAGTCCATGATGACGTTGTTCCCACAGAAGATGCAGCTTCCCATGTGACAGCAGATGATGTGGGAGAACAAGAGAATAAATCCTCTGTTGGAAGACAGAAGGATGAGATGGTAGAGGACAAAGAGTCCCAAGTTCACAATATGTGCCTAGAACATCCACCTGAGGTGACTGATGACCTTGCTCATACGTCAAGGAAAGTCAGATTCAGACTACCTGTGATGCAGAAGGTAAGGCTGCAAGTGCTATGGATGAGGTTATTGTTAACCTAAGTCACAGAGGTACATCTGTAGTGTTCAGATATCAGATTGAGTCTAAATACAGGGAATATAGTTAAGGCAGTGCACACTATTGTTTACTTTTGGAGGGTAGTGCTTTTGGAGGGTAGTGCATGAAATGTCATCATGAAAATGACTTTTATTTCATTCACAGAGTGCAAGCACAGAGATTAAGGTCAAATACAAATTTGTTAAATTTAATGTCAGATGTGACATTTTTAACTCACAAAATGCCATATCAATCAGCACTCTTTTTCAATAAGCTGTATGTAAAACTTTGATAGATTGGCTGCTGAATGAACATGTAAAGATGCTGAAGAAATTTTTGGCACTACTACCACTCTGAGCGAAATTTTCAAATCCTGTATGTTGGATGTTTCCACCTGTGACATCAGTTAGCCAATTTTGTGTCGATTTTAGACAACAAGACACATCACTGCCTGCCTCTTTGCTTGAAAAATGCTCTCACATATCTTGTATCAAGCTTCATTTGTATAAGGTACTGAAAGTGTTACAGAACTTTTGGCAGGTAAAGTGTGAAGACCGGCTTCCTTTGCGACCCTTGCATCCAGCTAAGCGTTTCCTGCCTGCCTTTCTGCACTGCAACCGCGCTCAGCTCCTTCATGTGTCCCCTGCTCCGTTGACAGCGGAGGTGGTTTCTCATCTTCAGACCCTTGGAATAGCTGTGTGCTCACCCAAGAAACGATGGCAGCGCAAGGAGATGGGCGATGAGTGTAAACTGAAGGTATGGCTGTCAACCTGTTATTCATCTCGGCACAAAGCTTTCCCAATATGAGAGTTAGTTACACCACAGACACTTTGCAGACAGTGAAAAGGCAGCTTTGATTTGAACTTAAATACTCGGTGTAGGGAATGCCTCCGTCATTCTGAAAACATACTTAACCCTGTCATTACCTAAGTAGCCACATGATTGGTTGTTGTCAGAATGCCACAGATGCTGCTTGGCGCTACTAGCATGCTGTAATTCAGTTTGTGCATGTGTGTATATTTTCTTTTTAGGCATCCTGTTATATTTGTAGAATAACTTTTTGTTGTATTGATCGTCTTTAAACTGGTGTATACATGATAACAATTTGTTGAGTGGTTTGAAAGTTGCTGATTTGTAAACCCAGTAGTCTGCTGTTGCTTGGCTGCACAGCTGTTTTCCAGAGCTTTGTGTGTAGCTTGGGAATGGCTGGCAATGAAAGGGTTAAAACAATTCAGAGCGTGTTATTGAAATAAATTCCCTTGCGGATATGACTTAAGAGGAGTGGACAGACAGACAGACTTGATCAACAGGAAGTGAGACAGTGTTTCCATTTGTAAAATTGATCAAATTGTGCAAAATTGAGAAAGAAAAGGGGTTAGTTACCACCACAGATACAGAGAAACAGATTACGGGACAACACAATGCATTTCGACCTCTTGGGTCTTCTTCAGGCGAAAACAAACAACACTTAGGACAGTGAAAACGAAGAACCAGAAACCACGTATCTTCTCATGTTCTGAATATTTTCAATTTTGCTTCGTTTTCTGTTCTCAGTCACTTCGTTTTGAAACTAATCAAATTGTGGTTCAGGCTGTCATTCACTTTCTGTATGTTCCTCTCCCTAACTCAATGCCACCACTTTCCTACCCTTCTCTTCCTCCATCTTTGTTTCCCTCTCTTTCATATTTATCCCCCTCCCCCATTCACTCCCCAGTGTATGTCAACCTTTCTCTCCCCTTTGTTTTCCCTCTGTATCTTAGTACATGGTCTGTTCCTCTCCCTCCCCTTCGGGTAATCCATCTTGACAGACACGTGCACGCATAAACACACACACACACACACACACACACACACACACACACACACACACACACACACACACACACACACTCATTCACTCACTCTGTCTCTCTGTCCTTCACAGCACACATGCAGTGCATGCAAGCATGCACGCATACACACAACACACACAGTGTTCCATTCATTCTCACTGATCTCATCAGACATTGGTTCATCATTCACTTCATACTGGGTGATCTCATCACACATTTGTGCAACATTTATTTCATTCATACATTTGTACAGTTTATATTTCATACTGAGTGATCTCATCATACATTGCATGTAGTTTGTACTGAATGATCTCATCGTACCTTTGTACTGCACATAATTCAGTTTGTACCAGGTGAGTTCATCATACCTTTGCATAGCATTCAGTTCATGCTGAGCGATCTCATCATACACCGCATGTAGTTAGTACTGAGTAATCTCATTGTACCTTTGCACTGTGCAGAATTCAGTATGTACCAGCTCATTTTGCCATACCTTTGTATGGCATTCAGTTCATACTGAGCGATCCCATCACACTTTTGTAGGACTGAATGATCTCATTATACCCATTGTACAATGTTCATTTGACCCTGTGTGGGTTAACACCATGCCTTTTTACAGTACAAGCGCTCTCAGCTTCTGCAGGTGGCGCCTGCTCCGTTGACCCCTGAGGTGACCTCTCGCCTTCGTGAACTTGGGATAGCTGTGGCCTTGCCAAGGAGCCAGCATCAGCAGAAGGAGACAGACAGCGGGCAGAAACTAAAGGTATGGCTGTAAGGCTGCTTGCAGCTTAAAGTCACTGCCTGAGTTTGTCAGAGAGGCCTTGATGTATGTAAGTTAGGTAACCAGGTATGGCTGTTCAACTGCCTAAAACTTCCCTTACCATGACTTGGTTACAGAGATTTTGGAATATGAACAAGGTCAGAAGGCATGGCTGTAAATCTGTCCTACTCACAGTCTCAGCGTAAAGCTTTCAAGTGCATGAGTTAGTCTCTGACTATGTAGTATAAACAAGTGGCAAGGTGTGACTGATAAGGAAGTGTCCATGTTTTCCTGCCTAAAGTTCCATCTAAACTGCATGCGTTGATCACAGAAACTTTGTATATTACAAACAAGGTGGTAAGATCTGTACTAATGTTAATGTCTCAGGACTAAAGTGTAGTTCTTTTTCCTGTGTTGGTTCCGACTACTAAACAATGGGTTTTTTTTTAATATGTGAAAGGTGATCGCTGATTGCTCCTGTTACTTTGTTTTTCTCAAATGCACACACATATTCAGTTGAATCCACTCATCCTCAGCTTAGTGAATTTTCATGTAACTGTATATAGGCTATCAATACTTAATCAGAGAGATGTCTTTTCAGTCTGGGGTAAGGTAGTGTCATTGCTACTAGCATAGTGGTGTATCTCAGACCACCAGAACTTAATATGACTGAGATCTTCTCTATGTTAGGGACGCTTTTAACACTGTCGATAGCTTTGTGCTGTTTGCCAGAATGCCAGTACTTACTCTGTCGATATCTTGCTTGTGTTAGGGAATTTTTTTTCACTGTCAGTAGCTTTGTGCTGTTTGCCAGAATGCCAGTACTTACTCTGTCGATATCTTGCTTGTGTTAGGGAATTTTTTTTCACTGTCAGTAGCTTTGTGCTGTTTGCCAGAATGCCAATACTTAATCTGACCGATATCTTACTTCTGTTAGGGAATTTTTTCACTGTCACTAAGTGTCAGTAGCTTTGTGCTGTTTGCCAAAGTGCCAGTAGTTACTCTGACCGATATCTTACTTGTGTTAGGGAATTTGTTTTCACTGTCAGTAGCTTTGTGCTGTTTGCCAGAATGCCAGTACTTAATCTCACTGATATCTTACTTGTGTTAGGGAATTTTTTTTCACTGTCAGTAGCTTTGTGCTGTTTGCCAGAATGCCAGTACTTAATCTCACTGATATCTTACTTGTGTGAGGGAATTTTTTTTTCACTGTCAGTAGCTTTGTGTTGTATGTCAAATTACTCATATGAAATATGAATGCCATCTTTCCTGTGTTGGGGACGCTTTTATCATTGTCACCAGCTTTGTGCTGTATGTCAAACGATCTGCCTGAGATCTTTCCTATCATGGAGACTTTGTTTTTGTTGCTTTCATGATTGTGCTTTCAAACTACCAGTACTTTTTTCTGTCTCATCTTCTGTGTCACTCATCTGCCCCCCACCCTCCCCATCCACAGCCACAGACTAGCGTGTTCTGCCACTACCCGAGGAGACACTGCATTGCTGTTGAGTCACATTGGTGGTGTTCTGTGGCACCTGTTCTGATCCAGCATATGCAGGACAACCACCTGCTAAGCCCCCTACTGATGACAATAATTGCTCAGTTGTGAACCAAGTGTGTGTGAGTTTTTCCTCCAGAGAGTGCCAGTGACCCTAATGGAACCAAACTAGAAGCACAGATGTGGAGAGGTAATTAAAAACTGGTATCACCATGAAAGCAGGGCATGAAGGGCTACAGAACATGACTGTTTTTAAGGTGATTGACGAGGATGAGGACCATGAAGATGATGCTATGGATTTCCATTCTGATCTTAGACTGCGTGTCAGGGCTGTACTCTATGCTTACCTCCATGGTATATCCCAGCATCAACCAGACCCTGGAGATACAGACACATACAGTGTTGGTGGAGAAAGTGAGCAACACTCTTGGAAATGCATCCACTAAGTGGATGAAATCTTGACTGTGTGGTCTCAGTCTTCCAGTTGAGCCTGTAACAAACCAAACTCCGGGTTGGAGCCTGTCATCTCGACTGTGTGGTCTCAGTCTTCCTGTTGAGCCTGTAACAAACCAAACTCCGGGTTGGAGCCTGTCAGGGCAGAAAAAGTCCACAAATGAATAGCTTTGATGGGAATCGAACCCATAGCTTCCAGCTGGGAGTCTGCAAAGCTAACCATTTTACCATGGTGACTGGTGACTACAAGTGCTTCATGTGACTACGATCTTTCCTGTCTTGGAGATTTGCACTAGCATTGTGCTTTCTTTCACTGGTTTCAGACTGCAAGTTCTTCGTATGACTGACTGCCATCTTTCCTGTCTTGAGGGTGTTGATGTCATTGTCACCGACTTTGTGCTCTATTTCAGACTGCTGCTGAAAGCAGGCAGCCAGACACCATGCCATCTTCAGGGCCTCCTCAGGCGGCGGGGAGTGGCGGCAGCTTTTCCTGCTTTCTGTGTGAGGCAGAGGGGTTCACACCCTGGGGCATGCAGCAGCACCTGGAGCTGTGTCACAAAGAGGAGATGGGCGGTGGGCAGGGAGCCAGCTACTCCTGCCCCATGTGTTCCTTCAGCACGTCCAGTCAGGGAGACTGTCAGAATCACATAGACACTCAGCACCCTGAGCATCCCTCATCGCATGGTGCCAAGTCAGAAACAGAGGCTCACGGAGACCATACTTCCCAATGGGGCAATGAATTAGAAGGTGAGATTGACAGAAAAAACAAGTTACCTCCCATGGTTCCAGAGACGTCAAGTGCCCTTGATGATATTGATGACGCTTTTGGCATTCTGGAAACCAGTCTTCGTCTCAATGACTGTCCCAGTGAGGGAGACTGGGGAGAGCCAACTGAAGACCTAAACAACGAGGATGATGTCAACGGTGAGGTTGATGGGAAAAACCATGAAGCAGTGATGGGTGATGATGGCGCTCCAGAGAAGGAATCCAACCTGTCTGTCATCCTCAGGTCGGTCCAGAACACAGGTGGTCTTCAAGGGTCACAAGACGGCCACAGTACAGGGAAGGTCACGCAGACGAACCACGGAGGAGCCAGACCCAAAGTCAGACCCAGTCCTCCCCGTGTCGCTGACTCCCATTTTGAAATGCCCTCACAGAGCCAGGCATCAGGGAGTGGTGTGGACCACGGGGCAAGACGGGGTGAAGTGTACACCTGCCCCTTCTGCTCCTTCTCCACAAGGTCTGAGGGAGAGATCCACAGTCATGTCAACGACCAGCACCTCATGGAAGAAGAGGAAGAGGAGGGGGCTGTAGAGCCGGCCACGGATATCCTCTTTCTCTACACCTGCCCGTTCTGCGCCAACGGCTTTGACACGCCCAAAGATCTGTCAAATCACATCAACATGGACCACCCTGAGGGGGCCTGTACGGCCAGGCAATGGTCAGGGAGGCAGGCATCCAGGGGTCCCAACACGTCCCCGTCTCATGGAGCACAGGATGGCTCGCAGTGTGTGGTGTGTGGGGTGGTGGTGGAGGGGGGTCATGAGGAGTTGTCTCTTCATGTCAACCAGCACTTTGCTTCCTCCTCACACACCCAGTTCCCCCAAGGTGAGGACCTGATGTGAGCACAGTTTGAGACTCTGTTCAGGAGGCTACAGTGGTGTGGCTCATTCAGCTCAGCGTACACACGGAGACACACATGCACACACACATGCACACACACACACACGCATGCACATGCATATACGTGCAGAGACACACACATATTCATACTTTCACATACTTATACAGCTACTCACACTGCACCATATCACTTAGGTCTACACTACACCACACCACGCTATACTCACCCCCCCCCCCCCCACACACACACACACACTCTCACACTCGCACACACACATACTGTCTTTCACACATACACACATGCACATAAGCACACACACACGCATACCTCTCTCTTTCTTTCTCTGTGTCTGTGTCTGTCTCTTGTGTCCATATAAATGCAAAGACACACAAAATCATGCACACACTTGCACACATACACATACACACACACACACACACACACGCACGCACACACACACACACACGTGCGTGCATACACACACACACACACACACGCACACACACACACACACACACACACACACACACACATGCGCACCCACACACCCACACACACACACACACATGCACACACACATGCACACACACACAGAAAATCTGTTCTAAGTTGTTGGCAAAGTGTGTGATGCCATCTTTTAGTTTTGATTCGGTTGTAATTGTCAGCCAACCCAGAGGAAGACCTTCAGATGGCACTACAGCTCCAGCAGGAAGAGGACAAAGGACACCACCAGAGGGGGGACACTACCCAGGTACTGTGTTGACAAGCCAGGGGAAAATGATCATCATTCTTGTGCATGTATTTTTTGCAGGTTTATGAGTGCATGTATGTGTATGTAGGTGTAGGAACAATCTGTGTCCGTCATGTGTGTGTGTGTGTGTGTGTGTTTGTGTGTGTGTGTGTGTGTGTGTGTGTGTGTGCGTGCGTGTGTGTGCGTGTGTGTGAGTGTGTGAGAGCTTGATGTGTGAGCTCAATACTGTGTTTATGTTTGTGGTCGGTATGTGTTTATCATCACCTATCACCTATCCCGGAGTCTTGGAGACTGTTGCGGTGCCACAGGAAACTTTGCAACCAGCTTCTTCCACTCCTCCGGGTTCTCTGATGCTCTTAGGCAGTTGCTGAGTGTGAGGCCAGTCCAGTCCATTTTTACTACAAATATCTTTACTTGATTGTATTATTTTTACTGTTTAAACAATCATACTTTTGTGATATAATTTCTTGGCATTGAAATTTTGTGCTCTTTTATTCTGTACTTGGTTTAATAGAAAATGATATGTTTTTATAGTTAAAGTGTTCATACAAGTCTGTTTTCAATTTTCACACCCTTATGAATTATCTCCCTTCGGTCTCTCTCTCTCTCTCTCTCTCTCTCTCTCTCTCTCTCTCTCTCTCTCTCTCTCTCTCTCTCTCTCATCCTACTTCAAACATCTTACTTAGCAGTAAATCTTTTATTCCTGATTTGTATTTAACTCTGCAGGTTGCTTTTACAGTTTACGTAATTATACATTTTGCAATATTATTGATCTTTTGAATGGTGCTATTGTTTTTGTTTTCTTCTTTTTTATACTTAACTTGAGCTTATCTTGGAGCGTTCTGTTTTACAGTTGGAGTGTTTATTTAAGTGTTGTGATTATATTGCAAATGTGATGGTGGTTTGTGGTGGTGGTGTGTGCGCCTGTGTGTGTGTGCGTGTGTGTGTGTGTGTGTGTGTGTGTGTGTGTGTGTGTGTGTGTGTGTGTGTGTGTGTGTGTGTGTATGACACTGTTTTGGCGGGGTGTGTGCGTGTGATTTTGTATTGGTGTGGTGTGTGTGTGTGTATCTGGGTGGGGGGGTGGTAGGATGTGTGCGTGCATGTGTTAATATTTATATATGTGTACAGACTGACACAAGATGGATAAATGAATTGACAAGGAATGACTGAGCACAGTGCAAAGAGTGGAATATTTTTAATGATACACTTGTTTATAAGTTGTTGTAATATGTGAATTTTGATAATGGCACCACAAACAAATTTTCCTTGTATTTTTATGAGGACAAATAAAACATCATGTATCGTGTGTATCACTGATGTTGTCCTCCCATCTCTTTAGGCAGTTGCTGAGTGTGGAGGGGCCAGTCCATGCACTGATGTTGTCCTCCCATCTCTTAGGCAGTTGCTGAGTGTGAGGCCAGTCCATGCACTGATGTTGTCCTCCCATCTCTTAGGCAGTTGCTGAGTGTGAGGCCAGTCCATGCACTGATGTTGTCCTCCCATCTCTTAGGCAGTTGCTGAGTGTGAGGCCAGTCCATGCACTGATGTTGTCCTCCCATCTCTTTCTCTGTCTTCTTCTCCTTCTGCCTCCTCGCACTGTTCCTTGTAGAATGGTTTTGGCAAGTCCTGTTGATCTCGATACATGACCATACCATCTCATTTTCCTTCTTTTCACTGTGGACAGCAGGTCTTCATATATGGTCCAATGGCTTGCCTTACTCTTACTTTGGAAGTCCAGTTTAGAGGGGTTCTAATTTTCTATCGTGTGCTGCATTTCAGGTTTACATTTTGCTTGAAATAAGTTTGCAGGTTTGGAAAATATTTTGAAAAGTTTCTCAGGTTTCCAGGGTTTTTTTTTTTTGGTCAGACATCAGCATTAAAAATAACTTTGTGACTGGTGGCAAACTTGTGTGAGCGCTTTGGAAGAAAGCACTGAGTGGTTCTGCTTGAAAACTCAGAAAAGGGAAATAACTCAGTGCATAACAGCTTTTGTAGATGCACACGTATCATTTGAGATGAAAATGAAGCTGAAAGGGGATCTGTCACCTGGAAACAACATTTCTGTGGTTGGTAACGACATAGAAAGTAAATGGAGATAGGTTTGGATGGAAGATAAAAATATTGACAGTGTTTGCATTGAGGTTTGGTGACTGAAGATCGACTCTCCCAGAATGTGCTTTTGCATTCCCTGCAGCTAGACAGTTGCGCATAGATCATGTGGAAAGAAAGTGCTGCAAACTCACATGAGCAATTCTGAGTGCATACATTTTTAATTCTGTTCAGTGGTCAGTGAAATAAGATGGGGCTTCCAAAACAACTGCATGATATAAAACATTTTTGACAACAAAAATTGCGATGTCAGTACTTTTATACATGCATGTGCTAAGAGAAGACGTTCCTTGGAAAGCTGGAGAACAGTGAACACTTGAACAACACATTGCAACATTAACTTTCACAGGTCGTGGTTGGAGACTGACCAGAACTAATGATCCCCTAGCCCTTGAATTCAGTGATTTTTAAGTCTGTCTTTGAGTTGCGAATTTTAACGCTTTCGCTTGCAGTCCCTGAATACTGCGGATCTCTGTGCTAGACCTCCAGATATGCCTGTTTGTGTGTAATGTGTCCCAAATTCATGGTGCATCTGGTATTTGAATATTAATGTTGTTGATACTATTCATACATGTGTGATTGCTTGTTTGTGTTTCATTTTTGTCCAGGATGAATTTGGGATGAGCATTATCATGATGCAGCTCAGTCTCAGCTTAGACGGACATACCCATGAAAACGCTCAACCTTATTTTTGTCCAGACCCAATACAGGATGGGGATTCTCATTACAAGTCAGTGTTTTGTTTTTGTCCAGACCCAATACAGGATGGGGATTCTCATTACAAGTCAGTGTTTTGTTTTTGTCCATCAGGGACCCAATTACCCGCAATGGGGGATTCTCATTACAAGTCAGTGTTTTGTTTTTGTCCAGACCCAATACAGGATGGGGATTCTCATTACAAGTCAGTGTTTTGTTTTTGTCCAGACCCAATACAGGATGGGGATTCTCATTACAAGTCAGTGTTTTGTTTTTGTCCAGACCCAATACAGGATGGGGATTCTCATTACAAGTCAGTGTTTTGTTTTTGTCCAGACCCAATACAGGATGGGGATTCTCATGTCATTTCAACAAACAAGGTCTTCAGTTGTTTTGTTTTTGTCCAGACCCAATACAGGATGGGGATTCTCATTACAAGTCAGTGTTTTGTTTTTGTCCAGACCCAATACAGGATGGGGATTCTCATTACAAGTCAGTGTTTTGTTTTTGTCCAGACCCAATACAGGATGGGGATTCTCATTACAAGTCAGTGTTTTATTTTTGTCCAGACTCAGCGTGAGATGGACACTACCCTGACAGCCAAGTGGCAGTTTGACAAGGACCTGGAACGTGCTGTCTTCAATGGGCAGATCACCAGTGGAGAGTTCCACACACAAAAAATCGCTCATGCTGAGAGCAGTCGCTCGGGTGTCGATGATGGGTCAACGCAGGTGTCAGGTGAGTGGAACTGATCGTCAGTGTGTCTTGTCAGGTGTTCTTTATTTCCAGGTGAATATTTTGAGTATTTAAAAAAAATCATATAGAGATTTCCTATAATTCTGATTTCTTTGTCGAGAGCAACTCTTTACTCAATTAACCCTGTTGCATTTATACCATGAACAACTGGAATCTAACTTCAATTGCTGCTAGATTTCACATAGGGAGGAACTAGGAACTGGTGTGCTGTCGTTGTTGTTTTTTATGTCATGCGCTGACCTTGAGTTAAGACACAGAGAAGCATGGGGCATTAGCTGGGTTCCCCCTTGTACATCCAACAAAGTGTTACAACTATGTTTGGATGCCTACACCACTTCCATTCAATGAAATGAAAGGAAACTGAATGCACCGTGGCAGGAATGAAGCTGACAGAACTTCGCAATGGCCATCCCAAGAAGTTCTGTTGAGTCTGATGAAATAGAAGGTTGTTCATGGGATGAAGCTGACAGAACTTCGCAATGGCCGTTCCAAGAAGTTCTGTTGAGTCTGATGAAATAGAAGGTTGTTCATGGGATGAATTAGGTCAAATTCTATGAGAAATGGATAAAAAATGGAGACAGGAGAGTGAGAAGAACAGTCAGGTATTGACAAAGGTGATGTTGCAGGAGAAGAAAAGGATCGGAGGGATCTAGGTAAGGTGTGTCGCTGACCACCTGGTTTGATGTGGGGCAACAGACTACCCAGCCGGCAAACTTAACCAACGTTTGACACTTGCAGACAGACACACACTCCCTCTAGATACTGATAACACCCCTGGATTCTCCAGTCTGTTTTTGAAACAGAGTTTTTCTTGACTGTGGCTGATGACACCAACCAGAACGCACATCAAAATCAGACCACCAAACACGCCTGATCTCCTTCATTCAGGCACTATGCCTGAAGAAAGGAGCGCCTGTTGGCCATCAATTTTTGTCATGATAGGAATAAAGCATCTGCCACTTTTGTTGTGCTACGGGGTCAACTGACCCCACGTCAATGACCCATGGATTAGCAGTGCCATTCCCAAACATATTTTTTCACACCGGATCAATTTTTGTTATGGCATACCATTTTGTAGCAATGTTAGAGAGTTAGTAACTGTGACATTCAGCAGTGACATTGTGTAGTCGAACCCTTTAACTTACAGCCAAAAGGACTGCACATGTAACAATAATTCACTGTGCGTTATACTGTTCTGTCGGCACACACCACTAACGGGAAAGATGGAGGTCAGAATTATTGTGAGGCGAGTTTTAGTGTGTGACAATTGATTACACTGGTGTGAATTTTCAGGAGTCATATGATTTCAAAGCGTTTGTTTAGGTGCGTTCATATGAGCTACAACAAATACAGATCGCTAAGGGGGGCAGTGGGAGAGAGACAGAAAGACGAGAGAAAGAGACAGAAAGAGAAAAGGAGGGGGGGTGGGGAGGGGGGGGGGATCTGTAGACTGTGGAAAAGATAGCAATGTAGCCGTGTGCTAACAGTGTATTTATTTCTTGGTTACCCTTCATGGATGAAAATATGTTTTGTTCAAGAGTTATCTTTCCCCTTACCTCCCTTGATTGATGAATCTTGATTTTTTTTTTTTGGGTGTAAACTCTTTAAAATACAAATATCTCAGAACCTACATAGTTGTATATATGTTGCCAAAGTCACAAAATTGATGTATTTTATTCGTTAAAACCGTACTGGGCTGAGAAACCCATATTTTCTCTAAACTGGCATTTTGCGCAGTTAATTATGGCGCTGTTTTCAATTGTCCGTTGAACAAACATTGAATAATTCTTGATTTCACAAAAAGTATGAGAAAAACCAAAGAATCCGAAAATGCACATTAAAAGTAAAGTCCATAAGCTCTCATTTTGTATATCTCATGCCTAGGATCTTTTCCGCACAGGCTTGCGACTATATGAAATGACTGATGGCGCCGGTTCCCTTGAGCAAGTCGCCTTTTTTGTTGATTGTCGAAGTTTTGATCTAAATTGTCGTTTTACAAAATTCAGACTTCCCAATCAGAATCTTGTTAATGACTCCATTTCTGTTATGAATATAACTGAAAATGTGTAGAACTTACTAACAGTTTCAACAAAGTATTTTTCAATTGAAAATGGTATCAAATGCACGCGCCGATGGCCCGGCGAAGGAAAAAGTCAGTTGTTTTTTCTACCAATTTTCAAAAACAAAGTTCTTCGCTTAGACACTGTCTTGGATAATGAAGTTTATATGCATGAAAAGAGCGAAATGCCAGCTATTCATTCATTACAAAATTATTTCATGCTGTTTGGTATTTCTCATCGAAATAGAGGAAAAATATGACGCAACCACATTAAAAGTAGGTTCACTCTGGGATATCAATCTGCCTTGTCTTCCCCTGTACACCCCTTACCCCTCCACACCATCACAGGCAGAAAGGAAAATGTCTGACATTCATTGGAGATCCAGTCAGACCTGTCACACAGTGGCAAGAACATGTTAAGAAGACCTCAGTTTTCATTTAACTTTACCCTGCGTACATGCATGTGCACGAAGAAATTGCACGTTCAGATTTTGTAAACTGTCACAATAGAATATAACACAGTTGGTGATATTTGTGAGATAGTAGTGTGGCATTTTAGTCCGCAGCAGACAAAATGTGATTCTTGGAAAAGAATAAAACAATATGATCTCACCGATCAAATTGAATTCTTCTAGAGATCAATGTACGTTTGTGGTGAGCTATGAATCATGTGTATAGCCTTTATATATATATATATATATATATATATATATATATATATTAAGGCTAAAACTACAACAACAACAACAAAAATTGAAAATAAGGGGGAGTTCTTGCCTCAGAGAGTGTAGAAGGTAAATATACGTAGAGTGTGTCTTGTCAACAGTGTGGTCTTGTCAAGTGTTAAAATCACTGTTTAAGCTGACAGTCAATTTGTCAACAACAACAACAACAACAAAACTGTTTAAGGTGTGAATCAATGTTGGCTTGTGAACAGTTTGCAACATGTTTAAGGTGTGAATCAGTGTAGATTTGTCAGCAGCCAGAATCTGTTCAAACTCTGAATCAGTGTAGACTTATCAACAGTCAAAACCAGTGCCAGAGCTCTGAATCAGAGTGGACCTGTCAACAGTCAAAGGTCAGTTTTATACAGTGAATCAATAGAGACTTGTCGACAGTCAAAAGCTCTTTTTCATGTGGACCTATCAACAGTCAAGACCACTGTGTAAAGTGTGTATCTATGTAGACCTGTCAACAATCATCAGCTTTTCTTAAACCGTAGATATACGTAGATTTGTTACCAGTCAAAAGCTCTGTTTAAACTGTAAATTAGTGGAGACCTGCCGAATAGTTAAAAGTTTTGTTTAAGGTATGAATCAGTGTAGATGGAGACTGTTGCAAATGGATGGGGAGAAGGGGGGATGGGATGAGGAGGGATAGAGCTGAAGTGTGTGTTGTGCGTGGTGTGTTAAAAATAGACAAGGCTTAGGGAGAGAGAGAACAACAGAGGATTAGAAAGAGGGTTGGAGTCAGTAGGGGAAGTTGGAGGTAGGGGTGCTCATCTCGATGCAGTGAAAGGCATGGGTAGAACTCAGAGTAGATACCAACTACTGCTTTGCAGATTACCATCCGCAACACAGACATCTGCAGGAGAACTGTCAGCAGAACTACCATCTGCAGGATGATTCTCCGCACAAAAAACTATCTGCATGATAACCATATGCAGAATTACCATCTGCAGGTTAATTATCCGCAGGATAACGCTGCATGATAACCATCTGCAGGATAATTATCCACAGGATAACCATCTGCAGAACTACCATCTGCAGGATAATTATCCACAGGATAACCATCTGCAGAACTACCATCTGCAGGATAACCATCTGCAGGACTACAACCAGCAGAACTACCATCTGCAGGATAACCATCTGCACAATAGCCATCTGCATGATAACCACCAGCAGAACAGCTGTCTGCAGGATAAAGACCTGCAGGATGATCATCTGCAGAAATACCATCTGCAGGATAAACACCTACATAACTACCATCTGCAGAATAACAATCTTCAGAAATACAATCTGCAGGATAGCTGTCTGCAGAACTTCCAGCTGCAGAACAATGATCTGCTGAACTACTATGTACAGATTAACCATCTGCAGGATAATCATCTGCAATACAACTCTTTGCAGGAAAACCACCTGCAGAACTAACATTAAATTTTGCAGAACAGCCATCTGCATGACTATCGTCTGCACGAGTGCCATCTGAAGGACTACCATCTGTATTACTGCCATCTGCAGTTTAACTGCCTGCCTGAAACCTGTTTGAAGCAGTGTCACTGTTTATCATGTGCTGTGTGCCAGATTCTGTCTTCTGTGGAGTGAGCTCTTTGACACTAGGAGCTGATGGTAGAGATACCCCGAGAGACCGACCTGATGGTGCTCTGATCCCTGTTTCGTGTGTGCGTTTCAGGGGTGATAGAGCAGCTGCGGCAGTACTACGACAGCAGGGGCTGTCCTCGCACGGTGGCCCGGGCCCACCTGTGCAGCAGTACCCATCACTACAGCGGGTCCTTCGGCGACAAGGGCTGGGGCTGTGGGTACCGCAACCTGCAGATGCTGCTGTCCTGCCTGATGAACGACCCCACCTACCTGCAAGTGGTCTTCTGTGGTCAGTGTTGTCTCTTCCTTGATCAGTGTTGTCTCTTCCGTGGTCAGTGTTGTCTTTTCAGTGGTCAGTCTTGTCTTTTCACTGGTCAGTGTGGTCTCTTCCGTGGTCAGTGTTGTCTCTTCCGTGGCCAGTGTTGCCTTTTCAGTGGTCAGTGTGGTCTCTTCTGTGGTCAACGTTATCTGTTCATTGGTCAGTGTTGTCTTTTCAGTGGTCAGTGTTGTCTTCAGTGGTCAGTGTTGTCTCTTCAGTGGTCAGTGTTGTCTTCAGTGGTCAGTGTTGTCTTTTCAGTGGTCAGTGCGGTCTCTTCCGTGGCCAGTGTTGTCTCTTCAGTGTCAGTGTTGTCTTTTCAGTGGTCAGTGTGGTCTCTTCCGTGGTCAGTGTGGTCTCTTCCGTGGAGAGTGTTGTCTCTTCAGGGTCAGTGCTGTCTCTTCAGTGGTCAGTGTTGTCTCTTCCGTGGTCAGTGCTGTCTTTTCAGTGGTCAGTGTTGTCTCTCCGGTGGTCAGTGCTGTCTTTTCAGTGGTCAGTGTTGTCTCTTCAGGGTCAGTGCTGTCTTTTCAGTGGTCAGTGTTGTCTCTTCAGGGTCAGTGTTGTCTCTTCCGTGGTCAGTGTTGTCTCTTCCATGGTCAGTGTTACCTCTTCAGTGGTCAGTGTTGCCTCTTCAGTGGTCAGTGTTGCCTCTTCAGTGGTCAGTGTTGTCTCTTCAGGGTCAGTGCTGTCTTTTCGGTGGTCAGTGTTGCCTCTTCAGTGGTCAGTGTTGTCTCTCCAGTGGTCAGTGTTGTCTTTTCAGTGGTCAGTGTTGTCTCTTCAGCTGTCAGTGTTGTCTCTCCAGTGGTCAGTGTTGTCTTTTCAGTGGTCAGTGTTGTCTCTTCAGTTGTCAGTGTTGTCTCTCCAGTGGTCAGTGTTGTCTCTCCAGTGGTCAGTGTTGTCTTTTCAGTGGTCAGTGCTGTCTTTTCAGTAGTCAGTGTTGTCTCTCCAGTGGTCAGTGTTGTCTTTTCAGTGGTCAGTGTTGTCTTTTCCGTGATCAGTGTTGTCTCTTCCGTGGTCAGTGTTGTCTCTTCCATGGCCAGTGTTGACTTTTCAGTGGTCACTGTTGTCTCTTCAGTGGTCAGTGTTGTCTATTAAATGGCAAGTGTCATCTCTTTTGTGGTCAGTGTTGTCTGTTAAATGGTAAGTGTCATCTCTTTAGAGGTGAGTGTTGTCTGTTAAATGGCAAGTGTCATCTCTGTAGAGGTCAGTGTTGTCTGTTAAATGGTAAGTGTCATGTCTGTAGAGGTCAGTGTTGTCTGTTAAATGGCAAGTGTCATCTCTTCGGAGGTCAGTGTTGTCTGTTAAATGGTAAGTGTCATCTCTGTAGAGGTCAGTGTTGTCTGTTAAATGGTAAGTGTCATCTCTGTAGAGGTCAGTGTTGTCTGTTAAATGGTAAGTGTCATCTCTTTGGAGGTCAGTGTTGTCTGATTAATGGTAAGTGTCGTCTCTGTAGAGGTCAGTGTTGTCTGCTAAATGATAAGTGTCGTCTCTGTAGAGGTCAGTGTTGTCAGTTAAATGGTAAGTGTCGTCTCTGTAGAGGTCAGTGTTGTCTGTTAAATGATAAGTGTCATCTTTTAGAGGTAAGTGTTGTCTGTTAAATGGTAAGTGTCGTCTCTGTAGAGGTCAGTGTTGTCTGTTAAATGGTAAATGTCGTCTTTTAGAGGTAAGTGTTGTCTCTTCAGTGGTCGGTGTTGTCTCTTCAGTGGTCAGTGTTGTCTCTTCAGTGTTGTCCCTTCTGTGGTCAGTGTTGACCCTTCTGTGGTCAGTGTTGTCTGTTTAGGAGTCAGTGTTGTCTCTTCATTGGTCAGGGTTGTTTTTCCAATAGGGAATTGTCTGTTCAGTGGTCATTGTGGTCTCCAGTGGTCAGTGTTGTCTGTTCAGTGAAATCTGTCTGATTGACTGGTAGCTGTGCATGACTGAAAAAGATTGTGTCACTCTGGTGATGTTGTCACATTCTACCTTTACTACCATTTATAGTGTCACTCTGGTGATGTTGTCACATTCTACCTTTACTACCATTTATAGTGTCACTCTGGTGATGTTGTCACATTCTACCTTTACTACCATTTATAGTGTCACTCTGGTGATGTTGTCACATTCTACCTTTACTACCATTTATAGTGTCACTCTGGTGATGTTGTCACATTTTACCTTCAATACCATTTATAGTGTCACTCTGGTGATGTCGTCACATTCTACCTTTACTACCATTTATAGTGTCATTCTGGTGATGTTGTCACATTCTACCTTTACTACCATTTATAGTGTCACTCTGGTGATGTTGTCACATTTTACCTTCAATACCATTATAGTGTCACTCTGGTGATGTTGTCACATTCTACCTTTACTACCATTTATAGTGTCACTCTGGTGATGTTGTCACATTTTACCTTCAATACCATTTATAGTGTCACTCTGTGAATGTTGTTACACATTTTTACCTTTACTACCTTATTATAGTGTCACTCTGGTGATGTTGTCACATTCTACCTTTACTACCATTTATAGTGTCACTCTGGTGATGTTGTCACATTCTACCTTTACTACCATTTATAGTGTCACTCTGGTGATGTTGTCACATTCTACCTTTACTACCATTTATAGTGTCACTCTGGTGATGTTGTCACATTCTACCTTTACTACCATTTATAGTGTCACTCTGGTGATGTCACATTTACCTTCTACCATTTATAGTGTCATCTGGTGATGTCACATTCTACCTTAATACCATTTATAGTGTCATTCTGGTGATGTCGTCACATTCTACCTTTAATACCATTTATAGTGTCATTCTGGTGATGTCGTCACATTCTACCTTTAATACCATTTATAGTGTCATTCTGGTGATGTCGTCACATTCTACCTTTAATACCATTTATAGTGTCACTCTGGTGATGTCGTCACATTCTACCTTTAATACCATTTATAGTGTCACTCTGGTGATGTTGTCACATTCTACCTTTAATACCATTTATAGTGTCATTCTGGTGTTACCAGTCTCAGGATTATTCCTGTGAGTTTAAACCTCAATGTCGCCCAGTCCAGTGCAGTGGAGTTCAGTATATATATATATATATATAGTGTGTGTGTGTGTGTGTGTGTGTGTGTGTGTGTGTGGTGTATGTGTGTGTGTGTGTGTGTGTGTGGTGTGTGTGTGTATGTGTGTGTGTGTGTGTGTGTGTGTGTGTGTGTGTGCGTGCAGGAAAAGCCAAGATCCCTTCCATCCCGAAACTGCAGCAGCTGATAGAATTGGCCTGGCAGAAAGGCTTTGACCCTCAGGGCTGCCAGCAGCTAGGGGGCGCTCTTGTCAACACCAGGAAGTGGATTGGAGCCACTGAAATTGTGGCGTTGCTCTCATCACTCAGAGTCAAGTAAGACATCATACATACACACGCATGCCATATCGGTGACATTATTCTCTCTCTCCTCTTTGACGAGGTAACAAGATTAACAGTCGGCTGGGCTGCCAACAACATGAGTTGAATTGAGCTGAATCAGTGCATTCATTCCTGATCTTCAGACAGAGCCACACCCAGATCGTCATGCATCAGCCCTCCAACGTGGACGTGCACTGCTGGTGATTTATTTCAGTGGTGTTCTGTGGTGCTTGTTCTGATCCAGCACACGCAAGACACAAATCTCCCAAATGACAACATGAATTGTGCAGTCACAGAGCCACTGTCAGTCAGGGTCCTGCTCTGGAAGGCATCATGGCATGTGTTCAGTGACAGTCCTCAGGTACTTACTGACACCGATGACGTCTCAAACTCATCACAGATGTTTGATGTGGAGAGTCGGTTGTAAATGAGGTCACCTGTAGAACAGGGCAGGAATGTCCACAGAAACTGAGACTTGTTTTTTGGAATAATGGTAATCAATGAGGGTGATGAAGATGGTGGTATAGCGCTCCACTCTGGTCTGACAGTATATCTCAGGGTCGTCCTAAGGGCTTCCTTTCAAAACATATCCTGATGTCGACCATGTCTGAGAGATGTGGAGAACTGCCGAGTTGTAAACTTAGAGCAAGACTCACAGAGGCACATCCATTCAGCAGACATATTTCAGCTGAGTGGTTCCAGCATTACAAATTTATGCCACAGCATGCTGAGTTCTGGGAAGGAGCCTGGGTTTAAAAAAATCCTACAAATAAATGCCTCTGACAGGACTCGAACCATTGACTTCCCTGTCGGCAGCCTTGAACCCTATTCACTGCACAACGGCTGGCTTGATGTTAAGACCCTAACCACACAGAATGTTGTGTTGGAAGCCTGACTCAGGTCTAGTGGACAGCATACAGTAGAGCTGGTGTGTGATACATGTTGCACAAGGGAAGAGTTCTGCTTCTGTACATGCCTGGCAGGTGTCATCAGTGTAACAGACAGTTGTGGTGGATGTGTTCAGCGTGACGGGTCACACGCATACCGTGTTTCAGGTGTGAGCTGCTGGACTTCGTCAAGCCGTCTGGCCCCAACAACACCCACCCTGTGCTGCTGCAGTGGGTCAGGGACTACATCACCTCCGGCTCCACCTTCACCCCTCCTCTCTACCTTCAGCACCAAGGTAACTAACTACACCACTACACACACACAGGCTGATTTTTTATGTACACATAGACATCTGCTGACAATTAACTGCGCACTTACATTAACTGGTACCAGTTCGTTTCATGATTACTGAATATCTACATTCAGTTCCATGCCCAAGGTATTTTTCCATTGTTACTGTGTCAGCAGTCACGAATATTTTCCGTTGTCAAGATTTCTTTACAACTTCAAAATCTATAGACATTTTCCTACATTGGTATACATAATGTTCATGCTTAATATGATATACATATATTTTCAGTCATCAGTCATAACAAAATTCCGTCAAGAAATAAGCACCAGAATGTCCAAATTTGGAATAGTCCATTTCATAAACATGTTTGGAGTGGCATCTACACAAAGAAGTCATAAATATGTATTCAGAACTGTGACCTCTGAAAAGCTGAAACGATATTCAGATCTATGAGCTCAGAATAACTGAAGTATCTCAAAATGATAAGCTGACAAGGGTGACCTGTGTGATTTCACACACTCAAATAAATCTTTGAAGTCTTACACACTCTTGCACACAAAAACTTTTCATGGCAACACATGCTTAACAATTTGTCAGTGCTCACATAAAAGACAAATAACTTGAAAAAAATCACCCTACACCAACAAACTGTATGTATACTAATATGTGCACTTACCTACACAACTGGACCACGTCTGTATGTGGACACACACATATGGTTAGGGTATACACAGATGAATTCGAGCACCACTCAGTACTGACATAACGTGTCTAGAGTTTAGAAACAGTGTGCTGAGTGTACATGATTCATATTAATTGAAATATCCGCACACCCAGACATGAGCAGGCAAGCGTGCACATGGCCAACACAAAAAGTGGTGTGGTTAAAACTGGCTGGCTGGTTCTAACAGTCCTGAGCTGTGGGAGTCCTGTAGTGGTGTCCTCCAGAGAGCAAAACCTCACAATGTTTGCAGAGCCCATGGCTGCTGTCACTTGCAGTCACTTGCACCTTTCTTACAATTACCATTCACACAGCACATTCAGACCATCATGTTGCACTCCAATGATCTTGCTGCAAACATTCACTGCATCGGTCAATACATTCTTGTGTCGGTCAGTACATTCTTGTATCGGTCATTACATTCTCGCTTTTAGCATTCAAGCTGTCACACTAACAAATACAGGGAAAAGTATTTATATAGCCAGTTCTCTGTCTGTATCTGTCCGTCTGTCTGTCAGTACATATAGTTTTTTACCAGCCGCCGTGGCAAAGTGGTTAGCGTCGCGGACTCCTGGCTGGGAGGTCGTGGGTTCGAATCCCATCAGAGTCATGTGGGTTTTTCTGCCCCGACCAGCTCCTACCCACAGTTGAGTTTGCTGCGGACTCAGTTGGGAAGACTGGGACCACACAGTCGAGTTTCATCCACTTAATGGATGCGTTTCTGAGAGTGTTGCTCAAATTTCATGACCAACACTGCAGGTGCCTGTATCTCTCGGGCCTGGTTGACGCCGGGATATATTATGAAAGGAAGCGTAGAGTACAGCCCTGTCATGTAGTCTCAGACCAAAATAGAAATCCGTAGCATCATCTTAATCATCCTCATTCTCATCAATCAGCGTAAAAAAATAAAGTCTCAAATTTTGTGGCCCTTCATGCCCTGCTCTCATGGTGACCTCAGTTTCAGTGTCCTCTCCGCATCTGTGGCTTTGGTTTGGTTCCGTCGGGGTCACCGGTATCGGCGAGTCCATGGGGGCTGTCGTTGGACGGACGTGGTGGCGCCCTCCGGAGGGAGAGCTCACTCACGCCGGCTCCACGACTAAGCACTTATTGTCGTCAGTAGGGAGCTTAGTAGGTGGTGTCCTGCATATGTTAGATCAGAACAGGCGCCACTGAACACCACCGAAGTGACTCGGCAGCAGTGCAGTGTCTCCTCCAGTGGGTTGCCCCTCGACGACTTAACATTAACTGCTCCCTGTGGATTGCCGGTGCCGGGGCTGCGGCGGGGCCTGCCGGGCTGTGGCTGTGGACAGGGTGTCGGAATGAGCAGCATGGGTGCACTGCCTCTGAGGTGGCGCAGAGGTTGGGACAGCAAAAACAAAAACAAAAAAAAACATATAGTTTTGATAAAAATCTATATGATGATGAAACATTTTTATGTGGCAGCTCTCATTGAAATCGGAGCTAGTGACGTGAGAAAGTCTTCAGCAGGAAGAAACAATGGCTGCAGCACAACAGGCTTTCTGTACAGCTGGTTTCCTACACAACCCTTCCACTGCTTGTGTGTGTGTGTGTGTGTGTGTGTGGAATGTCCAAAATATAATGAACTTCGTGAAAAATTCATCCCTAAAAAATATCAAAAACCAAAGTCTGTTTTCAACTTTTGTAATTTATTTCAAAAAGGAAGACGCATTTGTTTGAAAATTAGTAAGTTTCTAAAAAATGGGAAGATTGTTTAATGAGATCATTACACTTTACAGTTCACCAGAATTCAGCATTTCGCAACTATGTTCACACATTGTTCTGAGTGAGTTTCGTATTTCTCTTTGTTACATTTGTATCCTCCATGCCCCAACAGGGGTCAAAGGATTAAATTTGAATTGAATTGAATTGTGTGTGTGTGTGTGTGTGTGTGTGTGTGTGTGTGTGTGTGTGTGTGTGCATGCTAATGAGCAGTTTGTCTGCACATGCGGTGACAGCCCACATATGGCCCTTTGCGGTCCCTGGGGCTATAAGCAACATCACCTTACCTTACCTGTTGTCTGCATACATGGACGTTTACAGTATGTAATGGCAGTGAACAGACCTTTTCACTTCCTTGCACTCCCAATATGAGACTAGGTAAAAGTGCAAGCAACTTCCGCATTTGCTGAGACGTGGCCACAGCTCTGTATTTTAAAAGATGAAAAATGATATTGCTGAGTTTTTCGTTACCTAAAATTGACTATACTTAGCAATGAAACATAAGTGGTGCTTACAGTTAGTCACTGGAGACCAAAATTTTGATGAATTGGGATTCTTATGAGGTGACTCTTCAGTGACTGGTTTGTCAAGTGCTTTGTTCCAAGCACCTTGTGGCATGTGTCCGGCAAAGCCAATGTGAGACACCTGTCTGTCCAGCAGTCCACACAAGCTGCTAAACAGCACATCCCACCGTTTCACAGATCCTTGTATCGAGCTGCTCAGCAGCAATCTTGAGCTGTTTTTACTGCACCGTTATCACTACTCAGTAGTGCATTATGGAAAGTGACTCAACTGACATGAAACGTCAGGGCAGTGGCGCTGGTGGCCAGTCAGCGCTGTATATTTTATGGAAGTTTGTGATAAATTGCATGAATGAACAGATGGTTGTATGTGTGTAAATGGAAGTTTGTGATAAATTGCAAGAATGAATAGATAGTTGTATGTGTGTAAATGGAAGTTTGTGATCAAGTGGTGGTAATAAACAGATTGTTATGTGTGTAAATGGAAGTGTACAACCAGTGGTGGTAGTGAACAGATAGTTTGTATGTGTGTAAATGGAAGTGTACAACCAGTGGTGGTAGTGAACAGATAGTTTGTATGTGTGTAAATGGAAGTGTACAACCAGTGGTGGTAGTGAACAGATAGTTTGTATGTGTGTAAATGGAAGTGTACAGCCAGTGGTGGTAGTGAACAGATAGTTTGTATGTGTGTAAATGGAAGTGTACAGCCAGTGGTGGTAGTGAACAGATAGTTTGTATGTGTGTAAACGGAAGTGTACAGCCAGTGGTGGTAGTGAACAGATAGTTTGTATGTGTGTAAACGGAAGTGTACAGCCAGTGGTGGTAGTGAACAGATAGTTTGTATGTGTGTAAACGGAAGTGTACAGCCAGTGGTGGTAGTGAACAGATAGTTTGTATGTGTGTAAATGGAAGTGTACAGCCAGTGGTGGTAGTGAACAGATAGTTTGTATGTGTGTAAATGGAAGTGTACAACCAGTGGTGGTAGTGAACAGATAGTTTGTATGTGTGTAAATGGAAGTGTACAACCAGTGGTGGTAGTGAACAGATAGTTTGTATGTGTGTAAATGGAAGTGTACAACCAGTGGTGGTAGTGAACAGATAGTTTGTATGTGTGTAAATGGAAGTGTACAACCAGTGGTGGTAGTGAACAGATAGTTTGTATGTGTGTAAATGGAAGTGTACAACCAGTGGTGGTAGTGAACAGATAGTTTGTATGTGTGTAAATGGAAGTGTACAACCAGTGGTGGTAGTGAACAGATAGTTTGTATGTGTGTAAATGGAAGCGTACAACCAGTGGTGGTAGTGAACAGATTGTTTGTATGTGTGTAAATGGAAGTGTACAACCAGTGGTGGTAGTGAACAGATTGTTTGTATGTGTGTAAATGGAAGTGTACAACCAGTGGTGGTAGTGAACAGATTGTTTGTATGTGTGTAAATGGAAGTGTACAACCAGTGGTGGTAGTGAACAGATTGTTTGTATGTGTGTAAATGGAAGTGTACAACCAGTGGTGGTAGTGAACAGATTGTTGAGTGTGTAAATGGAAGTGTACAACCAGTGGTGGTAGTGAACAGATTGTTGAGTGTGTAAATGGAAGTGTACAACCAGTGGTGGTAGTGAACAGATTGTTGAGTGTGTAAATGGAAGTGTACAACCAGTGGTGGTAGTGAGCAGATAGTTGTGTGTGTAAATGGAAGCTTATGATAAATGGCGGTAATAAACAGACAGTTGTATGTGTAAATGGATGTTTACAACAAGTAGTGATAAAGAACAGATAGTTGTATGTGTAAATGGAAGTTTACAACAAGTAGTGGTAATGAGCAGATTGTTGTATGTGTAAATGGATGTTTACAACAGTAGTGGTAATGAACAGCTTGTTGTGTGCATAAATTAAAGTTCATTACAAGTAGTGGTAACAAACAGATAGTTGTACATGTAAATGGAAGTTTACAACAGTAGTGGTAATGAACAGATAGTTGTACATGTAAATGGAAGTTTACAACAGTAGTGGTAATGAACAGATAGTTGTACATGTAAATGGAAGTTTACAACAGTAGTGGTAATGAACAGATAGTTGTACATGTAAATGGAAGTTTACAACAGTAGTGGTAATGAACAGATAGTTGTACATGTAAATGGAAGTTTACAACAGTAGTGGTAACAAACAGATAGTTGTAGAGAATGTAAGTATGTTTGTTCACGGCCCCACCACATCTTATTTTGCACGAAACCCCCCTTTTCACATACAAATCACGTCCTTCTCATATCAGTTTTGGCCAAAATTAACACCTGTTTTCTAAACAAAATTAACATCCCAAAACCTCTAAAAATTGACGCAATCAGCACATTAAAATGGGGGGTTTTCGTGCAAAATAAGATGTGGTGGGGCCGTGAACAAAACATACTTACATTCTCTCTCAGCTATTAACGCCCGCGGGACTGAGCCCTTACTACTTTTTAATATGTTCTTCTACTTCCAGCACTATTAATAAGTCAGAACAAACAACTAGTCCTCCGTCTTGATTAGTTATTTTTACATCTAATGAATTTATAGCCCCCTCAATTAATTCTTTAAATTGACTGTTTCCATCAAACCCATATAGCTGATAATCGCAAAACCCCGCCTTAATTGACGGCAGTGCTCTTAGAACTGCAGATGGATTGCCATTAAACAAATTAGTATTTGTTTTTAACTGTTGTAAATGGACATACAACATTTGGTTAATTAGAAAATCAGAAGGTTTATTACCTTCAAATTGATAGATGCCTTCTCTTGTGCTAAATTTATAAGATTTGTCACTATTGTGGAAGCCCAAGATTTTAGCTAGGCCTTTAGGGAAAGTGTACTCTCTTTTTTCCTCTAGTGGAAAATTCATAGTAATTCTAAGGTTTGCCTCGTTAATTGTTAACAATATGCCAGATTCGTTAAGTGCTTCTTTTAAAGAACAAAAGTTGTAATAACCATCAGGTATTTGTATATGGCTTATTTGATTGCCTTGCTCGTCATCAACATTAATCCAGTTATTTTGAGCTTCTTCAGATATGTTAACCCACATAACTTTAAAACCAATTTCTCTAAGGGCAATCCTACAACTCCCGCTCCAATTAGTAATTGGGTACGCTAAGAACACACGCTCGTTTTGCTTGGTTATATAGATGTACATCTTTTTTATAACTATTTAAAAAACTAATTTAAAAATGGAACCTTTTAAATATAATGAAAGTGCCACTTACAATGTAGGAGCGTTTTATAACCCCAAATCTTTGGACTTCAGCAATTTAACAATTGCAGTAGATGGATCATACGGCTTCCAAGTTAGACTTGTAAACCCACTAACTAAATATTTAAATCCGCCAATAAAGAGTGACAGAGTGCCATCAGCATGGTCATCTCGCCCTATGGCTTTTTTCCAGAATCAGTTAAATTTTGCCATTTACTGCGCAACCACTGGCTGCGGTGTTTCATATGCAAACCATTTAAACCACCCCAACCTCTTAGTAAGGTCAGTATATAACTTTCATGTTTATTATCAGTATAGATGCATACTAACTGAACTACAAGTACGCCTCCCTAACGACAACGCGTTTAATCCATTTCTCAGCCCAATGGACAATAATGCATATGAAAGAATCTGCAACGAATTTAACATTAATCCTTCAACTGACTTTAGACAAAAGTTAGACCGCAATCATGGGCTAGGCACATTGTATTTGTGGGGTACAAAAAGAGAATATGCTTATGACTACTGGCCAGGCCACACCTCTTTTCAACCAAACAAACAAGTTCGATTGGGATCCATAGAACAAAAACATCCTAATGCTTGGGCAACATTTATCTTAGATGAAAGTAAAGGTCTAACAATGCCAGGAGTGCAAAGGCTTAATGACTCCATAAGGACATACGTTTGGTGTCTATTAGGAGCACAAGCACAGACTAAATCTAGCATAGTGGATCAATCTACAGGTTTTGATGCTAGAAAACAATTTCTAGCCAATTTAGAAGATGCTATTAACTCTGCTGTCGATTTGCCTGCCAGCATACAAAGGTACCAAAACGTTCTTTCACATGCTCGGTCAAAGGTTGACTTTGTTGTTGGCCATGGATTATACATGCTGCCTTCTGACCTTAGACTACAGATTGGCATGATACAGAATTATAACAATGAAATCCTCATAGCTGGAGACGATCAAAACTTAGGACACAATCAAGGCTTAAACACAAGGCCTGCTCCATCCATTTTAAAAAAAGTACCTAGCCTTGAAGAAAGCGATCCAGTTATAAGCGCCCCACAGCCAGAAAGCAATCCGCCGCCAGTTATAAGCACCCCACAGCCAGAACCAGAAAGCACGCCACCTGTTGATCTGCCTCACACTGACAGTCACACTAGCGAAAAGACAGCCCTCGTTGTGTTTTTAACTTTTACTGGATTAGCCATACTTTATTTCACTAAAAATTAAACCAGCAGCCAGCACCCCCAAAGTCCACAGATGGTCAGCCATATAACCGGCCACCTTACCTATAGTAGACAAAACCCAACTAACAACACTGCCTATTATGCCAGGCAGAGCATCAAGCGCTTTGGCTGCTAACTTCTTTAATAGGTTTGCTAGATGGTGCAATTGTTTTCTAATCCAGCTTTTACCGGGCTGAGGTGTTGGAGGCGTTACTGGCCCTGTTGGCGCACTGCCAGTTAATGCATAAACCAGTGTAGAGATAGCAAACCCAATGGCCGTTAATATGCTAACTACTGTAATCCCCTGCTCTCGAAACAGAGTCCTTATTCTTTCTGCTAGCGTAGTATTTTCATAAAGTATTCTGCGTATAGTTTCTTTGATTCTGTTTGTTTGTGATGCTATTTGTTCTCTGTTAGTAGACAACGTTTCTAACCTGGCCGCCCTTAGTAACATTAACTCCTGTATTTTTGCCTGTATTCTAGCCTTTTCTTCTGTTCCTAAATTGTTATCATCTGCATCAGCCAGTTTATTTTTTTCTTCTCTTATCTCTCTCTCTAGCTCACCAAGTTTTGACAAGTTGTTTTTTAGCTCGCCATTTATTCTCTGCAGAGTTTCATCAAGACCCCTGAGTTCACGTATAGCAGCTTTAAGATTCCTGTGTACACTCTCAGGCAATGGGGGGTCATCAATTGTTTGTAAAGCTGCTTCTTCTTCAGGGCTCAGCTCACGTTCTCTTTGACTAGGCAAGCCGACAATTGTTTTTAACTGCGTCTCCTCATTAAAACTCGTCTCAATTTCTGCTATTGCCTCATCTGTTCTTTGACTTAATTCTTGAATAGAGATCACTTGTATTTCAGATCGTGTTAGCAACCTCCGCTCCACGTTCTGTAAAGCACTAACAGCCTCGGGCCTTAAATCTTTAATAAGGGCTAACCGCCTTCGGTCGGCAACAGGGAGCTCTCTAAGAATTGTGCTCATGCTTAAAAACTTGGCTGGGTCTGGCTTTGTAGTAAGTCGTACAAGGCCTTTACTAGTCCTTACATACAGATGATTATTTTTATCCATCTTAAAATCAAAAGCACTGTGGCCTTCTGGCGGCTCTAGTCCTATGCTTCTATAGAATGAGTTAATTTTATTTGTTAATAGTTCTGCACGAGCTGTAATAACTCCAGGGGGTGTTTCTTCTACTGAAGGGGTTGAAGAACGTGCTTCTTCAAGCTCATCTTCTAATGAAGGGCCCGATTCTGTTTCACCATCTTCCTCTTCAATAGGATCAATCGCGTCAAAATCTTCATCCATATTTTTTATTTATATTCTTTTTTGTTTTATAAAAAATGAACTCATACGGTTGTGACCTTGATCCATACAGAAAAGAGAAGGAACCCCACGGCGTAAAAGGTATAAGGCAGACTGTAATTAGTGTAAATACTCCATCAACAGTTCAGCCCGGACAAACTTTAATAGTTAAGTTCCCTGATCTTGGCGCCGGCAATGTTATAATGCCAGGCACTGCTAAACTATCATTCAAAATAGATATTACATCGGAAGATCCTAATGCTACTGTTGTTGCTAATTTGGGCAGGGCAATCGTTAATCATATAGCAATCAAACTGGAGGGCAGAGAAGTCTTTGTACTAGGCGAGGCAGACATTTTTGCCCTCTATTCTGACCTATGGCTGCCTAAAAAAGAAAGAAAAGAGAAAGTTTATCAGGGAATACAAAGTCCCAACGGTCTCAAGCACAGAGTTGGAGCCGAGGATGCAAAGGATGATGTTAAAGATGAGGCAGTAGCAGAAGCATTTGGCAACAGATTCTGCATCCCTCTAGATTTTGAGCTGTTAAAGACGCATATGCCATATTACCAAGGTGCACTAAAAGAAAAACTTACTTATGAACTGACATTTAATCCTAGCAGTTTTGTTGTTTTGTCTGAAGACCCTGAAGCTAAATACACAGTCAGCGACATTTCTCTTGAGTTTGATGTTGTTACTAACCCTGAACTGGCCAGAACAATCTTAACTCAGTATAAAAATAAAACAGTTATTTATTATGAAAGAGTTATACACTCCACTACAGAAAATAGAAACAAGCGAGACACTCTCTGGAACATACATCTAAATCAGTCTCTGAAGTCTTTAAAAGGAATTTTGTTCTTGTTTACTGAAGGAACAACTCCTTTTCATAGAGAATCAGAAGCGTTTTATAATCCAAAAATTGAGAAGGTTGACTGTGCAATAAATGGTAAGTCTGATCAGTTGTATTCGGGCCGCGGACTTTTACCTCACCAACACTTTGATGAAATAAGAAAGTTATTCGCTGGAGGTAGGCAAAGAGATCCTGCAGTTGATCGTGTATGTAAAAAAACTTCGCCTTTATGATGTAAGACTTGAAGACTACTTAATAACTAAATATGGGCTGTGGCTGGATTTTAGATCCACATTTGACAACAGATTGTTTGGAAGTGGAGAAAGGGTGGGGCAAGATGGCATAAAAATAAATATTTACAAGAAAGCAGATGGAAACGCCCCAATACAAATTCATATTTTTATGGTTTGTGATGCTCAGCTAAACATTGAAGAAAACAGGCTAAAAGATGTGGCTTATTAAAATGCAGAAGAAATATTCTAATAAAAACAGATGGATAGTTTGAAGTTTCTGCCCAAAGATCCGCACTGTTCTCTTATCTGCGGGATTACTGGGTGTGGGAAAACTGTCTTTGTACTTGATTTGTTACAAACAATATACAGATTTCATTACGAGCACATTGTTATATTCTGCACAACCATTAAGCACAACAAGTCTTACAAAGAAAGGAAGTTTATTTGGACAGACGATAATATATTTTTAGTTGATCCTAGCGACAAACTGAGCGACTGTTTAGAACATTACTATAGACTATTTGAGGGAACTGAAACACTGTTTATTATTGATGACTGCTCAGCCGAACAAGACATTGTTAAAAAAAGAAGGGCTTTGTCTAAGCTAGCCTTCAGTGGTCGCCACGCCTTAGTTTCTGTGTGGCTCTTAACTCAAAAATACAATGCTGTCTTAAAAGACTTTAGATCGCAGTTAAAATCAGTCATCTTATTTTACACTAAGGACAAAGATAGTTTTGAAGAATGTTTAAGTGAAAATTATATAATAAGGGACAAAGATGAGCTAAAAAAAATAAAAGAGCAGTTAGAAAAATCTAAGCACGCTAAGCTATGCTTACGGACTGACCCTCCAGTTCAATACGTTTGTTTATTGTAGATTGTTTATTATAATTTAAATATTAAAAAGAATGTCTCGAGGGCCAGAATCAAAAGCGCAGCTAGCCCCTAAATGCACTGCAGTAGAGCTAAAAGACCTAGCAGACACAACTGAGTTTGATCTAATAGGAGTGCCAGGAAATGTTTATGGATTTGAATACACCGACGATGGGGTTTACAAACGAACAGAAATTGAAGATAAAAAACGGCAGCAGTATCCTAACCTGGAAGAGATAAGAAATCTAAGGGCAAACGATTTTGGCAAACACGAATACAAACTTCATAAACGAGAGAATGCTTGGGCGTTGCTTCCTGAAATTGCTTGGAATTTAAAGTTTGAACTACGAAGCCCTAATGTATACTTTGATAAGAAAAACAATTTTAGAAAAGCTTTGAATGCAGGCCCCTTTCTTGTTAGCCTGGTCCCAGGAACACAACAGAAAAAACAGATTGAAATAACTAGGCAGGGTTCTGAATATATGCTAAAGAGAAAGAGGCCCTTAGCTGAAGTGGGGGATGACACCGTTGGCTTAGAGTTTACTCCAACGCTACAGTCACTGCCTAGGCAAATGACGATGCTTTTTCGCTTATTTATTACTCCAAGGGAGGCCGATCCTAGTTTGCCAGAACATACGTTAATTAGAGGCATACAAATAAAGGCTGAAAACTTGGATGCCCCTCTGAAGCTCGCTATTGTTATTACTAAAAACGGAGATGAAATAAACACCCTTGTATCATCTGACAAGGTTACTGTGATGGTTGACAAAGACAAACTAACAGTACTTGACTTTATTTTCATTAAGTATGTTGATTTTATTGCGTTTTACTCTGTTGATGAAGTGCTGCCAGAAGTATTAATAAGTAGATATGTATAAGATTAATCTTAATTAAAAAATTAATCTTAATTAAAAATGGAGGCTCAAAAGTTTAGGTTAGAGCAAATAACTGAACTTCGAAAGGAAATAGAAAGTGACTTAGATAAGTATAGGGTTACTAGAAAGAAATATGCTAAAGCTTTAAGTACTCTTTCTCATGTAATTACTGGCTCATCAGCTGTAGCTAGCGTAAGTGCCGGGTCTAGTGTTGCTCTTTTAGCTACTGGGGCTGGAGCGCCAGCCTCTTTAGCATTAGGGAGCCTTGGACTAGGTTTAGGCGCCATGTCTATGATTGTGAGTGCTGTTTTAAAAAAATTAACGCCTAAATTACAAAAGCACACTGCCATTGTAGCCCTAGCATCAGCAAAACTTTCTTCATTAAGATTAAGAATAAGCAAATCAATACAGGATGAAAACATTACAGACGAAGAATTTCAGAAGCTTATGACCGATGGTGAGGATTACAGACGACAAAAAATTGAACTTCAAAAGGAGTGGAGAAAGACTTTTACTTCACAACAGGTAGACACTGAGACAATCAAACAGAACATTGAAAAACAAACACATGATTGGTTAAACCCAAAATAAGTTAAAAAAAAAATAAGATGGGAACTAAAATAAATAAATCATAAGTTTAGCAAAAAAATAAATCATAAGTTTAGCAAATACTTTTTTTTTTTTTAACTAATCGGCACTGTGTTTGGTGGGACAACTTGCAACTCTTCACGAACAAAGGATCTTTTAGGGGCGGGGTTTTTAGACGCAGTAGCACCGCTAGAAGAGAGAGTTTCTCTTAAATAATACACAGGAGGGGTTGTTTTCATAATTCTTTCAACTTCATATACATCTACGCTCCATATAGGGTCTGTGGCTCTAATTCTAACATCGCCTTCTGCTTCTCCTGGCGCATACAAGTATCTTACTTTTAGTCCAAACGGCAAGAGTTTTTGAGCCCCCTGCACATCTTCAGTAATGCTAATTTTTTTTAATTTGATCGCGTTTACTGGTTTAAGACCCGTTGCTTTAAATTCTTCATTGTTCATGGCACGTAAGACTGCTGGCAATCTCCTAACCCATTCTGTGTTGCGCTCTCTGTCCATAAGGTCTCTATGATATTGATAAGTAAACAGGCGCTCAGCCAGATTCTTATTAAAGTTTTCTACTAGAGCTTGTGATCGATGGTTGCCTGGGATCCCTCTCTTAACTGTAACCCGGTGTCTTAAAAACAACTGGTTTACAGCTCCTTTAAACTCTTTCGCATCATCAACCTGGATCAGCCTAGGATACTTTAATGGACCTCGCATGTATATTTGTTGTAAAGCCACAGCCACAGCAGTTGAGCTTTTATCCGTTAAAGGCTCAGCATCTTTGTATCTTGAAGCCATGTCAACAACCGTCAGAGCATACTTAAACTTTTTTCGTCTAACTTTGTCATGTGGAAGATACAACAAGTCCATCTGGTGGGTGTCATTAGGAACTGAATTAACAAATCGAGGTCTTATTATTCTTTTTGGGGCAGGCAGATATATTTGCCAAATTGCTTGTTTTGAAAGCCAGTCTTTCGCCTCTGATTCAGACACCCTAGCAGCTTTACTCAGTTTATCAATAGCGGCCCTTCCTTTCCAATACCCTCCAGGAGAATAATATATTTTGTACTTCGTATTGTACTTTGTATCGCCCATAAGAGACTGTTTTTTTTTATTACATTTTAACTATGTTTTTTAGATTGAATATGCAAGAAGAAAGATTGCTCCCATAGCACCTATAATAAAGCCTATTTCTACCATTTTCTGATCCTCAGATGGTTCATAAAAGTCAGACAGTTCTGGCGGCGGCGATGTTAGAAACTTCTTTCCTGTCACTAAGTAATATTCATTCATTGCTTCATCAACGTCTGTAAATGTGTGCTCTGCATGCCCCTGTTCTCTTAACTTTTTATTAATAAAGTCTAAGTGAGCAATTCGTCTTTTCTCGTAAGCGTCTCTTGCCTTAGCTAAATCTTCCATTGCCTTGTTATGGCGTTCTCTCTCTTCATCAGATCGCAATTTACTAAACATATAATTGCTGCCAGAGAAGGCCAAAGCATTAATAATAGCTCCTCCCACCATCAGAACCAATCCAGACATCTTTTTATAAATCAATATTTTCTAGATTAATCCGCCTAAATGCATTAATCCGCCTAAATGCATTAATCTTTCTATGCATTAATCTGCCTATGCATTACTCTGCCTATGCATTAATCTGCCTAAATGCATTAATCTTTCTATGCATTAATATTTCTATGCATTAATATTTTCTGGGATAATCCCCTGTGCAACAAGAAAGTCTTTTGAGGCAATCCCTGCAGTAATTACAACTATAACCTTAACAACATCCTCAATGTCTAACCTTCCTAGATCCGCCGGCTTCATTTTTAACATGTTTTTTGCTAGCACGCTATAACCAATACTAAGGCCGCTAATTACAGCAGAATGGTAAATCGTATTGATAATCTTTTTTTCACTCATCTTTTTATTAACTAAAAAAATAATTAAAATAATCATAATACGAAAGGCTGTCTATGTGCCTTTTAATCAAATAATCTTTTGTTGTTAAAGCTAAAAATAAGGCCGCAACTAGCCTTGGCGAATCTTCTATCTTTCCCATGTTGGGCGGTTTTATTCCTAACAAACATTTTGCAATGGCTGAATAGACTATAACACCAACGATAGGCACTGCATAATTAACCAGCGTTAAACTCATGGTTTTAAAAGTATTATATTATTTTTTATTGCTTTTAAAAATGGATTGTGACGAACTATTAAAGTGTGAGGAGCAGGCAGGCTACTCCGTAGACCTCTGCCATAAAGAAAGATTATACTCTCTGGCCGCGTGTGGAAAAACTAAACAGTATTTAGGCGTTGAACTAAGTATCGAACAGATTCAGCAATTGTCTACATCAGACATTGAGAAGTATTACGCCAGGTACGAGGCACAGCTAGGATAAAAAATGGTTAGATTGGTGGGACAGACAATGATTAGTTTATATGCTAAGTTAGTAGGCAAGATGGCGCCGGTTGATTCGGAAGAAGATTTAAAATATGACTTATCACAAGATCCGGTTTTAACAAAGTCATTAGAGTCTTTAGGATGTGACATGTATTATAGATTTGGGACGATGTTATGTCCATTCATCATGGGATTAATTACTTTTAATCATATTAATTTTAATCGCAATAAAAAAAATGAGCGATCAGGAGAAGAAGACTCCGCAGGAGCAGAATGTCCCACAAGCAAGTGCCCCACAAGTGAATCTACAGGCGAGTGTCCCACAAGTGAGTCCGCTAGAGCAGAATGTGCCACAAGTGAGTAGTGTTACTAAGTCTAAAAGTGCTGGGCGTGTTGAGGCTGGTCGTAAACTAGCTGAATGGAACAGACTGCAAAAAGCAAACCAAGCAGCAAAACAAAAATTATTAGATAGTAATACAACATCGCCGCCGTCAACAACAACACAATTAACAACAACACAATCACAATCAAACGATAAGATGTATTATTATGTATTTGCTGCTGTTGTTGTTGGGGGGGGGGGGGGGGGGGTTTAGCATACAAATGTCTAACGCCATACCTAGCAGCAAAGTCACAAACCCCCACAGTAAAAGAAGAAGAACCAGCTTCTGCAAAAAAAGTACAACCTCCTGCTGTAGACCCATTTTCTATGGAATAGTTTTTAAAGAACTAAATAAAGTACAAGTTAAGAACTAGATAGGTACAAGTTAAGTTAGTTATAGAAAGTACTTTTTAAGTTAAGAGCAAGTAAATTACAAGTTAAGTGCAAAAAAAAATATAAGTTCTTGTTAAGTACTAGTTAAGTTCTTAAGTAAGTTATAGTTAAGTTCTTAAGTAAGTACTAGTTAGGTTCTTAAGTTAAGTACAAGTCAAGTTAATCTTTTAAAGTTCTCCAATGTCCTACAGCATATGAAAACTCAGGATTGACGTAAGTTCTCTTGTTATTGTTAGAGACTAGTGATTTCTTATTAACTGCAGTTGTGTTTACTTGATGAAGAGTAGAGCGCAGATTAACATTTGTGTGATGAAATACTTTGTTTTCAAAGAGAGCTTGCTTGTAGTTGTCGTGAGTTATATTTTTTTTGACAACTTCTTTACTTATGCCCTTAGCTTTCTTCATTTCAGAAGTTTGGCTGGCAACGCTATACATCTTCGACCGTAAGCCAACATATTCTTGTATAACTGCCCCATTAAGTTCATCCTTCATCTTTCCAATCACTTTCTTGTTCACAGTTGAATGTAGAGGTGAATCTTTAGGATAGTCACATGTGTCGTACCACCCATCAGCTCCTTTAGCTACTTCTGTTTCTAAATCCTTATAGAAGTCTTCAGTTGGGATGTCCAGAATAAAAGAGTCAGTGTCTGTGTAAAGAACTCTTGCTTCTGGGTACAGGGGTTTAAGATAGTCGTATAGAAATTCTAGCATTAATAACTTTGACAGCTCTAGCACGGCAAATCCGATAAACACCGGCTTATCCAACTTAACATCCTTTTTCTTCATCATAATGCCAACCAGGCCGTTGCTAAATCTTCTAAAGTCTTGATAGTTAGGTTTAGAGACCAGCTTAATTGCTTGTTTTTTGTTTGTAACTAATCTTACATCTTTACGATTGTGTACGTTCTCCATGGTTTTGCCAAAACAACTGTTGTTCATCAGTTTAAAAAAGTCTTTTTCTGAAGCATCAGTGGCTTTAGTCCTAAGATCCGTGTTCTTCATGATGTATGGTCTCATGAAAGGCTCTTGGTCACAGGTAATTATTCTGTGAACAGCTGTCAGCTTTAACCCATGTCTTAAGTAAAACTGTAGGAGTCTGTAATGGCACACATATTTAGTTTTGTTAAAGAGGTTAGGTACAAGTTTAGGAGGTTCTGTGGGATTCATCTTTAATCTTTCTGCGGCTAGGGGGTAATCGTTGTGGAGATCGTGTAATTCTTTAGGATAATCTAAGTCTACTTCCAAGATTAGTCCTATTGGATTATCAGGCGTAAGCTGTGACAACATACCTAACACTTTATTAACCTCATGAGGCCCGTTTATCATTTTAAAGTTTCTTAGTGGCAGTGCCTGGCTCATGGCCCACCCATACAGATTGTTGGCATCTAAGTACATTAGATAGTTGGATGGTTTAGTTGGGTCATAATCGTCTAAATACTTGTTGTTGGCTTTGCAGTAAGGATGTGAGGCCATGCTAATGCCTCCCCTTAGACCGTCTTCAATCATCTGAAGTGTGGGTAGATCAGAAATTAAGTCAATCTGGATGTTTGTAGACTTTAAGAATGCATCCCAAGAAAGGCCAGGCGCAGAGATGTAATGTGATGAGTCTAAGCTGTAATGTTTCATGCATGTAGATCTGTAATTCTGAAAGACGTCTGCCAATAAACATACGTCAGCCATCAAGTAGTGATCGTGATAATCGCCCATTGTCTTGCAGTGTAATTCTGTCCAGGCTTTCTGAGCGTATTCATAGTCGGCGTCAGATATGTCTTTGCCTCTAAGACTAGAAAAGAAAGCGCCTTTAGGAGGAAGCGAGTCTTCGTCAAACCTTTCCCATGAGTTCATGTATTCATAAGGATAAACTCCTTTACGGACTAAAGATGGATTAAAGTATTTTTTAGTGATTGGATAGTCTTGTAGAGATCCTGCTAACTTATCTAAACTCCCCATCAGATGTTGGGCAGAGTCATAAAAGGATAAACAGTCAAGAGTAAAAGTCATGTACTTTTCTGAAGACTGTGCAATACAGCTAACCCTCTTATATTTAGAAGTCACTGCTTGCATGATAAAGTGAGAATCGTAGCCCCGCAAGTTATGAAAGAAGATTGGCAGTTTCCATGTCTTGGGATCAACCTTAAGTTGAAGATTACAGCTGTTGTGCGCAGCCCCTCTGAATTTGCCAGTAATGTGATCATGGTCCCTTACAGTTGGGTTTGCTTTACTGTTAGGCGTTAGCTCTAGGCCGCATATCCGGCAGTGGGTAGCTGATTTATAACGTTCTTCATCTTCAGGAGTCATCTTAATGCCTGAAAGGTTCAGCTGATTGGAGAATTGATTGCGAAGATGTTTCATCTGCTCCAAAAATCTACTAGCTGCGTTGGGCCCTCTGTAAATCTCGGCTGTGTGTGTGCCCCATCTGACCTAACAGCAACAAATGCATAAGAACAGATCTGATGGCGGGACAATAAGGTTGTTTTTTGTTGTGTCCGTTCTTGAGGGCCATAGTACTGTGGCAAGATTGCTTCAAAGTCAGCATAGACTACGTATGGGCTCATCTGCATTTTGCGTACATTCTTAAAACTAACTTTAGACCCTGGTTTAGGTGTGAGGAGTTTGGTTTCACAGTCTACAAAACTTTTACAATGTTTCTTATGACTGGCAGCTGCTTCTATAGATGGAATTCTAACCAAACACCTTCTACAAAGCTCCTGTTTAGCTGGATGCTTTGTAGTATAAGCCAGAAGTCTGCTTATTGTTCTAATTAATACATAATGACTCTTTAGACCGTCTGTAAACAGAATCAAGTCTACATGATTCTCAAGTGAATTGCCTAAAGTAGGAGCGTTGGGAGAAACCCTTAGAGGCACTAGATTGTCTACTGAATTCCATGTGTATACGCTCACGGTTATTGGTTCGTTTTGCTCTTCAAACTGAGATATACTTTCTATGCTCACTGGAAAGGCTATGTTATCAAAGTTCAGCTCATTTACATATGCTTCATAATTAGATACTCTGTTTGCATGATTTTTGACAGGATGTAGATGCGCTAAAACGCACCACATAAAACACATGTTATCTGAATTATGTATATTTAGGACTGCTCGTTTTAACTCTAGCTCTCTCGGGAGAGGGATGTAAGAATCGCCGACTATAGGATAGAACTTTGTTTGTTTCAATATAATTTGAAGGACTCTTCCTTCAGACCAGCCAGAACCCCTTAACTTAGCCTCCTCACTTGCATGGTTAAACTGTGTAAGCATGTAATCAGCCCAGTTAGAATTAAAGTCGTGATGGCTGATTACTTCTTTCTGCCTTGTTGAAACCCAGACTTCCATGCTAGTATCATTGGGGGTTATATATTTAATCAGAATAACTAACAACACTTTTACTGGCGGGTCAATTTGGAGAGAGTCTGGGATTTTAGAAACAGCATGTGTTACGCTTTTTTGAACGTTTGTGGGGTTAATGATGTCCATGTTTAATTCAATGAACGTATCGCTTAATTGTTCATTGATGTCAATTATCTCCTCCCACGTATATAGTTTTCCATCCTCAAATTTACTTGTGGTCGTCATTTTAAAGCCATAAGATTTACGTAAATTAAAAAAAATAAATGTAAATAAAAGTAAGTAAACGGGCTTTTTATTCTTCTCCCAAGCGTTGCAACACTTCAAGACACGTTAACCTTACAATAACGCCTGCTAATATTTTAGCTTTTTCTGAATCACTACAGTCAATGTTCATCACTTTAATTGCTTCGTCAAATAGTTCACTATGATCTTTTATTATATTGTTTACATCATTCTCAAACCCAAATTCACTAAAATCGATGTTTAATACTTTCATTGTTTCGTCAAATAGTTCATTACAATTCTTTAAATCAGATTCACTGAGTTCGGCAGCCATTTTTAAATGTAAATAAATAAAAAAATAATTGTAAATGTAAATTCAGCTATTGTTTATTATTCATAGTCTTTTCTAATCGTAAAACCTGATCTTCATTAAAGTGAATAGCTACTCCTTCAGGGCTGGTAGAAACAGTCAGATTAGCATCCTCAGGAGCCATATTATCAACTAAAATAGCAAACAACTTTACAACTGGTTGGGGCCAAGAATCTGGTATTTTGCTAACGGCCTGCTTTACGCTTTCTCGCATAGTTAGACGCTCAAAAAGATCAGTAATTAATTCTTCAAACCTGCTCTTTAACTGAGCTTTATTACCCTCCCGCTCACAATCCAACTCGTAAAGTATATTAATAAGCTCTGTAGCTACTTCAGGCTTCATTTTTTAAACCAGAATAAAATCATAAATTAAAAAAATTAACTAGGCGGTGGGTGGGGTGTGCGTGCGGGGGGGCGGGGTGGCAGCAGGGGTGGGGTGTGCGTGCGTGGGGCGGGGTGGCAGCAGGGTTGGGGTGGGGTGAGGGTTGGGGTGGGGTGTGTGCAGGAGTTACCTCCCTTAGTATTATTTTTAGCCCTGTTAAGGGCCTTTCTGTGTCACTTGAGCGCCGCGGCCAATCGTCCTAGTTCTGGCGTATTTTTAGCCCTATTTGGCCTGGGGATCGTCTAGTTCTCGGCTTAGTGATTGCATTTATTTTTCACAGCAGCTAGCCAGAAGACCGCGTTTAATCACTCTGCCAGAACTCGCGAAAGCCAACGTCGCTTTGCATATATTTTAACAATGAGCTTTCTTTTCTCATACAAGCTGCGGATAGAAATTCCAAGCTTGTGGAACTTTGGATAGCAGAAAAAACAAAATGATAATTCCATCAGTTTTCTACACAGCGTGGGTTCCATCAGAATTTCAGTTTTTAAATAATTATCCCAGGACGCTTTTGGGTTAGATTTTTTAAAAACAGTTTTTGTTCTTTCAAGCCAATGGCCTAAAAGCAAAGATTGACGAAGAGTTTTACGATTTCCATCTTTGATCTTAGAACCAGCTTTCAGTAAAACAGGCGTAATTTCAGTCATGTTTTTCAGCTTCATAAAAGAACCTTCATCAATCGGCTTATCATCAAGTTGCTCTACAAAACAATTACGTAAAAAATCATCCAGTTCACTTACTGTCATTTCACGTTTTACTTGCTTCGTTTCCAAAAGATTTAAACTCTCTTTTGGCTGGGTTGGTTTCAAGCAAGGCTCGCCACGTTCTAATTTTTCAAGATATAAAATCATTTCCTGATAATACTTTTTGTATTTCAATATTATCTCTTTTTGCTCGTCTGAATAAAGCAAATGCTCAGTTTGGCTTTCTTGAGAACTAACAACCATTGCGGCCTCTTGTAAAGATAAACTAGCTTCCAGGCTTCTTCTTCTTCTTCCTCGTTCACCATCCCGTTAGATGAGCAGCCCGGTGTCCTCGATGAAGGCTGCCGTCCGTCGCAGTTCCTCCAGGGTGCCATACAGCTTGGCTTCCACTGCTGTCGGTGTTGGCCAGTACTTTCTCCTGGATGCTGCATACGTCGTACAGACTTGAAGGATGTGGTCAGTTGTCATTGGTCCCTCACTACAAGGGCACTCTCCACTCTGTCCAATGCCAAATTTTGTGTGCATGTGGTGGAGCAGGCGATTGTGTCCAGTCCTCAGGCGGAAGATCTTGACCTGTTCCCGTCGTCCCAGCAAATGGTATGTGTCTTCTGGGTTGTATTTGGGATGCAGGAGGCGCCATTTTATTCCTTGTTGTGCCTTGATGATTGTCTTAATTTCATCGTATGACACCAGGTTGTTGGCCTGCTCCTTCTGTGCACCATCTTTTGCCAGAATGTCCGCTTTTTCGTTGCCTCTGATGCCACAGTGTGCTGGTACCCATTGTATCACCACTTTCTCCACTCTGGCACTCAGGGCAACAAGGGCTGAAGTGATATGGTTCTGTTCTTTGCAGCGGGAGTTCTTGAGGGCTTGGAGCACGGAGAGAGCGTCAGAGAAGACCACCACCTGCCCTGTTGTTCTTTTGGAGTTCTGCAAGACTGTTGTGGCTGCCTCACAGAGGGCTTCTCGCTCAGCTCGGAAGTTGGTGGAGTATTTTCCTGTTGGAATTGCAATTTCTTCATCTCCGTCTTTGTATCGAAGGAAGATTCCAGCTCCACCATCCCTCGTTGCCTCTGTGGCGGAGCCATCTGTGAAGACATGGGTCCAGTCTTCCTGAGGATATTGGTTGCAGATGTACTCCATGGCCAGGGCCTTCCTTTGGGTGTCTGACTGTATTCCTCTCTTCTCCACTCCGGGAATGCTGGTGACGACTGTTGGGAACACCTGCCTCTTCCAAGATGGGTGGGTGACATTTGCCGGGATAGGCTTTGCTTCGTGTTCCATCAAGACTGGGCTTTGTCTTTCAAGGCGTCTTGACTGGCAGATGAAGCTGCCTCTTTTCAACCGGCTCTTGGTGGGTCTGCTCATTCTGTTGTTCATTGGATGGTTTTCAAGGCGTTTGAATTTTGCTGCTTGGATGAGGATCTTTGTGTCCCTTCTGTCCTCTAATGACTGTAGCCCAGTGGTCTCTTCCATCTTCAGGATTGGGGTGGATCTCATGGCGCCAATTATGACACGCTGAGCTTGGTTCTGTATCTTATTGAGGTGGTTGAGGTTAGACTTTGCAGCTGATGCCCATGCTGACGTCCCGTACTCAACTACAGGTCGGACTCTCCCTGTATAGAGTCTCTTCAGGATACGTTCGTCAGCCCCCAGTTCGTCCCCGCAAGTTTCCTCATGATCGCCAGTCTCAACTTGGCCTTGCTACAGCATCTGGTGATCTGCTGTTTCCAAGTGAGCCTGCGATCAAAGGTCACTCCCAGGTAGGTAGGTGTGGGTTCCTCTGCAAGCCTTTGGTTGTTCAGTGTCAGCTTCGCCTCTTGCTTCTTGCTGGATAGGCTGAAGACTGTGTAGGTTGTTTTGCTTGAGTTGACAGAGACAAGCCATTCCTTGGTCCAGTCGCTGATCTTGTTGAGCGCAGTCTGGAGGCGTACCTGTGCTGTGGTGGTGTACTCTTCAGAGCACCAAAGCACCAGGTCATCTGCGTAGATCGCTCCTCTGACCCCTTTTGGCAGTTCTCTGACGATGTCATCTATGAAGATGAGGAACAACATTGGCAAAAGGACTCCTCCTTGTGGTACTCCCTGTCTCAGCACCTTCTTCTTGCTTTTCTGGCCCTGAATCTTGACTCGGGCTTGGCGATTGTGTAGGTACTGGCTGATCCAGGTGTACATCCTCCCAGACACACCACATCGCCGTAGTTTGAGCCTAAGTCCTTGGATCTCTGCCTGTTGATTGGTGTTGATCTTGAGTTCTTGTGCGGCGATGGAATTCCGCACCAAGATAAGCACCCCTCCTTTGTTTCTTTCCTCACGGTCCAACCTGATGGTCTCGTAACCCCTCACTTGAAAGCGATGGTTTACGGTCAAATGTGTCTCTTGGACACATGCGATATCAATATTTTCTTGATGCATCCTTTCTGCCAAGCCAAGTTTCTTTTTATGCACCCCTTCTGCATTCCACTGGAGAATGTTGAGCATTCTGGGTGGTACCGTTTGCTTGGCATTAGCAGGAGGATGAGGTCTCCTTCTTCGTCGCATTGACATGCAGAATTTCTTTGTCTGACCACCGACCGCTTGGGGTGGGCCCCTTTGAGGCATAGGGCCCGGCTCCCGACCTCCCCGGCGGGTCTCCGAAGGTCGAGCGCCACATCGAAATTCTGTGGACTGCATCATCATGGAAGCGTATATGCGTGGTATCGTGGTTTAAGCTGCGCCAGTGGCCCGATACCTCCGTCTTCAGCTGGAGTTTTCTTTCGGGGTGCCTCACCCTTAGCTCATGGCCCGTGCGTCCTGCCCTGTGAGCACAGGGGGGATTGTTTCTCCGGGGATCCCACCCCGGGGCTAGAGGTTATACCGCGCCTCTTGACCGCATGATGAGCCCGTCATAGGACACATGGGGTATTTCAGTGAGGACAACAGTGCCACCTGTTGACCCACCCCGTCCTGATAGGAACATCGCCAGTTGGTCCGGGACTGCTTATTCTGCCAGGCAAGCCTGACTTATATCGCAGCTAACCCCCATATCTGAGGGCCATTCCCCTATCCGCCACCCGGGGACCCGCCGAGTTGGGGATGGTCGCCCCACTACTGAATTGGAAGCAGCCTGGTCCCGGGCTTCCAGGCTGAACTCTGCCATGTTTTCTTCTGTAAAGTAACAGCGCTAAAACACGTCTTCACTCATAGGCAGCCCGCCCAAGAATGCCAGCTTGGGCGGCAGGCTCGGCGCCCCGGCAGAAATGATGTCATACCCCCTGTCAATTGGTTGAAAGTGCACACGTGACAGCTCAGCCCATCGCGTGATGATTAATAATGCAGTATTGACTGCAGGTCTCCTGTGCAGCAGAGCGTGCAACGCAGGTGCGGCAGCCGATATTGATTGGGGCCGGGCAGGGAAGGCAGGATTGTCAAGCCGTACAAATGTTAAAATGTTTTAGTTAATTTCATGCCATGGAGAGAGAATGTAAGTATGTTTTGTTCACGGCCCCACCACATCTTATTTTGCACGAAAACCCCCCATTTTAATGTGCTGATTGCGTCAATTTTTAGAGGTTTTGGGATGTTAATTTTGTTTAGAAAACAGGTGTTAATTTTGGCCAAAACTGATATGAGAAGGACGTGATTTGTATGTGAAAAGGGGGGTTTCGTGCAAAATAAGATGTGGTGGGGCCGTGAACAAACATACTTACATTCTCTGTTGTACATGTAAATGGAAGTTTACAACAGTAGTGGTAACGAACAGATAGTTGTACATGTAAATGGAAGTTTACAACAGTAGTGGTAACGAACAGATAGTTGTACATGTAAATGGAAGTTTACAACAGTAGTGGTAACGAACAGATAGTTGTACATGTAAATGGAAGTTTACAACAGTAGTGGTAATGAACAGATAGTTGTACATGTAAATGGAAGTTTACAACAGTAGTGGTAATGAACAGATAGTTGTACATGTAAATGGAAGTTTACAACAGTAGTGGTAATGAACAGATAGTTGTACATGTAAATGAAAGTTTACAACAGTAGTGGTAATGAACAGATAGTTGTACATGTAAATGGAAGTTTACAACAAGTAGTGATAATGAACAGATGGTTGTGTGTGTGTAAATGGAAGTTTACAACAGTAGTGATAATGAACAGATAGTTGTACATGTAAATGGAAGTTTACAACAAGTAGTGATAATTAACAGATAGTTGTACATGTAAATGGAAGTTTACAACAAGTAGTGATAATGAACAGATGGTTGTGTGTGTGTAAATGGAAGTTTACAACAGTAGTGGTAATGAACAGATTGTTGTATGTGTAAATGGAAGTTTACAACAAGTAGTGGTAATGAACAGATAGTTGTATGTGTAAATGGAAGTTTACAACAGTAGTGGCAATGAACAGATTGTTGTATGTGTAAATGGAAGTTTACAACAAGTAGTGGTAATGAACAGATAGTTGTATGTGTAAATGGAAGTTTACAAGTAGTGGCAATGAACAGATTGTTGTTATGTGTAAATGGAAGTTTACAGCAAGCAGTGGTAATGAATAACCCACAGTTTGTCACACAGTGACGATGTAGAACAGAGGAAAATCGCCCTGGCTTTATGCATGACACTGACCCCGCCTCATCCTATGCATGCAGGTCACAGCCGCACCATTGTGGGGATAGAAGAACTTGCTAATGGCAACACAAACCTCTTGCTCTTTGACCCGGGCGTGGGCCAAGGTCGCATGCTGCAGTTCCAAGACAAGATCACCTACAACCTGATGCAGACGGTCAGGAAGACTGTGAACGCCTTCAAAGCCCGGCAGTACCAGATTGTGGCTGTCGTTGGGGTGCTGGATGACCAGGGTTTTGAGGTGAGAGGTGAGGGATGGGGGGCTGTCAGATGAGGGGAGGGGGGGGGTGGGGGGGGATGAGGTTGTCAGGGTCAAGGGTCTGAATCATCGCTTTTTGTGTGGTCCTCCCAGAGCAGATGGACTCTAATGGATCAATAAATCTTGGTGTCAGTTCGCTCTCTCACGGGTCTCAGTTTGCCGTGTTTTTAGTTCTGTGGCCTGTGAGTAAAAACAATCGAACGAACAAAAATCTTTTGTGATTAATTGTCCATCATAAATTGGGAGGAAAAACAAACTTCATGCTTGCTAGGTTGCCGTGAACTTTCAGGCTAAATGCTGCTTATTTTTCGTTAAACGTGTGTGTGTGTGTGTGTGTGTGTGTGTGTATGTATGTGTGTGTGTGTGTGTGTGTGTGTGTGTGCGCGCGTGCGTGTGCGTGCATTTACGTGCGTTTCTCTGTGTGTGTGTGTGTGTGTGTGTGTGTGTGTGTGTGTGTGTGTGCATTTACATGTGTTTCTGTGTGCATTAAAAAAAATTTTGTATACATGCATGTGAGTGTGTACATGTGCATTTGCGCATATATTCACGCCTCATTCAGGATGAATGACAGGAGTGGAAGATGGAACAGGGTGAAATTGGAGAGGGCAAAATGACAAAGGGAGAATCAGAATGTGGTGCGTGATGGTACTACTGTCAGGTGAGTGTTTGGTGATGATAGGGCTGTCAGGTGAGTGATGATAGGGCTGTCAGGCTGTCAGGTGAGTGATGATAGGGCTGTCAGGTGAGTGATGATAGGGCTGTCAGGTGAGTGATGGTAGGGCTGTCAGGTGAGTGATGGTAGGGCTGTCAGGTGAGTGATGGTAGGGCTGTCAGGTGAGTGTTTGGTGATGATAGGGCTGTCAGGTGAGTGATGATAGGGCTGTCAGGTGAGTGATGATAGGGCTGTCAGGTGAGTGATGGTAGGGCTGTCAGGTGAGTGATGGTCGGGCTGTCAGGTGAGTGATGGTAGGGCTGTCAGGTGAGTGATGGTAGGGCTGTCAGGTGAGTGATGATAGGGCTGTCAGGTGAGTGATGGTAGGGCTGTCAGGTGAGTGATGGTCGGGCTGTCAGGTGAGTGATGATAGGGCTGTCAGGTGAGTGTTTGGTGATGATAGGGCTGTCAGGTGAGTGATGATAGGGCTGTCAGGTGAGTGATGATAGGGCTGTCAGGTGAGTGATGGTAGGGCTGTCAGGTGAGTGATGATAGGGCTGTCAGGTGAGTGTTTGGTGATGATAGGGCTGTCAGGTGAGTGGTGGGTGATGATAGGGCTGTCAGGTGAGTGATGGATGATGATAGGGCTGTCAGGTGAGTGATGGATGATGATAGGGCTGTCAGGTGAGTGATGATAGGGCTGTCAGGTGAGTGATGATAGGGCTGTCAGGTGAGTGATGATAGGGCTGTCAGGTGAGTGATGGATGATGATAGGGCTGTCAGGTGAGTGATGATAGGGCTGTCAGGTGAGTGATGACAGGGTTGTCAGGTGAGTGATGGATGATGATAGGGCTGTCAGGTGAGTGATGGGTGGTGATAGAATAACCAGGTGAAAGGACAGACAAATAACATTCATTCATAAGACAGTCAGTCCCTGACAACATACATCCCTAAGACAGGTGAAGAGTGATAACAGTTATCCCAAAGACATATAAACAGCAACGGCATTTATCCATGTGATGGTGTGGAGGGGTAAGGGGTGTGCAGGTGAAGACAGGCAGATAGTGCAGGAACCAAGGGACAGCAGCCAGTCAAGAAGACACAGAGGACGACATGGGAGTTTTTCTTCTTATATTTTCCTTCCATAACAAGGAGCTCAAACCAGGAACACTGCCCTGGGAACTCTTTCGCACTCGGCACACTCTCTGCCTCCCACGCCAGTCGCTCACACCAGGGAACACTCTCCTGGGAGCAATCTCTCTTTCTCTCACTGAGCACTCTGAACACTCCCGGGGACACTGCTCTCTCACACACACTGCGCCTCTATATATGCAGCGCAAGCCTGACTGCAAAGCAGACAACACAGCGCCGCACTGAAAATGGGCTTCGCAAGACAGTAAATAACAAAATTTGTGCTATCTGTCGCAGCTTCTGTGTTGTCTAGCTCGCCGTCCGTTTAAAGTATTCAGACATATTTGATATCGATGAAAACCTCAGAACCCAAGGAATAAAATGCAATGACAATTCTGTGGCTGTGTAAAGTTATTGGTCATTAAAGTCCAAGAATGAACCCACTTTTAATAAGTTTGCGTCTATTTTCCTCTATTTCGATGAAAAATACCAAACAGCATGAAATAATTTTGTAATGAATGAATAGCTGGCATTTCGCTCTTTTTATACATATAAATTTCATTATCCAAGATACCGTCTGAGCGGAGAACTTCGTGTTTAAAATTTGATCGGAAACACAACTTGCTTTCATCATCACATGGCAGTTACCATGTGCTTTTAACACGATTTTCGATAAAATGTTATTCTGTTGGTCCATCGGATGATAATTTTTATACATTTTTAGTTGCGTCGATGATAGAAATGGAGTCATTAAGAAGATTTTGATTGGGAAGTCCGAATTTCATAAAACGACAGTTTAGATCAAAACTCCGACAATAAACAAAGAAGGCAACTTGCTCAAGGGAGCCGGCGCCGTCAGTCATTTCGCATAGTAGCAAGCCAGTGTAGAAAAGATCATAGGCATGCGATATAGGAAATGAGAGCTTATGGACTTTACTTTCAATGCGTATTCTGGGATTCTTTGGATTCTCTCATACTTTTTGTGAAATCAAGAATTATTTACAGTTTGTTCGTCGGACAGTTCAAAATGGCGCCAAGATTAATTGTGCAAAATACCAGTTTTAGAGAAAATATGGGCTTCTCAGCCCAACACAGTTGTAATGAATAGAATACATTAATTTTTGTGACTTCAGCGACGTGTATACAACTGTGTAGGTTCTGAGGTATTCATAATTTAAAGAGTTTACACAAGAAAATTGAGATCAGTCGATCAAGGGAGGTAAGGGGGAAGATAACTCATGAACAGAATATATCATCTACAACGGGTGACCAAGAAATGTACTGTTAGCACCCGGCTACATCCACAAGACAAACACTGACAACTTTCATCCATGGAACAAACACTGACAACCTCCATCCATGGAAAAACAGTAACAACATTCATCAATAAGACAAACACTAACAACCTTCATCCTTAAGACAAACACTAACAACATTCATCTATAAGACAAACTCTAACAACCTTCATCCTTAAGACAAACACTAACAACATTCATCCATAGGACAAACACTAACAACCTTCATCCTTAAGACAAACACTAACAACATTCATCTATAAGACAAACTCTAACAACCTTCATCCTTAAGACAAACACTAACAACATTCATCAATAAGACAAACTCTAATGACTTTCATCCTTAAGACAAACACTAACAACATTCATCCATAGGACAAACACTAACAACATTCATCTATAAGACAAACTCTAACAACCTTCATCCTTAAGACAAACACTAACAACATTCATCAATAAGACAAACTCTAATGACTTTCATCCTTAAGACAAACACTAACAACATTCATCCATAGGACAAACACTAACAACATTCATCTATAAGACAAACTCTAACAACCTTCATCCTTAAGACAAACACTAACAACCTTCATCCATAGGACAAACACTAACAACATTCATCAATAAGACAAACTCTAATGACTTTCATCCTTAAGACAAACTCTAACAACATTCATCCTTAAGACAAACACTAACAACATTCATCAATAAGACAAACTCTAACAACCTTCATCCTTAAGACAAACTCTAACAACATTCATCCTTAAGACAAACTCTAACAACATTCATCCTTAAGACAAACACTAACAACATTCATCAATAAGACAAACACTAACAAACTATTCATCAATAAGACAAACTCTAACAACCTTCATCCTTAAGACAAACTCTAACAGCATTCATCCTTAAGACAAACACTAACAACATTCATCCATAGGACAAACTCTAACAACCTTCATCCTTAAGACAAACACTAACAACATTCATCCATAGGACAAACTCTAACAACATTCATCCTTAAGACAAACACTAACAACATTCATCTATAAGACAAACACTAACAACATTCATCCTTAAGACAAACTCTAACAACATTCATCCTTAAGACAAACACTAACAACATTCATCTATAAGACAAACACTAACAACATTCATCAATAAGACAAACACTAACAACATTCATCCTTAAGACAAACACTAACAACATTCATCTATAAGACAAACACTAACAACATTCATCCATAGGACAAACACTAACAACATTCATCCATAGGACAAACTCTAACAACATTCATCCTTAAGACAAACACTAACAACATTCATCTATAAGACAAACACTAACAACATTCATCCATAAGACAAACACTAACAACATTCATCCATAAGACAAATACTAACAACATTCATCCATAAGACAAACACTAACAACATTCATCAATAAGACAAACACTAACAACATTCATCCATAGGACAAACACTAACAACATTCATCCATAGGACAAACACTAACAACATTCATCCATAGGACAAACACTAACAACATTCATCCATAAGACAAACACTAACAACATTCATCCATAAGACAAACACTAACAACATTCATCCATAGGACAAACACTAACAACATTCATCCATAGGACAAACACTAACAACATTCATCCATAGGACAAACACTAACAACATTCATCCATAAGACAAACACTAACAACATTCATCAATAAGACAAACTCTAACAACCTTCATCCTTAAGACAAACACTAACAACATTCATCCATAGGACAAACACTAACAACATTCATCCTTAAGACAAACACTAACAACATTCATCAATAAGACAAACACTAACAACATTCATCCTTAAGACAAACACTAACAACATTCATCCATAGGACAAACACTAACAACATTCATCAATAAGACAAACACTAACAACATTCATCCTTAAGACAAACACTAACAACATTCATCCTTAAGACAAACACTAACAACATTCATCCTTAAGACAAACACTAACAACATTCATCCATAGGACAAACACTAACAACCGTCATCCATAGGACAAACACTGAGCCTTCCCCTGAAAGTCAGACACACACCACAATTTCATCCATAGGACAGACACAGATAAAATTCTTCCTTGATTAACTCAAACAAATCATAACCCAAACACGCACACCATTTATCGATAGGACAAACACAGACACCATTTATCGATAGGACAAATGCAGACACCATTTATTGATAGGACAAACACAGACACCATTTATCAACGGGACAATCACACACCATTTATCGATGGGATAAACACAGACACCATTTATCAATAGGACAAAATAGACACCATTTATGGATAGGATAAACACATACACCATTTATCAATAGGATAAACACAGACACCATTTATCGATAGGACAAACACAGACACTATTTATCGATAAGACAAACACAGACACCATTTATCAATAGGACAAACACACACCATTTATTGATAGCACAAACACACACCATTTATCAATAGGACAAACACACACCATTTATCGATAGCACAAACACACACCATTTATGGATAAGACAAACACCATTTATCAATAGGACAGACACACACACCATTTATTGATAGGACAGACACACACACCATTTATTGATAGGACAAACATAGACAGTCATTCATTGATAGGACAAATACAGGCAACATTCATCTACACAACAGACAGATGAGACAGTATCTATCCATGATACAGGTGAACAGACTGAAAACATTCATCCTTGTGACAGACACAGACAACATTCATTCACTGGACAGGTGAATGGCACCACATTCATCCGTGAGCAAAATGGAACAGACACGCACACAATATTGAACACAAGATTTGGTCACAAAGTCTTCATGTCATCTTTTGCTGTAGAAAAGGAATCAAAACGTTTGCATGGTCTCTGTGTGTGTGTGTGTGTGTGTGTGTGCAGAGGAGCAAGAAGATCCACTCCAAGAGAATGAGCTGATCTGACCTTTGGCCTTTCACACCCCAGCCAGCTGGTGTTGTCCGAATGAGCTCATGTGACCTGACCTGTGTCCTCTGGGACACACCCCCAGCCTACAGTTGCTTGTGTTCTTTCTGTGTTCAAGTTCATCTGTGTCGTATCTGTTTCCAAAGTGTGTTAGCTGAGCTTGAGGACAGAGGAAGGACAGCCATGTTGGTAGATGTCTGTGAAGTGGAGCTGTCACTGTAAAACAAGCTGTCATCAAGATGTCTGTGAAGTGGAGCTGTCACTGTAAAACAAGCTGTCATCAAGATGTCTGTGAAGTGGAGCTGTCACTGTAAAACAAGCTGTCATCTAGATGTCTGTGAAGTGGAGCTGTCACTGTGAAACAAGCTGTCGTCAGCAGTGAAATGACAGCCAGATATGAGTGTGTCTGTACTTGCACCATGTTACGTAACCTCTTCGTCACCTTCCAGTGTGTATAGAGACACATTGTATAACAAGCTTTTTGTGATAATCTTGGAACACCAACGCCATGGGCTAAACTCTTCAACAACAGTTTGACAGATCTTGAGGACTGAGATGACCCTGCTGCTTTGTACATTCATGGTGCCAGAAGATGCGTGTTTATAAACGATGTGTCTGAGTGTAGATAAGTCTGGGTTTGAAAGATTTCAGCTAAATCTTTGATATTTTGTGCTGTGTTCCAGTGAATTTTAGCCATTGTACATACCACTCAGAACCCGAAAAGGATGGTTTCCTTTGCAAATATCATTGAATGAGCAAGAGAGATGGGCATGCGCTTTCATTGTCCCAGCATTGGCTATTGCCAGCAGGCAGACACATCTGTAGCCAAGCCCAGTGTTTAGGCTTCGTGTACTGCTGTACCATGTCAAACTCGATGCAAGCTAGGACTGATTTGCTTGTTATAGCCTTTCTTTTTTTGTAAGTGATGCAGTATTCAGACAGACTGCAGGCTGTCTACTTTTCCGATCTAAAGCAGACATCTACTTCCCTTTCCCTTCCTGTATGGCTACATGTTATGCAAGACACTGCAGTCAAGTGTTTATCTCACTTTTCCACTTTTAGAACCTTTCAACCCGTAGGTGTTCTTCCCTTCGTTTTGTAGGGTAACTGACTCTCTTCTAGCAATACCCCTCTTTGCTTTTGGAGGCTTTTAACTCTTCGACAATCATCTTTTTCGCTGTCTCCATTCATCTGCTTAGTCATGTGACCCACCATTTTAATTTAAGCAGCATGCCAGGTTGGCCCAGTGATTTGGTTAGCAATGGGGAGAAATGGGATGATTTTCCTGTCGCAGATTTCTGAATGTTTCGTCACAGTACTTGGGTTAGTGGAGAGCAGACACAGGAATCAGCGGAGGAGAAATTGTGTGCTCCTTCGTTTTCTGGCAAGGACCAGGCAGGTGCATGGGATGGGTTGTTACACGGGGGTTAGACTGGTGGCTCCAGTTCCTCTCCAGCCAGCTGCCATGTTATCAGCGTTGCTATTGTTGATTCAACGCCCATCTTGCGCCAAATTCAATGAGATTATAAGTGACTGCTCATTCCTCATTTTTCAATGTCCTGAGTGTTGTTTATCTTGCCTGAAGAAGATGTAAGAGGTCGAAACGCGTCATTTTTTGTCTCGTGATTTGTTTCTTCGTGTTTGGCGGATACAATGCTTAAGTTTTTAGATGTATTATTTCTTGTCAGAGCATGTGGTAGCCCTTATTCTCTGCGGTGGTGTTGGAACCCTCTCAGTTTCTCCCCATTACATCCCAGGAGTCAGGATGCTCGACTTTGGCTCAAGGTGGGAGGGTGGGGAGGTGGGATGTGTGTAGGAGGGATGGAGGGTAGAGTGAATGAGGGGAGGGGATTGGGGGGGGGGGGGTAGTGTGAGGGAGACAATAGGAGAATGACTGAAGGCTGTCAAACCTCTTGTTGATTCCCAATTTTGAATTTGGAGTCAGCACTTGCTTTCCACCATGGGTTTGATTCTCCCTCCACATGATTTGGATTCTGCTGTGTACAAGCTAGAGGATTCAGTGTAAATTTGTCTCCTTGTGTCTGACGTTCTGGGATTATCACTTTCACAACCTCTGTCTTTGGAGTTTAGGTCACTTCTGTTTTGTGTTTAGTGATTCAGCACATGGGAAGTGCCCATGGTGCCAGGCCTTCAAGGGAAGGACAAGTCCCCAGGAATACTTCAGGCTGCTCACGACACCCTTGCATGCAGAATCACAATGCCATTGGCATTCCCTACATTCTTTTGCTTTTCCCCTTCGCTGTGCGCTCTAGTTCATGTATTTTAACACATGCCTGATGATCTTTACAAACTGCTAGCACAGTGCACACTCAAGAAAGACCTTAACTTCCCAGCTTCATTGTCATGGAGACGGGCGAGGTGACAGCCCTCTTGGTTGGTTCCCTGCCTTGTGTGGACACTCTTCTTCAACCCTGTCTCACACTGTTCCCCACTGTTACGCAGATGCCAGTTTCGTCAGACCAGGCCAGGCCACTCCAAGGAACCCAGTCTTTGTTTCACCCAGCTCCTATCGCCCCAGAAATCAGACTTTTCCAAGGGGGTCCGAGGCTGTGCACTCCGGCGGCCATGACGTAGGTCTTCCCCACTCCCTGGAGGCTTGGCTGGAGGAAGTTTTGGTCTCTCCCCCTCAGACATGGGTCTCCTTGCCATCCCTTAACTGCCGCTCTACTGCCAGGGCTTACCCCCTGGATTCCCATGCCAACCCCAGTCCCCATGCACTCAGTGAAGTTTGGAGCTCAGCCAATCAAGAGTCTCAGGTTTTTCCTTTGGCCCATCCCTCTTCAGATTTCAGCATGGCTCAGGTCTTGCCCTACCCTCCAGAGAACCCCTACTCTCCTCATGGCCCTGAAGACTTGGTCTCTGGAGACCCTCCACAAGATCAGAGCAGCTTCATCCGATGTGTCTGTCCTGGAGTTGTGGGGCCCCCAGCAGGTCAAACTGACACTGGCCCACAAGCAGCATTATCCATGACCAGTGACATTTATACTCTTCATTCTTAGACTGTCACCAAAACCTGAAGCTCATCCACTCAGCCTAAGCCTCAAGCCTTTAGCAGGAAACAGGCCGTAGTGTTTGGGGGTTCCTCTTTAATCTTTTCTGGCCAGGGAGGGTGTCCTTCTGTGCCTCAGGAGCACCTTCTTCAGGTGTCTGTCTTTTATCAGAAATGGATTTCTGACACCTTTTCCCTTTGTTGTGACTGTGTCAGACAGTCTTCTGACAGAAGGTGATTTTTTTTCCTGTACCACTGTTTGTCCAAGGGGGCATAATATCTGTCTCAGGACAGTACAGATTGTTTTCTCACTGTTCCTTTACCTTGACCATGTTTGGATGGTTTGTAAGTTTGTACTACTGGTTAGGTTGGTTGAATTTGCCTACTGTCAGTTCCAGAGAGAGAGAGAGTGAGTGCAACACAACAGACAGACCTACAGAGAGAGACAGACAGACAGAGCGAGATTAATGGCCATGGCCATTTTCCCCAGGATATTGTCTCCCACAGGGATGCCTGTCTCTGTGTGATTCCTGCTTGAGTCTCCATCCAGGAGCCAAGACCCCAGCTCCCCTTTGCCTTCTGCCATCGTCCCAGCTCTCTCTCTCTCTCTCATCTTGGGACGTGAAGACGAGAGACAGACCTGGCCCCTCCTGCTGCCTGTATTACTGTTGAGAACAGTCCCAAGCACAGAGGATCCTCCCAGGTTGGGCTTTTCTTTTGTGTCGGTGAGAACTGTTGCAAAGACATCCGCCTGGGCACCATCTGAAGATGGCGTTTTCAACCCACTTTAGGGATTTACAAATAGGCTGACTTGGATACTTGCATCATAAGTCCCAGGGTGCACGAAATCATGGTCATTACCTCTTCAGCGACGTTCCAACATTCGGTGCCTTTGCAATATATTCGGTAGGCAGCTTTCTGGCGCTCAGAAAATCCTCCTTTGATCACTGTTTTTAGAATGTTCAAATCCTTCATTAATCACTATTTTCAGAATTTCAAATCCTTCATTAACTATCTTTAGAATTTCTGAATCCTTCATTAACCACTATTCCTTCATTAACTATCTTTAGAATTTCTGAATCCTTCATTAACCACTATTCCTTCATTAACTATCTATAGAATTTCCAAATCCTTCATTAACCACTATCTTTAGAATTTCTGAATAACTGGAGCTGATGTCACAGAGGAGATTTCTTTCATCATGGCTAACACAGCCAATTTGGCGCCAAATTCACCCCCTTTGAACGATGAAAAACAAACACCCACTTCTTCATATTTTAAATTTTGTAAAATTTTAAATTTTGTTCATGAAACCAAAATGGGGAGTGTTCCTTAATATTCCCAATTTGGCCAAGGATGCTCATCTTGTGAGCCCTGGGCTTCCTTATTCAAAGGTATCGCTATGGCTCTAAGGGGATGCCTCAAGAATGACTCCAGAATGAAGGGAATGAAAGTGGGTGAGCTTTGTACACCCAAAGAACAGATGGTCTGTGATGTGTCTTAATATTGCATCAGCTGCAAAAAGTGGACAAACAGATTATGCAAACTGATCGTGTTGTTTGCGTAGACTTTGACATTGTAAGCATACCTAGCCAGACAGACAGTATAAATTGAAACTCCCTATACTTGGTTGATGCTTTGTTTTAAAAATAATCATTTTTTTCCTGATTTTGGGTTGGATGACATCAGTAACTTCAAATATTTGATACTGGATGTAACAAAACTGATTTTTTATGAAATGAAGGCAGTGTTACTCACCTATCAAGTGTGTATCATACACTATTTTTGTTTTGTTTGTTTTTTTCATTCTTGCTAAAAAGCCTTTTTTCAGACCAAAGTGTCAGAGACCAAGAGTTTACATCTTTCTCCCTTCAATGAGTGAAAGGTGCATGGCACTGTAACCAGCAGTCTGTCCGCCTTCTTCCCTCAACTGTTTCCATCTCCACTCTGGAGAACTGGGGATGTGAAGAACCAAAAATTTAGCGATATATTCATGATCTGTTTGTCCAAACTGAGGATACGATTGTCAGCAGTAAAATGATTTTGTTTACGTTGATTTGTGTTTAATTTCTTCTCTTTGTATTTGTTGTTATTTCATGCTCTTTTTCTTTGAATATCGTGATCCTGCAACACTAGTTTAAATTAAATAACCAGACTTTTGTGTAAACAGTTTGACGGTTGAATGTTTTAGGTCTAGCTATTTTTTCTGAAGGATTTGGTAAGCCTGAAGTTTAACATCTTAAGTGTTTTTCGTAATTCTTGTATAGTGACGTCATGTATTGACAGAAGATCAGTTGTTTTAGCTGAGTTTTGGTGGATGCCCTATATGTGTGCCTGTGTGTGTGTGTGTGTGTGTGTGTGTGTGTGTGTGTGTGTGTGTTAGAAGATGCAGATATTATTCATAGTTTTCCCTTCAGCTTGTTTTAGTATCATCCAGAAGTAAGCATTTGTGCTCTGTATAGGCCTAGTCACTTCAGCTGTGATGATCGTCCCTGAGCATTTCTTTTTTATTTGGTACTTTGTTTATTTATATAGGCATCTTCGTTTTCAGGGATTACCAATCATTATTACTTTTTGTTTCTCCTAATTAGCAATTCTTCAATTCGCTTAATTCAGTTTATCAATATTATTGACATATGTCTCCAAGTCAGCATGACTTTAGTTTGAGTGCATTTTCAACATAAATTTTTAATCTCCTTGTTAGAGTGACAAAAGTTTGAGTGTTTAATGTTCTGTACTTTGTCTGCTGAATAGCCCTTACAATGACATTACCAGATTAAGACATAATTCTAGTAATTGATGTTACAAATCAAATAGAAATGTTATACTTTTTTTTGTTGATGGTGATTAGCAACCAATCAGATGCATTAAAGCTATGTCTGCTTTTTATTTCTATCAGAGTAGGCGCATGGTTTTCATGTTTTGACTAGAAATTAGAAGTTGTGCAGCAAAACTGGAAAGTCTAAGTAAACCAGAAAGAGAATTAGGTGTTGTAAATCAATCGGAAGAAGTTTCAACTGCAGAGAGCCAGAAGAAAGTGAAATGGGAAAATGGTACATGACATTTACTCTAGAAAGTGAATCAGCTGGTGATACTGATGGACATGTGGAACAAGAAGAAAGGGAAGGTTTCCTTTCCATCATTCAGTGCAAGTGAAAATGAAGCGCTGTGTGTGGCTGAAAAAACAAGTTTTAGGCTTTTGAGAAACCTTTCTGCTTTGATATTCAAGAAACGTCTACATGACTGTTGGTGCTCTGTCCCTGAAGGTGTGGGTGGGATCGAGTAAAGTTTGAAATAGTCCATTTCTAGAGGTGCAGCTGGAAGGTGAGGTATGGGGCACTATGTAGCAAATTTGTATGCTTTGCTGAGAAACTGCAGTCACAGTGAAAGAGATGCTTATCCCAGTATGTCCCAAACCATCCCTTTGGATGACACTTTGTGTCAGATTTTGGACGTTGGCGAGGCGCTTGCTGCTGATAATGACTTAGATGCAGCATTTTGATAGGTCAATGAATTCTCCATTCCATGACCATTTGCCTAGTGTAGCTGATACAACATGCATAGAATCAGTTCAGTAGAGTGCTCAAGGGCTGCAATCAGTTGTCTACAATGTGGCATGCATGTATCATAACGGAGGTGAAAAGTGTCGATGTTATCATTTTGTTAAACGTTGTCATGTCTGTTTTGCCTTGGTGCATGACTGTGCATTTGAAATTTGGGTTGTTGCCAGCTGCATTCAAACTGGTCAGAATTTGAGGACAGGAATTTTTGATTTAGCAGCCAGACCAGTCCAAATTTGAGGAAAAAGTGTCACCTCATTGTACAAAGAAAAGAATTTTTTTAAAATTTAGATTAAAGGACATCATTAGTGTAACAGATGGCTTTGATGTTGTCTTAGCCTGCTCCTGTAAGAAAAGCTGTTTAGCAAAAACATGGCACCACCTTGTTCCCCTAGTTAACAGTGTTCCATATGCTAAGTGTTATGGTTCACATGTTAAGAGTGTACCATATGCTAAGTGTTATGGTTCACATGTTAATGGTGTTCCATATGCTAAATGTTATGGTTCACATGTTAACAGTGTTCCATATGCTAAGTGTTATGGTTCATATATGTTAACAGTGTTCCAATGCTAAGTGTGATGTTTCACATGTCAAGAGCGTTCCATATGTTAAGTGTGATGGTTCACATGTCTAGAGTGTTCCATATGCTAAGTGTGATGGTTTACATGTCAAGAGCGTTCCATATGTTAAGTGTGATGGTTCACATGTCTAGAGTGTTCCGTATGCTAAGTGTGATGGTTCACATGTCAAGAGTGTTCCATATGCTAAGTGTGATGGTTCACATATCTAGAGTGTTCCATATGTTAAGTGTGATGGTTCACATGTCTAGAGTGTTCCATATGCTAAGTGTTATGGTTCACATGTTAACAGTGTTCCATATGCTAAGTGTTATGGTTCACATGTTAACAGTGTTCCATATGCTAAGTGTGATGGTTCACATGTCAAGAACGTTCCATATGCTAAGTGTGATGGTTCACATGTCTAGAGTGTTCCATATGCTAAGTGTGATGGTTCACATGTTAAGGGTGTTCCATATTGTAAGTGATGATGTTTTACAGGTTTATGGCGTTCCAGAGGCCAAGTGTGACAGACCAGACAGTAGTGTACAATCACCTACATGACAGACCAGACAGTAGTGTACAGTCACCTACATGACAGACCAGACAGTAGTGTACAATCACCTACATGACAGACCAGACAGTAGTGTACAATCACCTACATGACAGACCAGACAGTAGTGTACAATCACCTACATGACAGACCAGACAGTAGTGTACAATCACCTACGTGACTGTCCACTTGAGTGAAACTGTCAAATCATTCCTTACTGTGACAAAAATTGAGAGACATTACATTCTTAGATTCTTGTCTGATGCGTACATTGTTTTGTAGTTGACATTTTGTCTGATGTAAATGACTCGAGTGTTACAAATGTCTTCTTGCCTGGCGCAAATGATTTTTACATTGTGTTAGAAATGCAGCTGTCTGATGCATGTAGTGTGTTGTAAATGATGTCTGATGTAAACGAATTCTTGTCTGATGTAAATGAATTATTGTCTGATGCACAATATGATGTGAATAACATCTTGTCCTGGGCACACACTGTGTAGGAAATGATTTATTGTCTGAAGCACAGTGTTTTATAAATGGCTGGTTGCCTGTTACACAATGTGTTATGCATGGCCCATTGTATGATAAACATGTTACAGGTGATTTATTGTCAGGTACACAAGGTTTGCATATTTTCTAATGCACTGTGCATGATAAACAACTAATTGTCCAATAAACTAAGAGTTATACATGAATTATTTCCTGATACACAATGTGTTATAAATGACATTTTCTGGTGCACAAAGTGTGTTGCAAATGACTTCTTGTTTGATGCACACCGTGCATTGTAAATGGCTTCTGATCTGGTGCAAGCAGTAACGTAAATGGCTGATACACCTGATGCACACAGTGACATGAATCACATGTCTGGCACATGATGTAAATGGTATGTCTGAAGTGCGCTGTGACATAAAGAGCCTGTCTCACAGACAGTGTGATGTACACAACTTGCTGATGTAATCAGCCAGACACCAGAAGCCATTTTCATCCTGTCAATGTCTCAAGCTCACACAGACGCCACAAATCGCCACATGAATAAAAAAAAAACCAACTGTTCGTTCCTTTTGATTTCATTTCATTCCAAACCCAGCCCTTTTCTGACCAGTGAGAAGACATGATATGGACATGAATGATACAAACACACTTTGTTTCTTTAGATTTCATTCAGTTCTGAACCCAGCCCTTTTCTGACCAAAGTGAGAAGACATGATATGGACATGAATGATACAAACACACTTTGTTTCTTTAGATTTCATTCAGTTCTGAACCCAGCCCTTTTCTGACCAAAGTGAGAAGACATGATATGGACATGAATGATACAAACACACTTTGTTTCTTTAGATTTCATTCAGTTCTGAACCCATCCCTTTTGATGACCAAAGTGAAAAGACAAGATGTGGGCATGAATGATTCAATGTAACAACAAGGTTAGAAATGCAAGCTGTTGTCCAATAATGACTAATGCACCAAACGTCATGACACAGTCAGCCAGAAAAGTAAGCACAGCAAAAGTGGCTTTGTAAATACTGCGAATTAGCATCGTGCTGAGGACAATCACTGAACTAGGGCTTTATTCGTGGTCACTTGAAGGAAGGCAGACTGGTGACTTAGACAAGGGAGACAACTACTCAAAAAGAATAAATGACACTAAAGCTTTCAGTTACAACCACTTCAAGTTGAGTGGACTGGCAATGCGCAACACTGGAACTACTTGCCACAGAATGCCTGACAACAAGAGGCACTGTCTGGAGCGATGCGAGCCAGGAATGACTTGCCTAAAAATGTCTGATAACAATAAACATTGCACAGGAGGACATGAGACAGATCAAATTGTCAAAGAATGTATAATAGCAAACTACTGGCCAAAGAATGTATAATAGCAAACTACTGGCCAAAGAATGTATAATAGCAAACTACTGGCCAAAGAATGTCTAATAGCAAACTACTGGCCAAAGAATGTCTAATAGCAAACTACTGGCCAAAGAATGTCTAATAGCAAACTACTGGCCAAAGAATGTCTAATAGCAAACTACTGGCCAAAGAATGTCTAATAGCAAACTACTGGCCAAAGAATGTATAACAGCAAACTACTGGCCAAAGAATGTATAACAGCAAACTACTGGCCAAAGAATGTATAACAGCAAACTGCTGGCCAAAGAATGTATAACAGCAAACTGCTGGCCAAAGAATGTATAACAGCAAACTACTGGCCAAAGAATGTCTAATAGCAAACTACTGGCCAAAGAATGTCTAATAGCAAACTACTGGCCAAAGAATGTCTAATAGCAAACTACTGGCCAAAGAATGTCTAATAGCAAACTGCTGGCCAAAGAATGTATAATAGCAAACAACTGGCCAAAGAATGTCTAATAGCAAACTACTGGCCAAAGAATGTCTAATAGCAAACTACTGGCCAAAGAATGTCTAATAGCAAACTACTGGCCAAAGAATGTCTAATAGCAAACAACTGGCCAAAGAATGTCTAATAGCAAACTACTGGCCAAAGAATGTCTAATAGCAAACTACTGGCCAAAGAATGTATAACAGCAAACTACTGGCCAAAGAATGTATAACAGCAAACTACTGGCCAAAGAATGTCTAATAGCAAACTACTGGCCAAAGAATGTCTAATAGCAAACTACTGGCCAAAGAATGTATAACAGCAAACTACTGGCCAAAGAATGTATAACAGCAAACTACTGGCCAAAGAATGTATAACAGCAAACTACTGGCCAAAGAATGTATAACAGCAAACTGCTGGCCAAAGAATGTATAACAGCAAACTACTGGCCAAAGAATGTATAACAGCAAACTGCTGGCCAAAGAATGTATAACAGCAAACTACTGGCCAAAGAATGTCTAATAGCAAACTGCTGGCCAAAGAATGTCTAACGCTCTATGTGGCTGTACAACATGAAACCAGTTTTATTTGGTGTTGGTCGTTTCACTGTTAGTGGCCAAAGTAGGTGGTGAGGTTCTATTTAGGGCGTTTTGATTTTTTTTTTTCAACAACGAAAAAAGATGTTCTTAATACCCTATATTCTTATTTCGTACTATTCATAAATGTTGAAAGTCACCAAGTTGGTAAAAACTGAAAATTTGTATGCTAAAGAAAACGTGCAGAAAAGGATAGCAGAAACTTTAGAAGATGATGGTCCATGTCAAGTTGGGGTATTTTGTGGTGAAGCTACTTTAGTAGTAAAAATGTTGGGTTTTTTTTCCCAAATTGGCTGTGAGCTCAGTTTTCCCCATAAAATGGCCACTACTTTCTTATTTTTTGGTGCTGGCTCATTCTTTCAAATTAATCAGAAAAGCCTGCAGATCTTAATGGCATGTCTACCTCAAAACTGTCGAGAATTGAGTTAAAACTGGTTTCGTGGAGAAGGGTCACATATTAGTAACTGGAAAACACAATACTTCAAGCAATGTTAGACAAGGACTACTTGCCAGAGAATAACAACAAACAACTGACTGGTTTCATGGGTCATGTACCAGTAAAAACAAAACACATTGTCAAGAGCAATTTGAGACAGGGATTTCCCAGAGAACAACAACAAATTACTTACCAAAGAAAATGTCTCATAAGAAAAGGCATAGCATAGTCTAGAATAATGTGAGACATGAATCACTTGCCAAAGAATTTCAAATTATCTATGAGTCAAAGAATATTTAGTAACGAACAACTCACAAATGAATGTCTCACAACGAAAGTCATTGCTTAGAATAATGTGACACAAAAACTACTTGACAAATAATGTTAGATAAAAGGGCTTATCTAGAATAAGGTGGGATGGAAATTTATCGCCAAAGAATTTCTTCTAACAATTTGTTTGCAAAAAAAAGTTTAAGAGCAACCTGCATGCCAAAGAATGGCTAGTATGAAAGGGCTTCATCAAGGAGGCGAGACAGGTGCTACTTGCAGTGGACTGCCTACTAACAAAAGGTATCATCTACAACAAGCTGAGGCAGGTACAACTTGCCTAAGAATATGCACAAAACAGCATTATGTCTCAAACATGGTGGGACAGGAATCACTTGTCTAAGGCACTCCTGATGATCAGGTACATGACTCATTCCATCGATGATGTCCTGTTGTTCTAACTCCAAACAAACATGACTCAGATGCTGATCTTGACACAAAGGCTTGACCCCGCTCAAACACACACACACGCACACATGCACACACACACATGCACACACACACACACACACACACACACACACTCACAATGATGTTGATAGACAGATGCAGAAGGACAAGAAATACTAATTTTTTGTTTACATCAAATTGTGAAATTCATTTCTCTATGAAAAGCTGATGTGAAATTTTGAAAGTAAAGCAGTATTAATCCTCCATTTTTAAGAAAAAAAGGAAAGAGAGAAAGAGGTGTGACATGAAACGGATGAAAAAAAGGTGTGGCGAAGTAAATGAATAATGACACTTTACGAAAAGTTACGGACATGACATGAAAATGATGAAAAAAAGGTGTGGCAAAGTAAATGAATAATGACACTTTACGAAAAGTTACGGACATGACATGAAAATGCAAGAAAGGGCCCGATGAACCTCATTAAGGCAGATTTGACAATGAGATCTTAAAGGTACAGCCATCATGTCAACAGTTCAAGATGCTTCAACAGTCCATCCAGTTAGAAAATACCAAAACCTTTCATCATCTATCACCAGCCATCATCATCTACTGTGACATACCAAAGCCTGTCACTGTTTCCTTGAACCCATTATCATCATCCATAAAAGTACTGAAGCCATCATCGTCTACACTAAAAATACCAAAGTCATCATCTACTGCAAATCTACCAGAGCCCATTTTCATCAAGGGTAGAAGCACAAAAGGCTGTCATCACTAAACAACCACCCATCTTCATCTACTATTAAAACAGAAAAAAAAACAACTAAATTCCAATATCGTCTATCATAACATGATATGAGAATAAAGCCGTCATTGTCCACAACAACCCACAATCACCTACTATAAAGGCACCAAAGGCCATTATCGCCTGCAATAACCCATTATCATTCATTGATGCAAATATCCATGAATCATGCATAGTAAACATCCACAACAGAGCTCTCAACACATGGTGAAGATGTCAACAATGAATAGTACCACAGTCCTGTCTGACTTGATTGACATTGGTGAAGATGTCAACAATGAATAGTACCACATTCAGGATAACAATTATCTAACTTAACTGACACTTCATGAAGATGTCAATACCGAATAGTACCACATTTAGGATGGCAGTTACCTGATTTGATGGGCACTATGTAAACATGTCAACAACAAATAGTATCACCTTTAGGACGTCAGTTATTTGACTTGATGGGCACTATGTAAACATGTCAACAACAAATAGTATCACCTTTAGGACATCTTTTATTTGACTTGATGGACACTCCGTGAAGATGTCAGCAAGGAATGGTGCCACATTCAGAACAACAGTCCAGTCTGACTTGATCGACACTATGTGAAAACATTAATGAGGAATGGTACCACGTTTAGGATGACGGTGCAGTCTGGCATTTGATGAAGATGTTAACAAGAAACAGGACTGCATCTAGAATGCGCTATCTGTTCTAGGATGAAATGTTGATTGGTTGGTTTGAGTTGAAATGTTGTGACCAGCATCCATGTCTGACTGTCTAGATGTAAGGTTCTTGCACAAATCTCTGCATCCAGAATTGCTTTAGTAGTACTTCTCATCAAAAATAAAGATGGATTTCTTCACAGAAATAATGTATTCAGGAATCTTCAACACTCTAAGCAGTCGCTTTACTTAGTTTACTTAAAACTGAAGTCGTTCGATCAGCATGGGATCTGCCCATGACAGTGACAGTTTCATCGTGGTCACAAGACTGGGATCTGTCACTGATAATATCATCATTGTCCTGTACCAGTGACAGATTCTCAATCTGTTTACATGTGACAATGATGAAAATGTCACTATCCGTGGAAGATCTCATTCTTGTGACATAGTTGAAAATGTCAGTCAGTGGTGGATTCCATTCTTTTTACTCATGACAATGATGAAACTGTCAACGGCAGATTCAGTTTTTTGTTGTGAGTGGCTATTCTTTCATTCATAAAGCTTTATAGCATTGAAAAGAAGAGAAATTGCCTTTCACACTGGCTATGAACATTCTACACACCACTTCTACTGGTTGTGTAGTTTGTGCTTTAAGTGTTTTGTTGTTACTGTTGTTATTTTGCAATAACAATACATAGTTTACACAATACATTAAAACTTTACAATACAGAAGCACAGTTTTCATTTATGTTCAAAATGATCATGCGACATATCTATTAGCAATTTACACCGGTGTACACCTTTTCTACAATACAAAACCTAATGAATACAATAAACAAATCTGCAAACAGAAAACTGCTTTAACTATCTGTCCTATTACTGTGAAATACCTACTCTACTTTACTTAAAACATATTTCCTTTCTTCACCTGTCGCTGTACCACTTAATGGAATGAAACATCCCAACATCGTCTCTCCTGTTCCTCTTACTTCTGTAAAGCATTTACTGTGTTGATATCTGCCCCTATCTCTGGAAAACATCTCCTCTGTTAAACATCTAACACTAACTCCAGTCTTTTTCGTACCCTACCTCTGTCAAATGTCAACTGTGTTGAA
>CM065724.1:9261572-9286572 GCA_033310375.1 Conus canariensis | reverse complement strand
TGCTCTTTAATGGCTAGAGATGAAAAAAGAAAATGTTTTCAAATTAAATTCAGCCATTACTATTGTCCCCATGCACAAAAATGATAATGCACTCTAACTGGCAAAAAGGACATCTGCATTTCTAACTCTCTGCCACCCTACCCATACCTCCACTTCAACCTTCACCTTCGTTTTCTGGACATGCCCACACTGCACAATAATGACCATGACCTCTCACCTTTCTTGCACTTTTTGGTGATGACTTTCTTAGGTAGACACACATTCACGTCCCCCTTCCTCAACTTCAGCTCTCTGGTACGTTCATTGGTGGCCGGGTCACAGTCTGACCACGCCCCTTTCTGGTACTTGCATGCTGTCACACACACATGTCCTGGTTTAAGAAATCTTCAGCAGCAAAGCACTCATAGTTCTTTACATGAGAAGTTCATGGAAATTTCAAGGCATGGTTCTGTCAATGACTGGAATACTGAGGTAAACTGTAAGAGACATTGCCCCCAAAGAAGCACCCAGACTGGAGTACGCCATAAGTGAGTTTATACTGATAGAATTGTAGATTAGCAACAAACACTAATGATCAGTTTGTAGGAACTTGATCAGAATTATCACATTCTGACATTTTTTTTCTGTTTCACTCCAATATTTGGGATACACAGTGGTTGTCACGACTTAGAAGGAGCTTTCAAGAACCTTTGACTATAGTCTGATTTTCAAAGACATTGAAGGAAACATGCTTGGGTGAACACACACACAATGACACACACACACACACACACACACACACACACACACACACACACACATATACACACACACATTATGCTGTTATGATCACACACACACACACACACACACACACACACACACACACACACACACACACACACACACACACACACATTGTGCTGTTATGATCAAAACTTCAAACAACTGACAGTTTCAGTGTATTAAACTGACAGTTTGAATGTACCAATCTGTATCTCATTTTCTCTTAAATTACTGTGAAAAGAAACAATTTGGAAATACAAACCTACATCTCAGTTTCTCTTCTGTCAGCACGATAGAAAACAATGTGGATCTTCAAACGCATATGTTATAGTTTCTATTTGATCACAGTGAGGGAAAACAATCTGGCTGTGTCAGTCTATGTGTCATTTTGAATTATATCATCATGATAGAAAGCAGTTTAGATATACCAACCTATATGTCAGTTTTTATTGAATCCCTGTGATAGAACACAGTTTTGATGTACTTGCCTAATGTCAGTTTCTCTTAAATCACAGTGATAAAAACAACGTACCAGCCTATACATCATTTTCTCTCAAAATCATTGTGATAGAAGAGGAAGAAGAAGAAGAAGAAGAAGAAGAAGAAGAAGAAGAAGAAGAAGAAGAAGAAGAAGAAGAAGAGGAGGAGGAGAGAAGAAGAAGAAGAAGAAGAAGAAGAAGAAGAAGAAGAAGAAGAAGAAGAAGAAGAAGAAAAGCAATCCCACCTTCGTCTTCCCACTTCAGTGACCAAAAAAAAGGGATCCTCTCATTATCTTTCCCATGTTATCTGGATCTGGATTTGGATAGATACGTTGCAGGAGCCAATCAACGGCTATAAGCACGACGGAACAGGGAGAGTACAAAAATAGTTTAAAAAGGCCACCACTTTGTCCTACCAGTCTTCCATTAGGTTCAGGTCTCAGTGAGTAGCCACAACAGGTATTTACAGGTTTAAAAACTGGCTAAAAAACTCTACTACTGTCAAGATGCTTAGGAGGGAGACGATGTTGATCTGCCAAGCGCTGATGTAAATGCACTGGCAGATTAGTAAGAAAACAAAAGCAATCTTTACCTTTCCCTTATCAATACCTGAAGAAAAGGGACCCTACCTTTGTCTTTGCCCTTGCCCTTCTTCCTAGCCTTGCCGGCCTTGTCCTTCTTCTTCTTCTTCTTGCAGGGCACAGTCTTGGTCTTGGTGGGGGGGCAGGACGGTGACTGACCCGGCTTTAGCGACATCACCTTCGTCTTGGACAGGACGCCCGGCCTGCACTCAGTCCACTGGGCCCCGCGCCGGTCGTACTTACAACCTGCGGCACACGACAGAGGAAACAGATTTAACAGAAAAGTTATCATTATTCCGCTGGACAAAAGAGACAAACAAATTATTAGACAAAACATGATGCGTTTTGACCTCTTTGGTCTTCTACAGGCAAGATAAAGAACATTCTGGGCAATGAAAATGAAGAATGAGCAATCACTTATCTTCTCAAAATGGGTGCAAAATCGACGTTGAATGACAAATGAAAGTCCACAGTTCCTGTCTTGTTTCCTTCATTAACACATGCTCCATGGAAACTCTTTTCTTTGTAGTAGGCATTATACTTTTCAGTGTCAGTTACAATTTTTAGGAAAACTGTCCAGTGTATTGTAAAACAGATGTGTAAATAAGTATGTGTTCACAGTCATGTGACCCGACAAGTGTCACCTACATCAGACTTGTAATCCTTGGGGGCCGGAATAGCTCAGTTGTTAGAGCGCCGGACTCGTAATCTAAGGGTTGCGGGTTCAAATCTCCACCAGGCCGTTTCGGTACAGGGGGATTTTTCCCTCGGAGTTAACATTGGTTCTGACTCCATTTCCTGTACAGTCCTTCAAATGACACTATAAACTGAGGTTCCGTGTCTGAACGCACACACAACATCTTGCACACACGTAAAATCCCATCACCAACTTTCGGAACAGAAGGCCAGTTTGGCTGTTGGTATGGATGACACATTACACATAGCATGCACCTTCCCTGAAGATGGAGTATGACTGCCTCAATGGTGGGATAAAAAACGGTCATACACACAAAACTCCACTCCCTTTGTTGAGCAGATGGGATTAATACCTGCCTGTCTATATAGGGAGTGTCCACAGAGCATCAGCCTGCGTACGCAGAAGAAGAAGACTTGTAATCCTGATGATCCTGGAATTGCTGGTCAAAATCTCTGCTGGGCTGTTTCAATACAAGGGGATTTTCCTTCAGAATTAACATTGGTTTTGACTCCATTCCAAAAAAATGAGAATGAGAACATAAAGTGAGGTTCTGTGTGTGAATGTATGCATAAGCTTCATTCAGCACACGCACATAAGCTCCCATCACCAACTTTCGGATGGGAAGGCCACTTTGGCTGTTGGTATGGATGACAGAGTACACATAGCATGCACCTTGCATGAAAAATTGAACAAATGAAGTAAGAAAATTCAGTGACTGATACTGACTGACTAACATGGGAATCAGATGAATGAAGCTCCCGCAGGAAGCCCTTCAGTCCGCCCTACCCAGCCCATTATGTAGAGGACAGCGTGAACTGTGCAGCACTTTGGACTTGGTCTCTAACTGTGGATAGGCATAATCTATGTACTCTAAATAATGATAATGATAATAAAACAATAACAACAACAATAAACTTAATACTAATAATAGTAATGATGATGATGATGATGATGATGATAATAATAATGCTGATGATGATAATACTACTACTACTAATAATACCATAAGTGGATAAAGTATGAAAGGGATATCACTGCTGTTATTGCTGTTATTGTATGCTGTCTGATGTTCAAGTAACTTCCCAGGAGACGATTCCCTGCACCTATTTTAAGGCCAAGTCCTAGCATTCTGGGACACCTTTCTGACAACATGGCAGCATTTACCATGGTGGCAGTCGGGTGTGAGATTCAAGCAAGAATGGGGCATGGACTTCCCATAACAAACAACATGAGCAGAACAGAACTGCTTGACAGCGGTATCTAAAAGGGGACCGTGATATGCTAAATATGCTAAATATTGGTGCATATATGAGAAAACTGAGGAGAAGAACATGTCGTCAGGTTTTATTTGTGCTCCCAGCATTCACTGCAGTTTCAGCTTTCCAGAAAACAAATCCAGCCTGCTCTGTGTTACATAGGCGGTTCAGCGGGCAACTTTCTGACAGGTTTTGATGATAGGAAGAACAGAGTGGCTTGCTTGCTTGTGTCTCTTCATATGCTTGTGATGGTCTTTTATTTACATGTATACTGGCCATAACATGGTTATGATTTGATTATGATTTGAACATTAAGAATAAGATGATGAAGAAAAGATGCAGGACAGCAAGTGAAGATGGGCAAAGAAAGTACCCATGTGACGTCCATTTACACATAAGACTTTACTTCAGTTTTCAAAACGGCCAAGTCTTGACATCTACTGGCCCATTTTACCATTCCCATATACCCATGTTATGATTATGACCTGCCATAGCAGCCCACTGTGACCCCTGTCAGTGCTGACCTCTGACCCTTTCCACATCAGTTTCAGCAAGAAGGAGTCACCAATGCTGATGGGTGAGGGTTAAATACGAATCAAATAAATAAATAACAAAACAAACAAATATATAAGTAAATAGATAAACACATAAGAACATCATGATAGTAAACCCAAAAAGGTAGGGAAGTGGGGGTCATGATACTTTGCTTTAACCCTGACCTACATCTTAATCTAGTCTTACGTTCGACCTTGAGTGTACAGCAAATATTGTTTATATAATTGTGCCAGTGATATATAAAACATAGTTTTTCTGTCTGAGTAAATGTGCATGTAGTTTGAGGTCTTTGTTGTTGGTCATGCAAATCCACAGTTTTCCTCTGATCTTCACCCTATTCAGACTCTTTAGCATAATGGACACATCAAGAACGGATCACCTTTGTGCAAGAAAATCTCATTAGTTAATTTTTTTGTATGACCTCATGGTAAAGGGAAATGATGTCGGGATTCGAAGAGGATGAAATATACCTCGCTGTTGGTGTTCACGCAGATTGAAAATACCATGTCTTCTGACAGCTGGATAGCTCAGTCGTGAGAGCATTAAGCTGAAGGGCTATAGGTCCCTAGTTTGATCCTGGACGTCAGACACCATTTCTTTTTCCTTCAAGGGATTCAGAGTGGGTCTAAGGCAGAGGGGGGAGAGAAAAAGAGAGAGAGAGAGAGAGAGAGAGAGAGAGAGAGAGAGTTAGGGAGATGGGGGAGAAGAGATTGGGAGGAAGAGTGGGGGAAGGCCAACGCCAATACCAGATGTCTCCTTCCACCACTGACCTTTGACACTGTCATGGCTGAGCACATTGTCGTCTTGGCTACAGGGCTGGGTGAAGTTGCGGAAGGGTGGACAGTTGACTCCCTTCTTCAGTGGGAAGCTGACGACCTGGGTGTTTGTGACGGGGTCACAGGGCCTGACCTCCCCTTCGCAGAAGTACTTACACCCTGCATGTACATTTCGTAAGCATCAGTTCTTACATACATTCAGCATCTGTTTGACTCTGAGTGTAGACAAGGAATAATCCCTTCTCATTCCCTACAATGTTTGTGAGGGTATCACAGGACCTAGCCTCCCCTTCATGTAAGCACTTCCATCCCACACATACATTTTATAAACATTACTTCTTACATATATTTGATATGTGTTCTGACTGTAGACAAGGAATAATCCGTTCCCATTACCCTCTCCTCTCCATTAGTAACAAATTAATACAGACACCAGAATCTGTAGCAGACATGTACAGATTTGATTATAAGCACATATTGCATGATGCTGTGTGTTCAAGCATGCATGCATATGAGTGTATTCAGGTGCTTGTGGTTAAGCATCTATGTAGAAATGCACATGTGTGTGTGTGTTGTGCTCTGGGCAAGTGGCTAGGCTTATGATGGGAAACAGATACGGACCTCACTGGTCAACATGAAGACAGGGAGTCACTTCTGGAGACGAAACAGGCATAAAACTCCTTGAGAATATACAGAAAATCCAGTGAATGGAGAAGGGGAATGTTGGAAGGTTAAGCGAGGGAAATTTAAATGAAAAACAGTGCCATTATTGCATAATGTGCCACTATTGCCTAACGTGCCACTATTGCCTAATGTGCCACTATTGCCTAATGTGCCACTATTGCATGATGTGCCACTATTGCCTAACGTGCCACTATTGCCTAATGTGCCACTATTGCCTAACATGCCACTATTGCCTAACAAAAGCACAAAAAGTTCTGAATGTGAAGTGAGGGGTATGGGAGATGGAGACAACAGGACATGCACAAAGGAGTTGAGCAATCCATCATTCTTCTCACATTTACAATACTGATTTTCTGCACCCCATTCCTCCAAACCATGTTCAAACCAGGCACTTCTGATTCCTCACATTTGTTTGAATTGGGAACACAGCTGTTCTTACTTCTTCCATCATCTTCCTTTTTCAGGGAAAAGGCGGACACCCCCACCCCCACCCCCCCACCACCACCACCACAATCATCCCCACCACCACCACCACCACAACTACCACCACCAACAGCAACAAAAACCACAAGAACAAAAACAACAAATCAGCAGAAATGGTGGGAATCCTCATCTGAACAGAGAACAGGTATGCCTGATAAAGACAGCGCCCAAACTCCTCCATTCACTTCTCACCCCAATCTCCTGCCCCATCCTCACCTCTTTCTCACCACAATTATAACTACAGAGAGCTAACAACGCTGACAAAGCCTGTCTCCCTATACTATGCTTACAGAGAGTTGACATGGGTGTTAAAGACTGTCACCCTACTATAATTACAGATTGTTGACATGGGTGTTAAAGACTGTTCCCATTCTATGATTACAGACAGCTGACATGGGTGTTAAAGACTGTCCCCCTTCTATGATTACAGACAGCCAACATGGGTGTTAAAGACTGTCCCCCTACTATAATTATAGACAGATGACATGGGTGTTAAAGACTGTCCCCCTACTATAATTATAGACAGCTGACATCGGTGTTAAGGACTGTCCCCCTTCTATGATTACAGACAGCTGACATGGGTGTTAAAGACTGTCCCCCTTCTATAATTACAGATAGTTGACATGGGTGTAAAGACTGTCCCTACATGATAAGACAGCTGACAGGGTGTTAAAGACTGTCCCCCTACTATGATTACAGATAGTTAACATGGGTGTTTAAGTCTCCCAACTATAATTACAGATAGTTAACATGGGTGATGAAGACTGTCTCCCTACTATAGTTACAGATAGTTAACATGGGTGTTAAAGACTGTCCCCCTACTATAATTACAGATAGCTGACATGGGTGGCAAGGACTGTTGTCCCCCTCCTATAATTACAGGTACTAACATGGCTGTTAAAGACTGTCTCCCTGCTATAATTACAGTCAGCTGACATGGGGTATGTGGTGGTGATGAACTCACGTGATTTTTGGCCATGCTTCAGCTTGAACCTCTTGTGACCTTTCTGCTTTTTGCCCTGAACCACAACATCTGAGATGACAACCAGCAACATCAACACCGCAACCACCAGCTTCATTGCTCTGTAACACACAGATTCCCGCAAATTACTATGTGGCAGCATCACTTACCATATATCATTATCAATAATAATCTATGTCGTTAATATTTAAAACATCTAGTATCATTCATTCAAAAAACGCCGTCTTTGTCCGTACGTTTGTCGATCTGCCTTACGGCCTGTCTGACTTTTTACCTGTCTGTATTTCTCTCTCTCTCTCTCTCTCTCTCTCTCTCTCTCTCTCTCTCTCTCTCTCTCTCTCTCTCTTCCCCCATCTCCTTCTCCGTGTCTCTCGCTCTCGCCTTAAGTGTGTGTGTGTATGTGTGTGGGTGTGTGTGTGTATGGAGTGGGCTGGCTTGCTTTTTTTTTTTTTTCTTTTTTTTTCTGGGGGGGGGGGGGGGGGGGAAGAGATGGGTGAGTGAGTGAGGATGGGCAGGGGTGGATGTGTGTATGGGTGAGAGGGTGGGCGGTGGTGGTGTTGACGGTAGTGTGAGGTGAGGAGCGCTCACGTACATGGGTAGAGGGATGGAAAAGGAGACGGGCAATTGGGACAAGGATATCCTTTCAGGAGTGTACATACGGAAGTGATAGTTTACACATAAAATAATTATACTTTGGTACCGTGCCTTAATATGTAACTATCATTGTTGACATATTTGAGAGAGGAGGGAAGGGAGGGAGGGGGGGGGATGAGAGTGTGTGTGTATAACACAAAATGAAAAATTGAAAATAATTAAGTTTTTTTTTTCATCTATGTTGATTTATTTGTACAAGCAACACATTATCAGAGTGAATGTGCCAGCACACCACACATCAGAACATCAACAAACCCAGACACTTTGTATCAAATGCCAAAACACTAAAATCAGCAAAAATATGTCCATTTATGAGAGAACATACAGACTATGCATGGTGTGAAAGAGACTGGTTGGAGAAAAAAAAAAAAAAAAAGAAAAGAAAAGAAAAGAAAATCACCTAGTAGTGGAAATTGTTCTTTTTTTTCACTTTTTTTTTTTTTTGGCAAATGAAGAGGACAGTGTGAAGCACCAAAAAATGAAGAGGTGGATTTTGGCCCTAGGAAAAAAGAAAAAAAAAAAAAAAAAAAGGAAAAAAAAAAAAAAAATTACCGCCTAAGGTGCTCCATTGATCCGATAACTGATGCCACAAAAAAAAAAAAAAAAAAAAATCTAGTATCATTAATATTTAAAATATCTGTATCATACTGCTGGGGACAACGACACTCAATGTCAATACTGCTGCAAACACCCCCTTTATCGCTGTGCAACACACACGCCATCACAATAACCATGTCATGTTACCATAAACCATGTAAAACAATCATCAATAAAGTCATATTACCATCAACCAGGTAATGTTATCATTTCATCTTTTCATTCAATGCGAGCTCATGTTTTTCTACAGAAAAATTGAAGGCACTTTCACAGGGAGAGGGGCATTCTTCATATGCACAGCTCTTCATAAAAATAAATCCCAACAACAGTGTTTTTGATGTTTCTCAATGTACCTTCCCTGTCTTCCCTGATACTAATCAACGCATGACATTCTGTGCTTTAAATTCTGATGGCTGCTCCATCTAATCACCTTTCTGTGCCAATTCCTTTTCCTTCTTTTTGCAACTGGAAAATAGTTGTGGAGTTCATGGTGAGGATTCTGAGCTTATGCTTCCAATCTAAGCTTTTGCTCTAGCAATACATCAAACAAAGATCCATCCTATCTCCTTAGCCGCACTGATCGGACAGCCATCGTCCACCTCTAAACAGATCATCATCATTCACCTCCGAACAGATGGTTATCATGCACCTCTGAAAAGGCTGTCAACATCATCCACCTGTGAACAGACTTTCGAGATCTTCCACCTCTGAACAGATTGTCGCAATCTTCCACCTCTGAACAGATTGTCGAGATCTTCCACCTCTGAACAGACTGTCAGCATTTTCCACCTCTGAACAGACTGTCAGCATCTTCCACCTCTGAACAGACCGTTAGCATCTTCCACCTCTGAACAGACCGTCAGCATCTTCCACCTCTAAACAGACCGACAATATCTTCCACCTCTGAACAGACTGTCAGCATCTTCCACCTCTGAACAGACCATCAGCATCTTCCACCTCTAAACAGACCGACAATATCTTCCACCTCTGAACAGACTGTCAGTATCTTCCATCTCTGAACAGACTGTCAGCATCTTCCACCTCTGAACAGGCCATCAGCATCTTCCACCTCTGAACAGACTGTCAATATCTTCCACCTCTGAACAGACTGTCAGCATCTTCCACCTCTGAACAGACTGTCAGTATCTTCCACCTCTGAACAGACTGTCAATATCTTCCACCTCTGAACAGACTGTCAGCATCTTCCACCTCTGAACAGACTGTCAGTATCTTCCACCTCTGAACAGACTGTCAGTATCTTCCACCTCTGAACAGACTGTCAGCATCTTCCACCTCTGAACAGACTGTTAGTATCTTCCACCTCTGAACAGACCATTAGCATCTTCCACCTCTGAACAGACTGTCAATATCTTCCACCTCTGAACAGACTGTCAATATCTTCCACCTCTGAACAGGCCGTCAGCATCTTCCACCTCTAAACAGATTGTCGATATCTTCCACCTCTGAACAGACTGTCAATATCTTCCACCTCTGAACAGACTGTCAATATCTTCCACCTCTGAACAGACTGTCAGCATCTTCCACCTCTGAACAGACTGTCAGCATCTTCCACCTCTGAAGAGACTGTCAATATCTTCCACCTCTGAACAAAAGGTATCATCCACCTTTAAACAGATTGCCATCATCCATCTCTGAAGAGAATGCCATCATCCACTGGTGAACAGACAGATATCATCTGCCTCTGAACACATGGTCATCATCCACATCTGAACAGACTGTAGAAATTCATCTTTGAACAGATTGCAGTCATCTACCTCTAAACAGATGGCCATCATCTCTTGATCAGATGGCCATCATCCACCTCTGAACAGCCAACCACCATCCATCACAGTACAAGGTTCACCTGGCCTCTGAAGATGACCATCTCCTCTATCAGACGTGGACAGACATGACCGTCTCCTCTATTTGATGTGGGCAAAGACAAAGCAATCTCTTCAGTTGTGGATCCAGTCATGACCGTTCACGTCACTGTGGAGCCAGTCATGACTGTTCACTTCACTGTGGAGCCAGTCATGACCATTCACTTCACTGTGGATCCAGTCATGACCATTCACTTCACTGTGGAGCCAGTCATGACCATTCACTTCACTGTGGAGCCAGTCATGACCATTCACTTCACTGTGGAGCCAGTCACGACCATTCACTTCACTGTGGAGCCAGTCATGACCATTCACTTCACTGTGGATCCAGTCACGACCATTCACTTCACTGTGGAGCCAGTCACGACCATTCACTTCACTGTGGATCCAGTCATGACCATTCACTTCACTGTGGAGCCAGTCATGACCGTTCACTTCACTGTGGATCCAGTCATGACCATTCACTTCACTGTGGAGCCAGTCATAACCATTCACTTCACTGTGGAGCCAGTCATGACCGTTCACTTCACTGTTGATCCAGTCATGACCATTCACTTCACTGTGGAGCCAGTCATGACCATTCACTTCACTGTGGAGCCAGTCATGACTGTTAACTTCACTGTGGAGCCAGTCATGACCATTCACTTCACTGTGGAGTCAGTCATGACCGTTCACTTCACTGTGGAGCCAGTCATGACCATTCACTTCACTGTGGAGCCAGTCATGACCATTCACTTCATTGTGGATCTAGTCATGACCGTTCACTTCACTGTGGAGCCAGTCATGTCATGACCATTCACTTCACTGTGGATCCAGTCATGACCGTTCACTTCACTGTGGAGCCAGTCATGTCATGACCATTCACTTCACTGTGGATCCAGTCATGACCATTCACTTCACTGTGGAGCCAGTCATGACCGTTCACTTCACTGTGGAACCAGTCATGACCGTTCACTTCACTGTGGAGCCAGTCATGACTGTTCACTTCACTGTGGAGCCAGTCATGACTATTCACTTCACTGTGGAGCCAGTCATGACTATTCACTTCACTGTGGAGCCAGTCATGTCATGACTATTCACTTCACTGTGGAGCCAGTCATGTCATGACTATTCACTTCACTGTGGAGCCAGTCATGACCATTCACTTCACTGTGGAGCCAGACATCATCTTCTCTTTAATCAATTGTAGGCCGAAATGGAACGAATTTTTCATGGTTTCTTACAGCATCATCACAGATGGTAAATTTCTAGTTCACCTTACGTAAATCTCGACCATGCTTGAGAAATGAAGATACTGGATATAAGAACATGGTAAACATGTTGATGCCCTCATCTTCCAAGAGTTTATCCACAGGCCTCTGAAAAGTTACTGGTCAAAAACGGGTGCATTCACCTTTACTTTCTCCTTAGTGGACTGATGTTACACTGGTTATTTTCCAAAAGCTGTGGGAATTCAACTTCTGACAGCCATCGACTAAAAAACCGTTAAGATGGATAGAAGAGTAACATTATGTCGACTGATGCTTTGAATAATTTATCAAAGAAGAAACCTGGGCCGGATGGTTTGTTAGTATTAAGATTTTTTTTCCAAAAACGTAATATTGCTAATTCTTTTTCTTCTTCTTCTCGAACACTGGATGGGAACGCCAGCTCCCTTACCGTAAACATTCGCAGTACGTCGTGCAAGTTTTGCATGTCATACGTCATGGATCTCCAAGGACCGTGTGTGTGTGTGTGTGTGTGTGTGTGTGTGTGTGTGTGTGTACAGGCATAAAGCCTTGCGAATTTTCTGGGATCCCCAGTGAGGCAATCTTTTTTTTTTGTTTTTTGTTTTTTTGAAGGGTTCAAGTTTGTTTCAAAGTAAGGCGACAGCAGGCGGAAATTAGATCTTCAGAGTGCGCCCCCCCCCCCCCCTTTTTTTTTTTTTTTAAACAGGAATAAAACCTTGCGGAGTGTCGCGGATCTCTAGGGATTTATGCTTTTTTCTGCAGGATTCGAGTTAGTTTCAAAGTGAGGCGAGTGCAGGCAGAAAATCAAGACAAACTTAAAAGAAAAATTATGATACCGCCGAACGAAAGATAGGAAACAAAACAAATTACACAAGACATTAGTTTCTTTCGTTCGGCGACATTGCAAATTTTTCTCTTCACTTTGAAGGATTAAAACCTTGCCGTACGCCGTGTGTCTTAAGGTACCCATATTTCTACTGAAGGAGTGAAGCTTTGGCATAGTTTTCTCCTTGTTGCCAAAAAGGCAGATTCATAGACATTTGTTGGCATAGCTTAATTTTTTTTTTTTCATTATCAAGTAAAAAATCATGAGTGCAGGTCATTTAATAGGCCTACGTACGACGTACGGGAAAGGTTAAAGATCTTTCGCTTAATTCAACCGATTCATTGCTAGCTGTATGAAGTACAGGATCCTTATCATCTGTTAAGTTACACTGGTTGCTGGACAAATGAGTAAACTTTTTTTTCTGTGTACTTGAATAATGCATATTTTTCTGTTTACCGCAAGAAGTGGTGTAGCCTAATTGTCTGGGCAGTGCCTTCAGAAGAAGAAAAACTCACAAACTGTCGTACAATTCTCCACCAGCCGGTCGACAAAAGTTACAGGAATCCATAATTTTGTCCTTTAATTCGTTATAATGCTCTAAAAAAAATTTATTTACTTTGTCAACCATTTTGTTCCGAATGTTACGAAGATGTCTCCTAAAAGTTCGTAAATTTGCAGGCCTATGTATAGTCGTTCTCATATATTCATTTCTCTTCTTTATGAAGTTTTTATCATTCCTCTTCTTGACGAGTCTTTTATGATGTCTCTTCTTGACGAGTCTTTTATGATGTCTCTTCTTGACGAGTCTTTTACCATGTCTCTTCTTGACGAGTCTTTTACCATTTCTCTTCTTGATGAGTCTTTACCATTTCTCTTCTTGACGAGCCTTTTACCATTTCTCTTCTTGACGAGTCTTTTACCATTTCTCTTCTTCATGAGTCTTTACCATGTCTCTTCTTGACGAGTCTTTTACCATTTCTCTTCTTGATAAGTCTTTTACCATGTCTCTTCTTGACGAGTCTTTTACCATTTCTCTTCTTGATGAGTCTTTACCATTTCTCTTCTTGACGAGTCTTTACCATTTCTCTTCTTGATGAGTCTTTACCATGTCTCTTCTTGACGAGTCTTTTACCATTTCTCTTCTTGATGAGTCCTTTACCATGTCTCTTCTTGATGAAGTTTTTATCATTCCTCTTCTTGATGAGTCTTTTACCATGTCTCTTCTTGACGAGTCTTTTACCATGTCTCTTCTTGGTGAGTCTTTACCATGTCTCTTCTTGACGAATCTTTTACCATTTCTCTCCTTGATGAGTCTTTTACCATGTCTCTTCTTGACGAGTCTTTTACCATTTCTCTTCTTGATGAGTCTTTTACCATTTCTCTTCTTGATGAGTCTTTACCATTTCTCTTCTTGACGAGCCTTTTACCATTTCTCTTCTTGACGAGTCTTTTACCATTTCTCTTCTTCATGTGTCTTTACCATGTCTCTTCTTGACGAGTCTTTTACCATTTCTCTTCTTGATACGTCTTTTACCATGTCTCTTCTTGACGAGTCTTTTACCATTTCTCTTCTTGATGAGTCTTTACCATTTCTCTTCTTGACGAGTCTTTACCATTTCTCTTCTTGATGAGTCCTTACCATGTCTCTTCTTGACGAGTCTTTTACCATTTCTCTTCTTGATGAGTCCTTTACCATGTCTCTTCTTGATGAAGTTTTTATCATTCCTCTTCTTGATGAGTCTTTTACCATGTCTCTTCTTGACGAGTCTTTTACCATGTCTCTTCTTGGTGAGTCTTTACCATGTCTCTTCTTGACGAATCTTTTACCATTTCTCTTCTTGATGAGTCTTTTACCATGTCTCTTCTTGACGAGTCTTTTACCATTTCTCTTCTCGATGAGTCTTTACCATGTCTCTTCTTGACGAGTCTTTTACCATTTCTCTTCTTGATGAGTCCTTTACCATGTCTCTTCTTGATGAAGTTTTTATCATTCCTCTTCTTGATGAGTCTTTTACCATGTCTCTTCTTGACGAGTCTTTTACCATTTCTCTTCTTGGTGAGTCTTTACCATGTCTCTTCTTGACGAGTCTTTTACCATTTCTCTTCTTGATGAGTCCTTTACCATGTCTCTTCTTGACGAGTCTTTTACCATTTCTCTTCTTGATGAGTCTTTTACCATTTCTCTTCTTGATGAGTCTTTCACCATTTCTCTTCTTGATGAGTCTTTTACCATGTCTCTTCTTGATGAGTCTTCTACCGCGTCTATTCGTGATGAGTCTTCTACCATGTCTCTTCTTGACGAGTCCTTTACCGAGTCTTTTACCATTTCTCTTCTTGATGAGTCTTTACCGATTCTCATCTTGATGGGTCTTTACCCATTTCTCATTTTGATGAATCTTTATTATGTCTCTTCTTGACGAATCTTGGTCATTTCTCATCTTGATGAGTCTTTGTCATTTATTGATGAGTCTTTGTCATCTATTGATGAGTCTTTGTCATTTCTTGGTGAGTCTTTGTCATTTCTCTACTCTATGAGTCCTCACCAATTTTCTCTTCTCGCTGAGTCTTTTAACCCCATTATTGAACCAAGTAGCATCTTTTGCCCTAAATGTTGGCATACCGTCTTCGAAGGATTGCATTGTCTTGCTTACTAACTGCAATCTTTCAATGAACACCTTACACGTAACGTCTTCCTCTCTCCCTTTTTTCCCCGTCTCATGATCTTCCATTACCTTCAGTGAGTCACTCCCACAAAGTTTATTTTGGTCTTTCAGTAAAAACACACGGACAGGTGCCCCGCCTCAACCCTAGAACAGCGGACAAGGAATTCCACAAATCGTTAGAAGACAACCCACCAGATAAGTCACTGCACTGCTTCCGAGCCGAGTCACTTCTCGGATGGCGTACAGTGGTGTCGTCTGCTCTGATCCAACTGAATCTCCCACGTGTAAACGCGGACAGAGCGAGAGACGGCATACCAAGGGAGACTACCCGGTCCATGGTGGTTGATGCAATAGCGACATGAACAGTGAACATGGCACATGCTGACAGTGAAAGAAGCGTGTTAGAAAGACGTCAGACATTCACAGCCCTGAAGGTTCGGATTGTAGATAAGAATTATTAGGCTAATAATATGTGATCTTTTATTGGAACTTTTGATTTTGTCCTCGTTGTGAAACCTTTCTCAAACTTTCTCTCCACCTCTTTTCCCCAGCACAAAACTTGTGCTGCACCAGGTGTTCGACTGTCTTGATTCTGTCACTGTCCGCCTTTCGTTTGGCGGCTTTAATCAAGACTAGAACTGGTGTTGAAAATACCCAAGATGATATATTCCTCTATAAGCTTATAAATGACTTTTGATGTGAAAGCCAACGCTTGATCTTTTTTTCTAAACGAACATCTCCTTTTTTATCACTTTCGTTTTCCGTGTGATATGTTTATAAATATTTTACTTTTATATTGTCTGTTGAATCAATATCGTTTTTTTTTTTTTCCAAACTGTTTTGAAGTCACACACACACACAACACACACACACACACACACACACACACACACACACACACACACACACACGCACACACACACACACCACGCACGCACGCACGCACGCACGCACGGACGCATGCACGCACGCGCGCACACACACACACACACACACACACACACATGCACGTACGTGCGCGCGTGAGTGTATACATGTATGTATGTGTTTGTGCGTGCGGGCGGGCGTGCATGCGGGCGTGTGTACATGTGTGCTGGCGCGCGGGCTTGTGTGTGTGCGTGCGTGCGTGCGTGCGTGCGTGTGTGTGTGTGTGTGTGTGTGTGTGTGTGTGTGTGCCGGAATTTGGCAGGCTTCACTGACTTTTACGTGGTAGCCAGACATGTATGTAGGATATGATCTGCCTTTGTCTCCCTTTCCAGTGTTGCAAGCTTTGTAACAAGAACCAGGCCACTTACACCGTCCTCCTTTGTGTGTGCGCGCGTGCGCGCGCGAAACACACACACACACACACACACACACACACACACACACACACACACACACACACAACCACATCCATCTTGGTTATCCCCCCCATCCCCTCCCGCACCCCACCCCCACCCCCACCTCCACCCATCCCCCTTCTCTATCTGCATGTATCAGTGCAAAATGCTGGGAATCCCATCAGTCGCTGTCAGATTTCAAAGATGGGAAACTGCGAGGGTGAGGGGAGAGGGCAAAGGGAGGGGCCGGAAGGGAGGTGTGGGGGAAGGGGAGGTTAATGAAAGGGAGGACGAAGTAGGGGAGGGGTGGGGGGAGAATTGTGGAGGGGGGAGGGGGGGAGGCCTGACGATGATGTAATGGAAAAGAGCAGTCTTTGATGAAGTAGATCTTTTTAAAGGAGGACGCTCATATTCCCTGGAGTACAATGGGGTTGATAGGTTCCCTCCTATAGACTAGTTAAGGACAGTACAATGGGGTTGACAGGTTCACTCCTGTAGACTAGTTAAGGACAGTACAATGGGATTGACAGGTTCCCTCCTATAGACTAGTTAAGGACAGTACAATGGGGTTGACAGGTTCCCTCCTATAGACTAGTTAAGGACAGTACAATGGGGTTGACAGGTTCCCTCCTATAGACTAGTTAAGAACAGTACAATGGGATTGACAGGCTCCGTCCTATAGACTAGGTAAGTACAGTACAATGGGGTTGACAGGTTCCCTCCTATAGACTAGGTAAGGACAGTACAATGGAGTTGACAGGTTCCGTCCTATAGACTAGTTAAGGACAGTACAATGGGGTTGACAGGTTCCCTCCTATAGACTAGTTAAGGACAGTACAATGGGGTTGACAGGTTCCCTCCTATAGACTAGTTAAGGACAGTACAATGGGGTTGACAGGTTCACTCCTATAGACTAGTTAAGGACAGTACAATGGGGTTGACAGGCTCCCTCCTATAGACTAGTTAAGGACAGTACAATGGAGTTGACAGGTTCCCTCCTATAGACTAGTTAAGGACAGTACAATGGGGTTGACAGGTTCCCTCCTATAGACTAGTTAAGGACAGAACAATGGAGTTGACAGGTTCCCTCCTATAGACTAGTTAAGGACAGTACAATGGAGTTGACAGGTTCACTCCTGTATAGTTAAGGACAGTACAATGGGGTTGACAGGTTCCCTCCTATATAGTTAAGGACAGTACAATGGAGTTGACAGGTTCCCTCCTATATAGTTAAGGACAGTACGATGGGGTTGACAGGTTCCCTCCTATAGACTAGTTAAGGACAGTACAATGGGGTTGACAGGTTCCCTCCTATAGACTAGTTAAGGACAGTACAATGGAGTTGACAGGTTCCCTCCTATATAGTTAAGGACAGTACAATGGAGTTGACAGGTTCCCTCCTATAGACTAGTTAAGGACAGTACAATGGGGTTGACAGGTTCCCTCCTATAGACTAGTTAAGGACAGTACAATGGAGTTGACAGGTTCCCGTCTATAGACTAGTTAAGGACAGTACAATGGAGTTGACAGGTTCCCTCCTATATAGTTAAGGACAGTACAATGGGGCTGACAGATTCCCTCCTATAGACTAATTAAGTACAGTACAATGGGGTTGACAGGTTCCCGCCTATAAGACTAGTTAAGGACAGTACAATGGAGTTGACAGGTTCCCTCCTATAGACTAGTTAAGGACAGTACAATGGGGCTGACAGGTTCACTCCTATAGACTAGTTAAGGACAGTACAATGGGGTTGACAGGTTCCCTCCTATAGACTAGTTAAGAACAGTACAATGGGATTGACAGGTTCCGTCCTATAGACTAGGTAAGTACAGTACAATGGGGTTGACAGGTTCCCTCCTATAGACTAGGTAAGGACAGTACAATGGAGTTGACAGGTTCCGTCCTATAGACTAGTTAAGGACAGTACAATGGGGTTGACAGGTTCACTCCTGTATAGTTAAGGACAGTACAATGGGGTTGACAGGTTCCCTCCTATAGACTAGTTAAGGACAGTACAATGGGGTTGACAGGTTCACTCCTATAGACTAGTTAAGGACAGTACAATGGGGTTGACAGGCTCCCTCCTATAGACTAGTTAAGGACAGTACAATGGAGTTGACAGGTTCCCTCCTATAGACTAGTTAAGGACAGTACAATGGGGTTGACAGGTTCCCTCCTATAGACTAGTTAAGGACAGAACAATGGAGTTGACAGGTTCCCTCCTATAGACTAGTTAAGGACAGTACAATGGAGTTGACAGGTTCACTCCTGTATAGTTAAGGACAGTACAATGGGGTTTACAGGTTCCCTCCTATAGACTAGTTAAGGACAGTACAATGGGGTTGACAGGTTCCCTCCTATAGACTAGTTAAGGACAGTACAATGGGGTTTACAGGTTCCCTCCTATAGACTAGTTAAGGACAGTACAATGGGGTTGACAGGTTCACTCCTATAGACTAGTTAAGGACAGTACAATGGGGTTGACAGGTTCCCTCCTATAGACTAGTTAAGGACAGTACAATGGGGTTGACAGGTTCACTCCTATAGACTAGTTAAGGACAGTACAATGGGGTTGACAGGCTCCCTCCTATAGACTAGTTAAGGACAGTACAATGGAGTTGACAGGTTCCCTCCTATAGACTAGTTAAGGACAGTACAATGGGGTTGACAGGTTCCCTCCTATAGACTAGTTAAGGACAGAACAATGGAGTTGACAGGTTCCCTCCTATAGACTAGTTAAGGACAGTACAATGGAGTTGACAGGTTCCACTCCTGTATAGTTAAGGACAGTACAATGGGGTTGACAGGTTCCCTCCTATATATAGTTAAAGGACAGTACAATGGAGTTGACAGGTTCCCTCCTATATAGTTAAGGACAGTACATGGGGTTGACAGGTTCCCTCCTATAGACTAGTTAAGGACAGTACAATGGGGTTGACAGGTTCCCTCCTATAGACTAGTTAAGGACAGTACAATGGAGTTGACAGGTTCCCTCCTATAATAGTTAAGGACAGTACAATGGAGTTGACAGGTTCCCTCCTATAGACTAGTTAAGGACAGTACAATGGGGTGACAGGTTTCCTCCTATAGACTAGTTAAGGACAGTACAATGGAGTTGACAGGTTCCCGTCTATAGACTAGTTAAGGACAGTACAATGGAGTTGCACAGGTTCCCTCCTATATAGTTAAGGACAGTACAATGGGGCTGACAGTTCCCTCCTATAGACTAATTAAGTACAGTACAATGGGGTTGACAGGTTCCCGCCTATAGACTAGTTAAGGACAGTACAATGGAGTTGACAGGTTCCTCCTATAGACTAGTTAAGGACAGTACAATGGGCTGACAGGTTCACTCCTATAGACTAGTTAAGGACAGTACAATGGGTTGACAGGTTCCCTCCTATAGACTAGTTAAGAACAGTACAATGGGATTGACAGGTTCCGTCCTATAGACTAGTTAAGGACAGTACAATGGAGTTGACAGGTTCCCTCCTATATAGTTAAGGACAGTACAATGGAGTGACAGGTTCCCTCCTATAGACTAGTTAAGGACAGTACAATGGGGTTGACAGGTTCCCTCCTATAGACTAGTTAAGGACAGTACAATGGAGTTGACAGGTTCCCGTCTATAGACTAGTTAAGGACAGTACAATGGAGTTGACAGGTTCCCTCCTATATAGTTAAGGACAGTACAATGGGGCTGACAGATTCCCTCCTATAGACTAATTAAGTACATTACAATGGGGTTGACAGGTTCCCGCCTATAAGACTAGTTAAGGACAGTACAATGGAGTTGACAGGTTCCCTCCTATAGACTAGTTAAGGACAGTACAATGGGGCTGACAGGTTCACTCCTATAGACTAGTTAAGGACAGTACAATGGGGTTGACAGGTTCCCTCCTATAGACTAGTTAAGAACAGTACAATGGGATTGACAGGTTCCCTCCTATAGACTAGTTAAGAACAGTACAATGGGATTGACAGGTTCCCTCCTATAGACTAGTTAAGGACAGTACAATGGGTTGACAGGTTCCCTCCTATAGACTAGTTAAGGACAGTACAATGGGGTTGACAGGTTCCCTCCTATAGACTAGGTAAGGACAGTACAATGGGGCTGACAGGTTCCCTCCTGTAGACTAGTTAAGGACAGTACAATGGAGTTGACAGGTTCACTCCTGTATAGTTAAGGACAGTACAATGGGGTTGACAGGTTCCCTCCTATATAGTTAAGGACAGTACAATGGAGTTGACAGGTTCCCTCCTATATAGTTAAGGACAGTACGATGGGGTTGACAGGTTCCCTCCTATAGACTAGTTAAGGACAGTACAATGGGGTTGACAGGTTCCCTCCTATAGACTAGTTAAGAACAGTACAATGGGGCTGACAGGTTCCCTCCTATAGACTAAGAACAGTACAATGGGGCTGACAGGTTCCCTCCTATAGACTAAGAACAGTACAATGGGGCTGACAGGTTCCCTCCTGTAGACTAGTTAAGGACAGTACAATGGGACTGTCAGGTACCACCCCCATCCACTCACCCCCACCCCAAAGACTGGCTAAGGACAGTACATGGGGTTGTCTGGTTCCCTCCCAAAACTGGCTCTAGACAATACCGTGGGGGTTGTAAGGTTCTCTCTGATGCATTGACTCAGGACAGTACAACGGGATTCTCAGGTGCACTCCCATATAATGAATGGCTCAAGACAGTACAATGTGGTTGTCAGGTTCTCTCTCATGCATTGACTCAAGACAGCACAATGGGATTCGCAGGTACACTCCCATACAATGGCTCCAGACAGTACAATGGGAACGGTAGGTTCCCTCCCATACACTGGCTTATGACAGTGCAAAACGGTGATCAGCTTCCCTCCCATATACTGATTCAGGACAGTATGAATGTAGTACAGATCAAACAATTAATCACAGGACGTTGTTTTTCAAGGCGATGGAGAGAAAACTGAAGGCGATGGCGCTTAGGTCAATGGAAGACCTGTTCTTTATGATGTTTGTCCCTTACAGGCAACAATTATCTTGTTTGTACTGTACAGTATGTGGATTTTAAACGGCTGAAAAGTTGAATAAAAAGACAACAGGTTGTCAACATCTGGGTTGAATCTGTTTTTCGCCTCTGTCTCTTCTACTTATGTATATTTACAGACCTACGTGTGTTCAGCTACGTCACTCTCCAAATTCTGTTAACTTTCTCACAACTGGCGAGTCCAATAACGAACAGTTTCTATTATCTGTGGCATATTTGATTCTGCTCTCACTGTGTCATCGCTAAACTTCAGCTTTTGGTCTGAATATATGTTTACTAAAAAAAATAAATAAATAAACAAAAAAAATTAAAAAATAAATAAAAAAGAGAGAGAGAGAGGGAGGGAGAGAGAGGGGAGGACACAGAGGGAGGGGGAGAGAGGGGGAGAGACAGAGACAGACAGACAGACAGACGGACAGACAGAGACAGAGAGACAGAATATTGAAATTCAAATGCCGAACAACAGCAAGCTACAAGATTATGATGATGTGTTCAGATAATTCTTCACATTACACACTCGTTCTTGCAGCAACGACAGGTAATGAACTACAAACAATGTAACAATAAGATACTGTACACATTCAAAGTGCACAAGGGAAAGAACCAAGATCAATAAACGCAAACAAATGCAAACACTACCACAGATCGCAACATTAAAGACACACAAAAACAACAAATATAAATAAAAGAAACACTCACACACAGAGGTGAACAAGTAAGGAGAGAGAGAGAGAGAGAGGGAGTGGGGGGGGAGAGAAGTTGGGGGGGGGGGTATGAAGAATGAGCAGTCGAAAGGATGTTGAAATGTGTTACAGAAATTGTGTGCCTTCTTATCTCGTGCTGCCATCGCTAGTAGTCGTTATTCCAGAAATGTCAAACGTTTCATGACGTAACGCTAACCCGTCAGGTTCAAAACCGTTTTGGCTGTTTTGAGAACATGGTGCTCTGCTTTAGGGAGAAGCTCATTATTCATTCGATGTCACGGTTTGATTGCCGCGAAGCAGAGTGTCTTTGTGAATAAAATTATCTGTCTGTCTGTCCGTCTGTCTGCCTCTCTGTCTGCCTCTCTGTCTGCCTGTCTGTCTGTCTGTCTGTCCATCCGTCCATCCATCAATCTCTCTCTCTCTCTCTCTCTCTCTCTCTTCTCTCTCTCTCTCTCTCGATGTTGGGTATGTGTTCCAAAGCTATCCTTACTCCTTAAGAAAAAAAAGTCCAAACTCCCTTTCTATCCCAACTTCCGCTGAGCCCCAAGGAAAGGAATGGATGGGACACCATACCACACCACATCACACATCACCACACCACATCACACCGCACCACATCACACCAACACCACATCACACCAACATCACATCACACCACAGCACACCACATCACACCAACACCACATCACATCACACCAAACCACATCACACCACAACACATCACACCACACCACACCACCCCACATCACACCACATCACACCAAACCACACCACATCACACCACAGCAACACCACAACACAACACACCACATCACATTACACCACACCACATCATACCACACTACATCACACCAACATCACACCACACCACATCACACCAACACCACATCACACCACACCAACACCAACACCACATCACACCAACACCACACCACATCACACAAACACAACACCACATCACACAACACCACACCACATCACACAAACACACACCAACACCACACCACATCACACCACATCACATCACACTACACTACATCACACCAACACCACACCACACCACACCACACCACATCACACCAACACCACACTACACCACATCACATCACACCAACACCACACCATACCACACCACACCACATCACACCCACACCACATCACACCAACACCACACCACACTACACCACATCACACCAACACCACACCACACTACACCACATCACACCGACACCACACCACATCAAACCACACTACACCACCACCACACCACACCACACCACACCACATTACACCACATCACACCACATCACACACACCACATCACACCACACCACACCACACCAAACTACACCACACCACACTACACCACACCACACTACACCACACTACACCACACCACACCGCACTACACCACACCACACCACACCACACCGCACACAAGAACTGACAATGAAAAAGAGAACAAAACTCGATGTTGAAAAAGGACGAGGAGACAAAGAACGCAAAGATAAACTGAAGGATGAATAATGAGAAGACACGCTGAAGAGAAACAGAAGATCTACAGACACAAACGGTCTCGTCTCTCAAACGCTCATTCCACGATACATTTAAACTGAATTAGCTGGAGGTTTAATGGTGAAGAACTGCTGCACTAGAAATACTCTCTCTCTCTCTCTCTCTCTCTCTCTCTCTCTCTCTCCTCTCTCTCTCTCTCTCTCTCTCTCTCTCACCACACACACACACACACACACACACACACACACACACACACACACACACACACACATCCTGGAGCGGTCGGCAGTTGGAGCCATTGTAAATAAAGAAGCTGTTGCACAGCATATAAATATTCTGTCCTGGCTGGTTATTTATTGAGGAACAGCGGTGGGAGACGAATACGCTGAAAGGTCCATTTTTCGCACACTCATGCACTCCCAGAATCACTGATTAAAAAGAACAACAGCTAAGATTTCTAAAAGCAGGTTTTGTTCTCCACGAAACCATGTATGCGTATTTATTGCTGTGTTGTTGTACATTTTTGTTACGTTTTTGAGCAAGGGTTTTTGTTACAATTTATATACCCTATATTTGACAGCTTCCTTCAAATGAGGTAATGGTCTTTTTGAGTGCAATACGGGAGTCATTTTATTTCCCAGAATTATACCAAAATGAGACAGAGACACCCCCCCCCCCCCCCAAACACATTGTGTGTGTGAGAGTGTGTGTGTGTGTGTGTGTGTGTGTGTGTGTGTGTGTGTGTGTGTGTGTGTGTGTGTGTGTGTGCGTACCCCTAAGTCTGTCCCAGTTTGTAAACAATAAATCCATTGGCAATTTGCTATGCAACAATTTCAAAGCTGGATGGAAAGACAAGAGGAAAATGAAGGAAAATGGAGTATGAACGATGACAGTGGCGACACACAAGACCTTTCATACATTACCTCCCCTTGCCAACAGACAGAAAAAGTAAAAAAAAAAAAAAAAAAAAAGAAAGGGAACAGGGGAGAGGAAATGGGGAAGGGGGGGGGGAGGAGACAGAGTACCTGTTGAAACCGTCATCGTCATGATACCTGCTCCAAAATCTCTTTTCAGTATCACTATTTACAAATATAACCACTGTACTGTTTCCATGGAATTCATTCATTCATTATGAATATAGCGCCTATCATCGGCTAGAGACCAAGCTCCAAGCGCTTTGCAAGCCACACTCGTTTACACAACGGGCTGCCTACCTGAGTAGTGGCGACTGAAGAGCTACCACCTGACGCTTCATTCAGTTGTTTCCTGTGTCATCCAGTCAATGTCGCTCTCTCAATTTTCTTACTTCTTT
>CM065724.1:9246572-9251572 GCA_033310375.1 Conus canariensis | reverse complement strand
TGAGAGTAAGAAAGGCGGTTGACGAAGTTTTCCTGTTGTCCATTTTCGCTGGAACCGAACTCTCGGCCTCTGCTACTCAGAGGCCTCTCCGTCTTCTCCACCAAGCCCCTTCTGCCTCTCTGACTCTCTTTAGCTGCGTCAATCCCTGTGCTCCATATGACGCAGGGAGAAGGGAAGGGGTGGCTTGTTTATGCAGCGGAAAAGTGCACACAGACAGACAGACAGAGAGCCCAAGCAGAAGAAAGGGGAAAGACTCCTTCCACTTCTTCTTTCTGAACCCTCCCCTCCCTCCCCTCACCCCATCCCCCCACGCCCCGCGCGCCCCTGCCACCACCTCCTCTCCTTCACTTCCGCCTCACTTCCCCTGCCGTCTTCTTTTCCCCATCCCTTTCCGTTTCTTCCACCCATCCCTTCGTGGGTGAAAAAGCAGAGAGATAGGAGCGCCACGTTAGAGTGTGGGCAGACACGTTACAATGCTCTGACACCAGAGACAGGTGTATCTAAAGAGACAGCATCCCGCCAAGTGGGGAGGTTGGGATTTCCTTTGTGACGGCTTGGATATACAGGTCACTGCAACCGCCCTTCTCCTCCCCCTACCACGCACCCACCCCCTCTCTCTCTGTCTCTGTCTCTGTCTGTCTCTCTCTCCTGTTTCTGTCTCTGTCTCTGTCTCTGTCTCTCTCTCTCTCTCTCTCTCTCTCTCTCTGAATTGTCAGTGTGAATGATATGTGCTGAAATAATGTATGCATGACAAGGACAGATTATAAGACTAGGCTTTGGCCTAAAATCTTCATCCTTGCGTATTAAAGATCAGTCAATCAATCTCTCTCTCTCTCTCTCTCTTCTCTCTCTCTCTCTCTCTCTCTCTCTCTCTTTCTCTCTCTCTGTCTGTCTGTCTGTCTCTCTGTCTCTCTGTCTGTCTGTCCTCTCTCTCTCTCTCTCTCTCTCTCTCTCTCTCTCTCTCTCTCTCTCTCTCTCTCTCTCTCTCTCCTGAATTGTCAGTGTGAATGATATGTGCTGAAATAATGTATGCATGACAAGGACAGATTGTAAGACTAGGCTTTGGCCTAAAATCTTCATCCTTGCGTATTAAAGATCAGTCAGTCTCTCTCCTCTCTCTCTCTCTCTCTCTCTCTCTCTCTCCTCTCTCTCTCTCTCTCTCTCTCTCTCTCTGACGTGTGCAAAAGGTTCTTCTCTCACTAACATAAAGGAAGAATCGAGAATGTTTTTTGCACTGATGTGTTTATATGGATTATAAACGAACCATGTAAACTAATTATTGGGATTCTGATAACATTAGCTTGTTTGTCATGAGTAGTTTTTTGTTTTGTTTTGTTTTGTTTTGTTTTGTTTTCTGAAGAGTGGCGTGAACCTGCTGCTCTTTTGCCACTGTGTACGAAAGCAGTTCCATCATTACATGACTGGAGCGTTTGTTTGTGGAGCTGAAGGTGTTGTTCGTCTATGGAGCTGAAGGTGTTGTTCGTCTGTGGAGCTGAAGGTGTTGTTTGTGTGTGGAGCTGAAGGTGTTGTTTGTCTGTGGAGTTGTCAGTGTTGTTTGTCTGTGGAGCTGACAGTGTTGTTTTTTCTGTGGAGCTGTCGGTGTTGTTTGTCTGTGGAGATGACAGTGTTGTTTGTCTGTAGAGCTGTCGGTGTTGTTTGTGTGTAGAGCTGTCGGTGTTGTTTGTCTGTAGAGCTGTCGGTGTTGTCTGTGGAGCTGACAGTGTTGTTTGTCTGTGGAGTTGAAGGTGTTGTTTGTCTGTGGAGCTGACAGTGTTGTCTGTCTGTGGAGCTGACAGCGTTGTTTGTCTGTGGAGCTGACAGTGTTGTTTGTCTGTGGAGCTGACAGCGTTGTTTGTCTGTGGAGCTGACGGTGTTGTTTGTCTGTGGAGCTGAAGGTGTTGTTTGTCTGTGGAGCTGACAGTGTTGTTTGTCTGTGGAGCTGACAGTGTTGTTTGTATGTGGAGCTGAAGGTGTTGTTTGTCTATGGAGCTGACAGTGTTGTTTGTCTGTGGAGCTGACAGTGTTGTTTGTATGTGGAGCTGACAGCGTTGTTTGTCTGTGGAGCTGATAGTGTTGTTTGTCTGTGGAGCTGAAGGTGTTGTTTGTCTGTGGAGCTGTCGGTGTTGTTTGTCTGTGGAGCTGAAGGTGTTGTTTGTCTGTGGAGCTGAAGGTGTTGTTTCTCTGTGGAGCTGACGACGTTGTTTGTATGTGGAGCTGACGGTGTTGTTTGTATGTGGAGCTGAAGGTGTTGTTTGTCTATGGAGCTGACAGCGTTGTTTGTCTGTGGAGCTGACAGTGTTGTTTGTATGTGGAGCTGAAGGTGTTGTTTGTCTGTGGAGCTGACAGTGTTGTTTGTATGTGGAGCTGAAGGTGTTGTTTGTCTATGGAGCTGACAGTGTTGTTTGTCTGTGGAGCTGACAGTGTTGTTTGTATGTGGAGCTGACAGCGTTGTTTGTCTGCGGAGCTGACAGTGTTGTTTGTCTGTGGAGCTGACAGCGTTGTTTGTCTGTGGAGCTGTCGGTGTTGTTTGTCTGTGGAGCTGAAGGTGTTGTTTGTCTATGGAGCTGAAGTGTTGTTTGTCTGTGGAGCTGACAGTGTTGTTTGTCTGTGGAGCTGACGGTGTTGTTTGTCTGTGGAGCTGACGGTGTTGTTTGTTATGTGGAGCTGATGGTGTTGTTTGTCTTGGAGCTGACAGTGTTGTTTGTCTGTGGAGCTGACGGTGTTGTTTGTCTATGGAGCTGACGTGTTGTTTGTCTATGGAGCTGACGGTGTTGTTTGTCTGTGGAGCTGACGGTGTTGTTTGTCTGTGGAGCTGACGGTGTTGTTTGTCTGTGGAGCTGACGGTGTTGTTTGTCTAGTGGAGCTGACGGTGTTGTTTGTCTGTGGAGCTGACGGTGTTGTTTGTCTGTGGAGCTGACGGTTTGTTTGTCTGTGGAGCTGACGGTGTTGTTTGTCTGTGGAGCTGACGGTGTTGTTTGTCTGTGGAGCTGACAGTGTTGTTTGTCTGTGGAGCTGACGGTGTTGTTTGTCTGTGGAGCTGACGGTGTTGTTTGTCGGTGGAGCTGACGGTGTTGTTGAAAGCATGTGTGGTGGGATCGGGATTTCACGGCTTGGAAACCGCCCAGCAGTACACGGGGACCTGATTCAGGCGAGGGAAGGTTAATGCAGGTGGAAGGAGAGGGATGGATTCTGCCTTCTGTTATGCTGTGCGTCACACACACACACACACATACACACACACACACACACACACACACACACACACACACACACACACACACACACACACACACACACACACACACACACACACACACACACACCGAATTACCTCACCGACAAACAGCGTTGTCTGTCCTTCCATCTATGCATCTAACAATACAACAAAGAGGGAATTAAAAGCACTGATTATATTTCTAAGGGACAAAGCCTGAATTCAACAAGTCTTGTATCTAAAGTTTGGACAAATACCACGCCAAGTTACATTTGGACTCTGTTTACTTGACTGAAAAGCAGTTGTGCATTGCACACACACAAAAAATTCTTTTCCCTATTCTGGCACTGATCAATGCAAAACAAGCCTAGCTTGCTCAGGACCACATGTCTGGAATTCATTCCATTTACAGAGAGAGAGAGAGAGAGAGAGAGAGAGAGAGAGAGAGAGAGAGTGAGGAGAGAGAGAGAGAGAGGAGAGAGAGAGAGAGAGAGAAGAGAGAGAGAGACAGAAGAGACAGACAGACAGACAGACAGAGGCAGAAGAGAGAGAGAGAGAGAGAGAGAAGAGAGAGGAGAGAGAGAGAGGGAGAGAGAGAGAGAGAGAGAGAGAGAGAGAGAGAGAGAGAGAGAGACAAGACAAGACAAGACAAGACAAATGTTTTAATTGAACTAGGCCACATGCCCGTGTCAATGGGAACAGAGGGAGGGGGTAGAAACAAAATCAAACTGATCGCAAATGAAATAAGTAAGGAAAGAAATCAATGCATCGTCAAATACAGTATATGCATAAACACACAAAACTAAACAATAAATCTCGCGAACATAATCAGCGATCGTTGACCATGTTCACTCTCTCTCTCTCTCTCTCTCTCTCTCTCTCTCTCTCTCTCTCTCTCTCACACACACACACACACACACACACACACACACACACACACACACACACACACACACACACACACCTCAATCACACGCTATCGGTGTGATATTATTAAGGCAACTTTGACGGTGCATGCAGGAACAATGGTTCTAAGTCACATCAGTCTGTCCACATCTGACTTCAAGAGCTTTCGTTATGAATGTAGCCACAGCATTACAGATTTTTCCGTTAGCGAGCAGTAACGACATCTTAAAAGCCGATGGTCGTCTATAAAACTTGAAAGGTATGTAACGCTCGCGAATAACTTTGTACTTAGGACATACTATCAGAAAATGGTATTCGGATTCCAACTCACGGACAAAACGGACAGCACAGTGCTTCACGGGGGACGCTCGAATACCACAGTTTGTGTGTGTTCAAACAGGATACACCAAGTCTGAACCGTATCAAGTTTTTACCACTGCTCACGTTGTTTACAGTGAATAGATAATTTGGCATTTCCCAAAACTGCTTAAAAGAAAAATAAAAGAGAAATCGGTCCTTAGATTCTATGTAGCTATACCATTCTTGTAAATGACAATCGATTAGCCGACTTTTGAATTTTGAAAGGAAAACTTTTACGTTGGGAACTCCTTGATTTTCCCATACATATCCAAAACCGTAACGGTTTAATGTGAGGCAGACTGATGTAACCCAATTGTTTTTACCCCGGCAATGTAAATCATATAACATTTTATACGCTTTTTTGGGAAGACGATTGTCAGGCATATTAACGACATGTATCCAATACTTCACGCATTTAGTATAAATATTTATATAAAGTGGAAACCTACCAGTTTCTCCATAAACCAAGGCATTAGGCGCTTTTATAGAAACATTCAGGAATCTCTTGAGTGCAAACAAA
>CM065724.1:9236572-9241572 GCA_033310375.1 Conus canariensis | reverse complement strand
ATTGATAAAGCTCCGCCCCAAAAAACGTTGCCAAACTACGAATCACAAGACACGTTTCGACTTCTTAGGTCTTCTTCAGGCAAGATACAAAACACTCAGGACAACGAAAGTGAACGAGCAATCAATTATCTTCATCCAATTCGGCGCCAGATGGGCGGAGCTTTATCAATATTTTTTTTTTTTCAAATTTGTTTAGATTTCTGCCTGCAGTGGCCTCGCTGTGCAGCTAGATACTATGAGTTGGACAATATCTTGTGTTCAGTGGAAAGACACACTGTCCAAACTATGTTGAACAATGCCATTTTCATGTAGAAAGACAATAGTTGTCTGAGAATGCATGCCTTTTTAAATGGGGAAAGATGTATGGCTTTGCTTTTTGACAACATCTTGTTTTCATGTGGAAAGACAAGTTGTGCACATTGTGTTGAACAATGCTTCTTTTTTTATGGACAGGTATGTGTTATACACTTTATGTTGGATGATTCCTGTTTTCCTCTAGAAAGACACAGGTTTGATAGATTGTGCCAAAAACTTTTATTTTCCTTTTGGAAAGACCTCACAACAACAACAACAACAATGATAATAATAATGATATTAATAATAAATAATAATAATAATAATAATAATAATGATAAATAATAATAATAATAATAAGGATGATAATGAAAAGAAGAAGAAGAACAACAACAACGACAACGACGACGACGACGACGAGGATGATGATGATGATGATGATGATGATGATGACGACGACGACGACGACGATGATGATGACGACGATAACGATGATGACGACGACAACAACAACGATGATAATAATAATAACAATGATATGATGATGATAATGATGGTGATGATGATGATGGTGATGATGATGATGATGATGATGATGATGATGATGATGATGATGATGATGATGATGATGAGAAGAAAGGCCGGGGTAAATCAGACAAAATCTATGGGGAACTGTTAGTTTGGAAAAGCGAGGAGTAATCGCCTACATGTTGCTTAGATAGCCGCCGATTAGGCTGAGCGTGTTGCGTAAACGTCTTACCGCATAAAGATAGTTTTTACACTGTCATAAAGATAGTTTTTACACTGTCATATAGTTTTTACACTGTCATAAAGATAGTTTTTACACTGTCATAAAGATAGTTTTTACACTGTCATAAAGATAGTTTTTACACTGTCATAAAGACAGTTTTTACACTGTCATAAAGATGGTTTTTACACTGTCATAAAGACAGTTTTCACACTGTCATAAAGACAGTTTTTACACTGTCATAAAGATAGTTTTTACAGTGTCATAAAGACAGTTTTTACACTGTCATAAAGACAGTTTTTACACTGTCATAAAGATAGTCATAAAGACAGTTTTTACAGTGTCATAAAGACAGTTTTTACAGTGTCATAAAGACAGTTTGTACACTGTCATAAAGATAGTTTTTACACTGTCATAAAGGCAGTTTTTACACTGTCATAAAGACAGTTTTTACACTGTACACGTAAAACATCACCATGCCCAAAGCACACGCAGACAACACCACGGCAGTTTTGTGGCACGGTTGTAACTAAAGAGTGTGATACGAGTTTCTTTCTACTGATGCATGGGTAAACCATTGACTTCCGGTAATAGGCCGGAGGACGTCCGGGAAAGACCGGAGGACACTGGGAAAGACCAGAACCAAGGGCTCTGTGGGCTGGCTCCCCACTTTGCCTTAAACATGTGGCTACTAAGAATAAAAGGAAAAGATGCTCCCAGGATTCACCGAAAGGGGGAGAGAATGATGAATCCATCGGTGCTCAACCAATCATGACTGCAAATCCCAAACGGACTATGAACATGGACCAAATGGAATATCCATGTGTCTGTGGAAAGCGTTTCGCTACCACCCGTGGCATGAAGATCCACAGAACAAAGATGGGATGTGTGAAGACTCATCTGAATGAGCAGCAGCGCACTGCATCAGCAGATAAGACGTCGGAAGACCAAGGCCAGGATTTAAACCACAGTGCCAAGGACATCCACGCTGTTGGTTCGGATGAGGAATTTGCACAGGCCCTCGATGCCAGGCGCCTGAAACTCAACCTGCCACGAGCAAACGAAACTGAAGATTGGGAGAAACTGGATGCAAAAATCGTCCAAAGACTCGATGCACTGATAGGGAAAAGCACCCTGGAACCCAAACTAGCCACATATGGGGACATTGTGTATGCCACATGTAGAGACGCCTATGGAGCAAAACTACCCAAAGAGAAAACACCTCCAAAGAAATCCAGACGCCAAGAAAAGATGGACAAGATCAGGGTCCGAAAGAAAAACCTCAAGATGCAAATGAAGACCGCACTGCCAGCTGAAAAACAAGGCTTGGAAAAACTGTGGAAAGACCTGAAAGAAAAACACTGCGCCCTCAGCAAAGCGGAATCTGCGAGGAAGAGGAAGAGCAAAAAGAAGAAGACACAAGAGCGCTTCTTCAGAGACCCCTTCCAGTTTGCCAGAACACTGTTTGAGCAGCCAAAATCTGGGACCCTAAGTGTGGACAAAGGAGTTCTTGAGCAGCATCTGAGGAAAACATACTCTGACCCACAGAGCAAAGCACCACTCGACATTCAAGGTCTGGTGTGGCCAACCAACCCTGAGGAACAGTTCAATGGCAAGCCTCCAACGTTGGCGGAAATCAAGAAGGTGGTCGACAAAGCCAGAGCCAAATCATCACCAGGGCCAAACGGAATACCTTACCAGCTTTACAAGAAATGTCCCAAGGTGCTGGAGTGGCTCCACAGGCTGCTGCGATCGGCTTGGAGAAACCAGAAGATCAGCGGCCAGTGGATGACGGCAGATGGTGTGTACATCCCCAAAGAGCAAAACTCAAGTGACATCAGCCAGTTCAGGCCAATATCACTACTGAACGTCGAAGGGAAAATCTTCTTCTCTGTCATGGCAGCAAGGCTGACCAAGTACCTGATGGAAAACAAGTACTTGGATGTGTCCGTCCAGAAAGGTGGAATCCCAGGCGTGGCTGGCTGTGTAGAACACGCCACAATGATCTGGGACGCAATCCAAAAAGCAAAAACAGAAAAGAGAGACCTGGACGTAGTGTGGCTTGATCTGGCAAACGCATATGGATCTGTACCCCATGAGATGATACAGTTGGCTCTTGAGATGTACCATGTGCCAAAGAACATCCGCGACATGCTCAAGAAGTACTTCAATGGCTTCTCAATGCGGTTCTCTACCAAGGAGTACACAACAGACTGGATCAACTTGGAAGTGGGTATTGCAATGGGCTGTGCAATTTCCCCAATACTGTTCGTGCTGGCAATGGAACTCATCTTGAAAGCAGCAACAAACAACGCGAGACAAACAGACCTTGGCGATGGATACAAGATGCCTCCTCTCAAGGCCTTCATGGACGACACTACAGTGATTTCATCCAGAGAAGACGAGACACGTCATGTGCTGGAGAGGCTGGACAACATAGTTGCCTCATCCAGAATGAAGTTCAAGCCAAAGAAATCATGGAGTCTCTCACTGAGGAAAGGAAAAGTGGCCGGATCTGTGGTCTTCAGTGTTGCCAACTAGGCCATTCCAACAGTCACAGAAGAACCAGTCAAGAGCCTTAGAAGATGGTATGATGATACGCTGAAAGACACACAAAGAGCAAAAGAAACCAAGCAGATGGCGGAGGAAGGCTTGGAGACCATTGACCAGTGTGGGCTCCCTGGCAAATACAAGGTCTGGTGTCTGCAGTTCATGCTGATACCAAAGCTCCTATGGCCTCTGATGATATACGACATCTGCACCAGCATAGTGGAGGCAATGGAAGCCAAAATCAACAAGTTCGCAAGGAAATGGCTTGGTGTCCCACCCTGTCTGACTGACATAGCGCTGTACTGTCGCCAAGCAAAGCTGAAACTACCACTGAAATCCATCCTGGAGGAATACAAAGCAGGGAAGATCAGACTTCAAAGCATGCTGGAGGACTCAGGAGACAAGGTGGTAGAAGCAATCAAGCCCCAGCTGAAGACAGGCAGAAAATGGAAAGTTCAAGAGGCGATGGATTCTGCAAAAGAAAGTCTCAAGATCAGAGAAATAACAGGACACACACAGACCAACAGACAAGGACTGGGGTGACCAAAACTGAATGGTGGTCAAAGGCCAAAGGAAAAGCCAAAAGAGACATGATGATTCAGGAGATGAGAAAAGAAGAAGACCAAAAAAGACTCCAAAAAGCAGTCCAGCAGAGCCAGCAAGGGCAATGGACAACGTGGGAGAATGCACTCCAAAGAAGTCTCACTTGGAATGACATTTGGCACATGGCCGCTCTCAGGATCAGCTTCATTCTCAGATCTGCATATGACCTTCTGCCCTCAAATGCAAACCTGGTGAAGTGGGGGAAAACAGACGATCCTGCATGCCCCCTCTGCCATGAAAAACAAACAGTGGAGCATGTCCTAAGCTCATGTAAAGTAGCCCTGGCTCAAGGAAGGTACACATGGAGGCACAACCAAGTGCTCAAAGAGATTGTACAAGTAGTCTGGGCTAGTACCAACAACCACAAAAGGGAAAATCAGGACTCCAAAAGCACCCGCAACATTCTTCACGGCAGGAGGCAGCAAATCATGGCCAAGAACAACAGTGCCACTCGAAACATGCAGGCAGAGTCTGCTGGACGGGGCAGATGACTTGGAGTGCACTGCAGACCTCCCAGAATGGAAGAGTCACCCAGAGATCATCAGCAAGAGTGGCATGAGACCAGACATAGTAGTCCACTCTAAGTCAACCAAGCAGCTGATCATGATCGAGCTCACGGTGCCATATGAGAACAGAATGGAGGCAGCTCAAATCTACAAGACTGAAAAGTATGCTGATCTGGCAAACAGCCTGAGGAGAGAAGGCTATCAGGTCAAAGTCCTCACTGCAGAAATTGGAGCTAGGGGGTTTGTAGGAACGTCTGCATACAGCCTCATGAAACAGCTCTCAGTTGCAGGGAAGGAAA
>CM065724.1:9221572-9231572 GCA_033310375.1 Conus canariensis | reverse complement strand
CTGTCTGGTGAACAATATACAAAGCAACACAGCCGCAACACTCAGCAGTCAGTCAGTCCGTTTGAAACAGTTTGACTGCCGGTGGTGACGATGGATTCTGTCCAAAAAGAACGATTTTATGAAGAGATCGACAAAATTATCCGAACGCTAGATCAACGGAAACGGGACACATTTTGCGTTTCCCAAGAAAAATATTACAAGACTGTGTCTGCACTGAAACTGGAGAAGCTTGCCAAATGTGACGATGGGCCCAAGTTTAAATACTGGGCACAAAAACACTACAAGCTCGAAGTTGTTGGAAATCGGGACATTGTGTTCTGCAAAAGTCAGAATTGTCCTCTGGTGACAAGAGAGGAGTTGTTCCACACAATTTTGTGGTGCCATGAACGCGTCGGACATGCAGGCCGTGATAAAACATGGGCCGAAGTCAGTGGAAACTACGCTGGAATAACGCGTCGAGCTGTAGACGTGTTCTTGAAGACGTGTGTGAGCTGTGGCCAGCGACAAGTTGTGAAGCCTTTGCCATCAGGGAATCCAATGATAAATTTGACATTTCTGCACCGTGTGCAAATTGATCTGATCGACTTTCCATTTCACAATTCCATCATATCCAGCAGACACAATTCCAGTTTGGGCTAGTCCAAACTCGAATTCCAATATGGACTGAATTCCAGTTTTGAGTGGCTGTTAGTCCAAAGTAGAATCTCAATATGGCCTAGGCCGTATTAAGATTCTAGTTTGGACTAGTCCGATCCGGAATCGGTCTAGTCCAAACTAGAAAACCTAACACAGACTACTATGTATTAGGTTTTCTTATGGGAGCAAAAAACACCCCACTTGTTTACTGTTTATCGTTTACTGTTCCCTGCCTCGTTTCATTTCCGATTTTGTTTTGATTAAATTGAGGTTATTTGTATTTGTTTTCTGTCCGTCTGTGTGTTTGTCTTTTGATTTCCCTTGCATCTTTGGGTGGAACCTCAAGCGTAGGCTCAAAGATTGTCCCCTACATTTTATACTATTTGCATAATGTCTTTAGTTTTTCAGCAACTTTTTTCCTCCCCACACTTTCGTTTGGTTTCATTTACTACTCTTCCCTGGCTGCTTTGGGGGTGCTATTGGATTCTTTTTTGCACCCTTGGTGGTGAGAACACCACAGTATTATGGACTGTGGTGTGTCTCTATTTGACGCCAGGAGAGGAGACACAACTAGCCGTGTCTCCCTGATGAGTTCCGACCCAGCAGACGAAAGGTCTCGGAGCTGGCAATACAAATATATCTTCCTTCAAAAGGGATTGCGATGGTTCCTTATGCAGCTAGTGAAGAGTTTTCATATCTGTAACATATTTTCTTATTTCATGTTCCCAGTTTCTCCATCTTCAACCCCCCCCCCCCCCCCCCCCCTCACCGTAAGTCCAAATCTTTGCCAAGTCATTACTATGAAGACAGTTCAGTTGTTGGCCTGCGCTTGTTTTTTCCCACAGTATTAGATTGTTCGTCTGTGTATTTGTCTGACTTTATTCAAGTTTAAAGGGCTGTGCCAGTCTTGAATAAAAGTTACTGTATGTTAGGTTTTCTTATGGAAGCAAAAACTACCCCACTTGTTTACTGCTTATCGTTTACTGTTCCCTGCCTCGTTTCATTTCCGATTTTGTTTTGATTAAATTGAGGTTATTTGTATTTGTTTCTGTCCGTCTGTGTGTTTGTCTTTTGATCTCCCTTGCATCTTTGGGTGGAACCTCAAGCGTAGGCTCAAAGATTGTCCCCTACATTTTATACTATTTGCATAATGTCTTTAGTTTTTCAGCAACTTTTTTCCTCCCCACACTTCCGTTTGGTTTCATTTACTACTCTTCCCTGGCTGCTTTGGGGGTGCTATTGGATTCTTTTTTGCACCCTTGGTGGTGAGAACACCACAGTATTATGGACTGTGGTGTGTCTCTGACGCCAGGAGAGGAGACACAACTAGCCGTGTCTCCCTGATGAGTTCCGACCCAGCAGACGAAAGGTCTCGGAGCTGGCAATACAAATATATCTGCCTTCAAAAGGGATTGCGATGGTTCCTTATGCAGCTAGTGAAGAGTTTTCATATCTGTAACATATTTTCTTATTTCATGTTCCCAGTTTTCTCCATCTTCAACCCCCCCCCCCCCCCCCCTCACCGTAAGTCCAAATCTTTGCCAAGTCATTACTATGAAGACAGTTCAGTTGTTGGCCTGCGCTTGTTTTTTCCCACAGTATTAGATTGTTCGTCTGTGTATTTGTCTGACTTTATTCAAGTTTAAAGGGCTGTGCCAGTCTTGAATAAAAGTTACTGTGTGTTAGGTTTTCTTATGGGAGCAAAAACTACCCCACTTGTTTACTGCTTATCGTTTACTGTTCCCTGCCTCGTTTCATCTCCGATTTTGTTTTGATTAAATTGAGGTTATTTGTATTTGTTTCTGTCCGTCTGTGTGTTTGTCTTTTGATCTCCCTTGCATCTTTGGGTGGATCCTCAAGCGTAGGCTCAAAGATTGTCCCCTACATTTTATACTATTTGCATAATGTCTTTAGTTTCTCAGCAACTTTTTTCCTCCCCACACTTTCGTTTAGTTTCATTTACTACTCTTCGCTGGCTGCTTTGGGGGTGCTATTGGATTCTTTTTTGCACCCTTGGTGGTGAGAACACTGCAGTATTATGGACTGTGGTGTGTCTCTATTTGACGCCAGGAGAGCAGACACAACCAGCCGTGTCTCCCTGATGAGTTCCGACCCAGCGGATGAAAGGCCTTGGAACAGGCAATACAAATATATCTTCCTTCAAAAGGGATTGCGATGGTTCCCTTATGCAGCTAGTGAAGAGTTTTCATATCTGTAACATATTTTCTTAATTTCATGTTCCCAGTTTCTCCATCTTCAAACCCCCCCCCCCCCCCCCCCCCCGGAAGTCCCAATCTTTGCCATGTCATTACTATGAAGACAGTTCAGTTGTTGGCCTGCGCCTGTTTTTTCCCACAGTATTAGATTGTTCGTCTGTGTATTTGTCTGACTTTATTCAAGTTTAAAAGGCTGTGCCAGTCTTGAATAAAAGTTACTGTGTGTTAGGTTTTCTTACGGGAGCAAAAAACACCCCACTTGTTTACTGTTTATCGTTTACTGTTCCCTGCCTCGTTTCATTTCCGATTTTTGTTTTGATTAAATTGAGGTTATTTGTATTTTTCTGTCCGTCTGTGTGTTTATCTTTTGATCTCCCTTGCATCTTTGGGTGGAACCTCAAGCGTAGGCTCAAAGATTATCCCCTACATTTTATACTATTTGCATAATGTCTTTAGTTTTTCAGCAACTTTTTTCCTCCCCACACTTTCGTTTGGTTTCATTTACTACTCTTCCCTGACTGCTTTGGGGGTGCTATTGGATTCTTTTTTGCACCCTTGGTGGTGAGAACACCACAGTATTATGGACTGTGGTGTGTCTCTATTTGACGCCAGGAGAGGAGACACAACTAGCCGTGTCTCCCTGATGAGTTCCGACCCAGCAGACGAAAGGCCTCGGAGCAGGCAATACAAATATATCTGCCTTCAAAAGGGATTGCGATGGTTCCCTTATGCAGCTAGTGAAGAGTTTTCATATCTGTAACATATTTTCTTAATTTCGTGTTCCCAGTTTCTCCTTCTTCAAACTCCCCCCCCTCCCCCCCCTCCGTAAGTCCAAATCTTTGCCAAGTCATAACTATGAAGACAGTTCAGTTGTTGGCCTGCGCTTGTTTTTTCCCCCCACTATTAGATTGTTCGTCTGTGTATTTGTCTGACTTTATTCAAGTTTAAAAGGCTGTACCAGTCTTGAATAAAAGTTAGTCTGTGTTAGGTTTTCTTACGGGAGCAAAAACTACCCCACTTGTTTACTGCTAGAAAGTAAGGGTTTAGCGCGCGCGCGCGCGCGCTCGCACACACGCGCGCGCGCGCGCTGGGAACACGAGTGTGTGTGTGTGTGTGTGCATGCGTGCGTGCGCGCGTGTCTGTCTATCTATCTATCTATCTGTATGAGCGCGCAGAAAACGGGGAGAGAAAAGCCAGACCCATTTGATGTTCCCTATATTTCCACCAGATGCTGCTCTTCCTCAGAGGATTTTAATGGCAAAAATTGAAGCCAGGTATCCAATCATCGACTCCTGAAGACAAGTCATAAACAGTCTCAATAACTCCCTCCCTCCCCTAGATCTTTCCCTCCGCATTACCCACCCCACCCCCCACCCCCACCCCCAGCCCCCACAACAGCCTCTCCACCCTCTTACCATTCCACCTCCCGCCTATTTCCTTTCGCCCTTTCACCTCCCTCCCCTTCCAATACCCCCTCTTCTAAACGTCCCTGCACGCCTCTCCTCATGTCTTTAAAACAGTCGCAATCCTACGCTACCCAATTTCAAGCATCAATTGCTCATTCTTCTCTGCTCTGTGTTTTAAGAACTCACAGTCACAAGCATTTTCAGCAAACGAAGTAGAAAGAAACTCGTGGAGAGCGTGGCAGCAGAGAGTCCTCAGAAGAGAAGCCCCCTTCAAGCAAGTGTTTCGGCCCTTATCTCCTGACACTCTAGGGGGGTTGGGCCACACCCGGTTCATGACTCCGGATGTCCCTCTGCTGCCCCTTTTTTTTCCCATCTTGGGACGAGCCATGGCTGGGATTCGAACCCATGACCATCTGGACATGCTCATTTTCCACTTAATGACTCGCGCTTTAACCACTGAGCCACAGGGACACCTGATATTTGTAGGGAAATTAAGCCTTATGAAGTTCACTTTTGTTCCTCCTTGACCAGATCCAGCTTGAACACCTCTCTGCCGCTTCTGCCATTGCTTTCAGGGCTCTGGTTTTTTCCTTCCCTGCAACTGAGAGCTGTTTCATGAGGCTGTATGCAGACGTTCCTACAAACCCCCTAGCTCCAATTTCTGCAGTGAGGACTTTGACCTGATAGCCTTCTCTCCTCAGGCTGTTTGCCAGATCAGCATACTTTTCAGTCTTGTAGATTTGAGCTGCCTCCATTCTGTTCTCATATGGCACCGTGAGCTCGATCATGATCAGCTGCTTGGTTGACTTAGAGTGGACTACTATGTCTGGTCTCATGCCACTCTTGCTGATGATCTCTGGGTGACTCTTCCATTCTGGGAGGTCTGCAGTGCACTCCCAGTCATCTGCCCCGTCCAGCAGACTCTGCCTGCATGTTTCGAGTGGCACTGTTGTTCTTGGCCATGATTTGCTGCCTCCTGCCGTGAAGAATGTTGCGGGTGCTTTTGGAGTCCTGATTTTCCCTTTTGTGGTGTTGGTACTAGCCCAGACTACTTGTACAATTTCTTTGAGCACTTGGTTGTGCCTCCATGTGTACCTTCCTTGAGCCAGGGCTACTTTACATGAGCTTAGGACATGCTCCACTGTTTGTTTTTCATGGCAGAGGGGGCATGCAGGATCGTCTGTTTTCCCCCACTTCACCAGGTTTGCATTTGAGGGCAGAAGGTCATATGCAGATCTGAGAATGAAGCTGATCCTGAGAGGGGCCATGTGCCAAATGTCATTCCAAGTGAGACTTCTTTGGAGTGCATTCTCCCACGTTGTCCATTGCCCTTGCTGGCTCTGCTGGACTGCTTTTTGGAGTCTTTTTTGGTCTTCTTCTTTTCTCATCTCCTGAATCATCATGTCTCTTTTGGCTTTTCCTTTGGCCTTTGACCACCATTCAGTTTTGGTCACCCCCAGTCCCTGTCTGTTGGTCTGTGTGTGTCCTGTTATTTCTCTGATCTTGAGACTTTCTTTTGCAGAATCCATCGCCTCTTGAACTTTCCATTTTCTGCCTGTCTTCAGCTGGGGCTTAATTGCTTCTACCACCTTGTCTCCTGAGTCCTCCAGCATGCTTTGAAGTCTGATCTTCCCTGCTTTGTATTCCTCCAGGATGGATTTCAGGGGTAGTTTCAGCTTTGCTTGGCGACAGTACAGCGCTATGTCAGTCAGACAGGGTGGGACACCAAGCCATTTCCTTGTGAACTTGTTGATTTTGGCTTCCATTGCCTCCACTATGCTGGTGCAGATGTCGTATATCATCAGAGGCCATAGCAGCTTTGGTATCAGCATGAACTGCAGACACCAGACCTTGTATTTGCCAGGGAGCCCACACTGGTCAATGGTCTCCAAGCCTTCCTCCGCCATCTGCTTTGTTTCTTTTGCTCTTTGTGTGTCTTTCAGCGTATCATCATACCATCTTCCAAGGCTCTTGACTGGTTCTTCTGTGACTGTTGGAATGGCCTGGTTGGCAACACTGAAGACCACAGATCCGGCCACTTTTCCTTTCCTCAGTGAGAGACTCCGTGATTTCTTTGGCTTGAACTTCATTCTGGATGAGGCAACTATGTCGTCCAGCCTCTCCAGCACATGGCGTGTCTCGTCTTCTCTGGATGAAATCACTGTAGTGTCATCCATGAAGGCCTTGAGAGGAGGCATCTTGTATCCATCGCCAAGGTCTGTTTGTCTCGCGTTGTTTGTTGCTGCTTTCAAGATGAGTTCCATTGCCAGCACGAACAGTATTGGGGAAATTGCACAGCCCATTGCAATACCCACTTCCAAGTTGATCCAGTCTGTTGTGTACTGCTTGGTAGAGAACCGCATTGAGAAGCCATTGAAGTACTTCTTGAGCATGTCGCGGATGTTCTTTGGCACATGGTACATCTCAAGAGCCAACTGTATCATCTCATGGGGCACAGATCCATATGCGTTTGCCAGATCAAGCCACACTACGTCCAGGTCTCTCTTTTCTGTTTTTGCTTTTTGGATTGCGTCCCAGATCATTGTGGCGTGTTCTACACAGCCCGCCACGCCTGGGATGCCACCTTTCTGGACTGACACATCCAAGTACTTGTTTTCCATCAGGTACTTGGTCAGCCTTGCTGCCATGACAGAGAAGAAGATTTTCCCTTCGACGTTCAGTAGTGATATTGGCCTGAACTGGCTAATGTCACTTGAGTTTTGCTCTTTGGGGATGTACACACCATCTGCCGTCATCCACTGGCCGCTGATCTTCTGGTTTCTCCAAGCCGATCGCAGCAGCCTGTGGAGCCACTCCAGCACCTTGGGACATTTCTTGTAAAGCTGGTAAGGTATTCCGTTTGGCCCTGGTGATGATTTGGCTCTGGCTTTGTCGACCACCTTCTTGATTTCCGCCAACGTTGGAGGCTTGCCATTGAACTGTTCCTCAGGGTTGGTTGGCCACACCAGACCTTGAATGTCGAGTGGTGCTTTGCTCTGTGGGTCAGAGTATGTTTTCCTCAGATGCTGCTCAAGAACTCCTTTGTCCACACTTAGGGTCCCAGATTTTGGCTGCTCAAACAGTGTTCTGGCAAACTGGAAGGGGTCTCTGAAGAAGCGCTCTTGTGTCTTCTTCTTTTTGCTCTTCCTCTTCCTCGCAGATTCCGCTTTGCTGAGGGCACTGTGTTTTTCTTTCAGGTCTTTCCACAGTTTTTCCAAGCCTTGTTTTTCAGCTGGCAGTGCGGTCTTCATTTGCATCTTGAGGTTTTTCTTTTGGACCCTGATCTTGTCCATCTTTTCTTGGCGTCTGGATTTCTTTGGAGGTGTTTTCTCTTTGGGTAGTTTTGCTCCATAGGCGTCTCTACATGTGGCATACACAATGTCCCCATATGTGGCTAGTTTGTGTTCCAGGGTGCTTTTCCCTATCAGTGCATCGAGTCTTTGGACGATTTTTGCATCCAGTTTCTCCCAATCTTCAGTTTCGTTTGCTCGTGGCAGGTTGAGTTTCAGGCGCCTGGCATCGAGGGCCTGTGCAAATTCCTCATCCGAACCAACAGCGTGGATGTCCTTGGCACTGTGGTTTAAATCCTGGCCTTGGTCTTCCGACGTCTTATCTGCTGATGCAGTGCGCTGCTGCTCATTCAGATGAGTCTTCACACATCCCATCTTTGTTCTGTGGATCTTCATGCCACGGGTGGTAGCGAAACGCTTTCCACAGACACATGGATATTCCATTTGGTCCATGTTCATAGTCCGTTTGGGATTTGCAGTCATGATTGGTTGAGCACCGATGGATTCATCATTCTCTCCCCCTTTCGGTGAATCCTGGGAGCATCTTTTCCTTTATTTTTAGTAGCCACATGTTTAAGGCAAAGTGGGGAGCCAGCCCACAAAGCCCTTGGTTCTGGTCTTTCCCAGTGTCCTCCGGTCTTTCCCGGACGTCCTCCGGCCTATTCCCGGAAGTCAATGGTTTACCCATGCATCAGTAGAAAGAAACTCGTGGAGAGCGTGGCAGCAGAGAGTCCTCAGAAGAGAAGCCCCCTTCAAGCAAGTGTTTCGGCCCTTATCTCCTGACACTCTAGGGGGGTTGGGCCACACCCGGTTCATGACTCCGGATGTCCCTCTGCTGCCCCTTTTTTTTTCCCATCTTGGGACGAGCCATGGCTGGGATTCGAACCCATGACCCTCACTAAAAGCACGGTCTTGCATTGCCATTCTTAAACCAGATCAGCTTGGCTTGCAAACTGGAGCGGATTTGAACAGTATGATTCAACATTGTGGTACGGAGGTAGCAGTCTAAAAGCAACAAAAACAATCTTTTTGCATAAAATTCGGCTACTCAAGACTTCTTTCACTAAGTACATTTCTTTAAAGAATCGTTTTGCACCAGTTTCAAACGAGGCGTTTTCTCTTCTCTTGTGTTTACTATTGATACACATTGGAGGCAGTTTAGTTTTGTATATGTCACCTGAATCTTGAATCAGTATTCTTGAGGTTGCAGAAGAGGATATTGTAATGTTCAGTGTTGATACCTGATGCTTTGTACAATTTACTGTGAAGACAGATTCGCAGGTTGGTTCACTGGTATTTGTAGCCTATGATACTCGTCTGTAAAATATTTCTGGAGCTCCCTGATAAGAATCGAAAAAGCAGTTGATGTTTCGTTGCCCTGATTGTTTTGTTTCTTGCCTGAAGAAGACCTAAAAGGTCGAAACGCGTCGTGTTTTGTCTTGTAATTCGTTTGTCCTCGTCTTTTTCGCGGTACGCTAACATTAATGTTTAACATTTGTTTAGATTTCCACCTGCAGTCGCCTCACTTTGCAAGTAGATCTGATTTGAACAAGGCAAGAGTTCTTGTCAGCGTGAAGAATTTTTGTCTTTACATTCAGTTATCTATCTTGTTTCTTTGTGTGACCTAGATTCTTACCGCCTTGATATGACGCTTTGCGGTCGGCTGGGCTATAAGCAACATTACTTTACTTACTTAGAGATAAGAAGACTGCAAGCGCACATAGACACCAACTTCTCTGTCCTCATACTAAAACCGACCGTGAAGTAAATCAATGCGCTGATTCGCAGGACTATCACGCAAGCCACTGATGTGAAAGTAAATATTTTGAACACTGCTGTAAAAAGGAACAACAACAGCAACCACACACAGGCGGAAATCTAAACAAATCTTAAATAAACGTTAGCGAACCCCTAAGAGAAACGTGGACAAACGAGTCACAAGACAAAACACGACGCGTTTCGACCTCTTAGGTCTTCTTCAGGCAAGACCCAAACAAACAGGACAATGAAATGAACGAGTTTGTTACTTATCTTGATCTCTTCAGCGCAAGGTAGGCGTTGAATGAAAACGAGTGTTTTTGAAAATGAATGCTCGTGTTCACTCAACGCCTACCTTGCGCTGAAGAGATCAAGCTAACTAACAAACTCGTTCATTTCAGATGTCCTATTTGTTTGGGTCTTGCCTGAAAAGACCTAAGAGGTCGAAACGCGTCGTGTTTTGTGACTCGTTTGTCCACGTTTCTCTTGGCGGTTCGCTAACAGTTATTTAAGATTTGTCTAATCAGCACGCTTAGCAAATGTCATTACCCCTCACTTTTCCAGATCAACAGTTAGTACTACATGGTTTTGTTTTTATTTCTCCCACTTTTTTTTTTGTTTTTAAAGTCTGTTAATAGAAAGAAAGAAAAAAAGCCCTACTCCAAAATGATTTCTCTAACTTGAAGGTCGCCCC
>CM065724.1:9184072-9211572 GCA_033310375.1 Conus canariensis | reverse complement strand
GAAAGTTGGTGATGGGATTTTACGTGTGTGCAAGATGTTATGCGTGCGTTCACACATGTAGCCTCGGTTTATAGCCTCATTCGGAGGAGTGAACCTCGGTTGACAGTCTCAGTTTTCCGTGTGTGGTGTCGGAAATGCTTTCTTAAGGATGGTTTCTTTAACCTTTCTGCCCCCTCATCTATCCCCCCACCCCCACCCTTTCCCCATTCCGCCAATTCCCATGTCCATCCTTTCTCTAGTCTTCCCTCGATGGTCAATATAAACAAGTATTCAACGATACAATGGTATGACAGACGTATCAAATCTTACTCTGCGTGCATGTGTGTGTGTGTGCGTGCGTGCGTGCGTGTGTGTGTGTGCGTGCGTGTGCGTGTGTGCGTGTGTGTGTGTGTGTGTGGGCGCGCGCGCGCGCGTGTGCGTGTGTGAGTGTGTGTGTTTGTGAGTGAGTGAGTGTGCGTGCGTGTGTGTGTGTGTGTGTGTGTGTGTGTGTGTGTGTGTGTGTGTTTTCATGCGCACGCGTACGTGCGTGGGTGCATGAGTATGTGTGTGTGTGTGCACGCGCGCGCGCGCGTGTGTGTGTGTGTGTGTGTTCATGCGTACGTGCGTGGGTGCATGAGTGCGTGAGTGTGTGTTGTGTGTGTGTGTGTGTGTGTGTGTGTGTGTGTGTGCGTGCGTGCGTGTGTGTGTGTGTGTGTGCGTGCGTGCGTGCGTGCATGCGTGCGTGCGCGCGCGCGCGCGCGCGTGTGTGTGTGTGTATGTGTGTGTGTTGTTCGTTTCCATGATGGGGTACTAATGAGGACAGTGTTGTTGTTTTTCTTCCCTGAGAAGAAGGGAGGGGGAAGACGGCAAAGTTGTTTATTTGTTTATGCATCTGGTTTCTTTTCTTTCCTCTCTTTTCATTGTTGTTGTTTAGGAGAACAGAAGCGACGTACAATATGTAGCAGACCTACAGAAAAACACAGATATATTTACAACTTCTTTTTTTTTTAACAGAATAACACAGACGTCAAGCGCCTTTTGTTGCGTGGCTTCGTCCTTTCCTGGGAACATAACGACCAGGGAAGGGGGAGGGAAAGGAGGAGGCGGGAAGTGGGGGTGAGGGGGGTGGGGACGGAGGAGAGGGTTTGTGGAGGGGGTAGGTGTTTAAGAACAAAAAAAAAACTGAGAGAATATGGTGAGGTCACTGTCCATTTACATCCAGTGTCCCCCATCTGCATTCGTAATGTTCTGTGCTGTCAGTGTACATGTACCTTAGGTACTACCCATTTGAGGTCATTGGGAACATTTCGGAATGAGTGTTCATAGAATTCTTTCTTGTTTTTGTTTGCTTGTTTGTTTGTTTGTTTTCATCATTTCAAGGGTGAAAATGCAAGATTCCCCCCCCCCCCCTCAAGAACTCACCTGCGCGAGGGGAGAAATGGAGAATGGCACAGCCGAATTGGCAAACCAGATGACAAAGAAATGTTGTGCGCTATCTTAAGATTTGCGGGATTTTGAGATGACACGAATCGATCTCGACGGATCCAGAATGCTACGCATATTTCAAACCCCTTGCCCCCAACCCTTCACAACCACCACCCAACCCCCACCCCCTGCCATCACTCCTACCCCCCACCCCACCCCCGCCCCACTTTTCCCACCGCCAGTAGTGCTATGCTATCACGAGCTTTCGTTCAGTCTGCAGACGTGGCAGCATATCTAATGTCCGCCATGAATTCACACGATGCGCGGTTTCACGCATTTACAGACTGAGTGAAGAACACGTGCGCGCCATCTCTCTCTCTCTCTTCCTTCTCTCTCTCTCTCTCTCTCTCTCTCTCTCTCTCTCTCTCTGTACGTGCACGCCTGTTTGCCCAAGCTACACAAGTGTATATGTGTTAATGCATGCGTATGTGTGTGGAGGTGCAGGTTGCACGCAGGTGTGTATGCGCTCGCTTCGTGTGCTTTAGTGCGCGCGCGCGTGTGTTTGTGTGTGTGTGCAGGTGCATGTAGGTGTGAGCGCTGTGTGTGTGTGTGTGTGTGTGTGTGTGTGTGCGCGCGCGTGCGCGCGCGCGCGAACGCGCAAGCTCGTGAAATATACGATGCAGACAGAGGCAAAAACAGTTATACTGAGAAAAGACTACTTAAAACACACGCACACACACGCACACACACACACACACACACACACACACACACACACACACACACACACACACACACACACACACACGCACGCACACACACACGAATCTAAAGATTTCAGTATTTTAACCGTCAAAGAGCATTTCGAACCGGGCATGTGGAACAATGGATTTGTAACATTCTCTTAGCATGTATGTGACACACAGAGAGATAATTGATGATTTGTAACATTCTTTTAGCATGCATGTGACACACACAGAGATAATTGCATTGCATCATGTATTAAGGCATGGGGAAGGGTATGTCAGTTGAGAGAGAGAGAGAGAGGGAGAAAGAGAGAGAGAGAGAGGGAGGAAGAGAGAGTGTCATAAGAAAAGGGGAGAGAGGTACATCTCTCCGAACATGACAGAGGAAAGAGAGAAGAGAGGGAGAATGGGAGAGAGAGAGAGAGAGAGAGAGAGAGTCGCGAGAAGAGGGGAGAGAGATAAATATGTCCGTACAGGACAGAGAAAGAGAGAGAGAGAGAGGGGGGGGTGAGGGAGAGAAAGAAAGAGAGAGGGACAGAGAAAGAGAGAGGGATAGAGAGAAAGAAAGAGAGGGACAGAGAAAGAGACAATTTACACATTTTTTTTGACAGTTGACAGTTTTTATTGACAATAGCCTGGCCTTCATGCCAAGGGGGGCAATTAACAGTGTTCTTGCAAAGGGCACACACAAAAATATAACTCACGCATACATACATACGAAAGAAATAAAGGGGCCAAAAAGGAAACTGCACTACCGCATTCTAGATATCTGCAGTCAAAATAATCAAACTTAATGCATTACAGACGAAACGTACGTCAGTACTTAATCAAAGTAAAAGATAATCTAGGACCATCCGGCGGTAATCACGAGATCGTCAGATATACTGAAATCATAACAATGTGTAGCATTTAGAATTGTTCACAGGTTCTTGTTCGTAATCCGGAAACTGGTTCACGAGGAAAGCATTTTCTTCCTTCGTTCATGTGCTTCAGCGATAAACTTCGCAAGCAATGAAAAAGTATTTTTGTCGGAATTCCGTCAACGGCTTATTGATTGTTTTCAACAGAACTGGCATGCTCATATAACAGAGACAGAGAGATATGCTTGCTACAGCTCTTTTAAAGACATGTTCCAACCGGAGAAATACATCAGCGAAAAAGCACATAAATGGCACCGAGATAATCTGGCAAGATTTACAACTAGAAGCCTGGAATTTTATGCGAACAGAAGATGATTTGTTACAAATATTTCCGTCATGTGTCCTTTATGTTCAAACGGTGTAGAAGACGAAGGCCATTTCCTGTTTGACTGTAGGGAATATGAAGCTTTACGTTTACATCAATGGTTTTTCAGCAGTATAATTTGAAAAGACATAACTTAGATCGAATAATTTCATCAACAGGTGGAGATACCATCAAATCGCTTGCGCCAGAGAAAGAGAGAGGGATAGAGAGAAAGAAAGAGAGGGAGGGAGGGAGAGAGAGGGAGAGAAAGAGAGAGAGGGAGAGAAAGAAGGGGAGAGGAGAGAGAGAAGAGAGGGAGAAAGAGCGGGAAGAGAGAGAGAGAGGGGGAGAGAGAGAGAGAGAGAGAGAGAGAGGGAGAAAGAGCGGGAAGAAAGAGAGAGAGGGGGAGAGAGGGAGAAAGAGCGGGAAGAAAGAGAGAGAGGGGGAGAGAGAGAGACAGAAAGAGAGAGAGAGAAAGAAAATCAAAAGAAGAGGGTAGAGAGGTACATGTGTCCATATATGACAGAGAGAGGGGGGAGGGAGAGAAAGAAAGAGAGAGGGAGGGAGGGAGGGAGAGAAAGAAAGAGAGAGAGAGGGAAGGAGGAAGAGAAAGAAAGAGAGAGAGAGGGGGAGGGAGGGAGAGAAAGATAGAGAGAGGGGGAGAGGAAGAATGAGAGAGAGGGAGAGAAAGAATGAGAGAGAGAGGGAGAAGAAGAAAGAGAGAGAAAGAAAGAGACAGGGAGAGAAAGAAAGAGAGGGAGAGAAAGAAAGAGAGAGGGAGAGAAAGAAAGAAAGAGAGATGGAGAGAGAGGGAAAGAGAGAGAGAGAGAGAGAAGGAGAGATAGAAAGAGAGAGGGGGGAGAGAGGGGGGGAAGAGAGGGAGGGAGAGAGAGAGAGAGAGGGGGAGAAAGAAAGAGAAAGAGAGGCAGAGAAAGAGAGAAAAGGAGAGAAAGAAAGAGAGAGAGTCACAAGAAGAGGGGAGAGAGGTACACCTGTCCGTACGTGAAAGAGAGAGAGAGAGAGAGAGAGAGAGAGAGAGAGAGAGAGAGAGAGCATTTCAAACGCTGCTCTGTCGTGGAGGGGAGGGGGGGGGGGGGTTAAAGGTGATATAAATCAGGACAGAGGAAAAGAGTGTACTCAGTTGTGGAAGGAGGGTGGTGACGGGAAGGTTGAGTCGAAAATATTTCGATAGAGGGACATCTTTCTCCAGGTACGAAACGAGATTAATTATCATTTTGAGCTGATTCATCAGCTATTTGTTGGCCGTGACGTCATCCGTCACCCGGTTGATTGCAGTCTGATCCAAAAAAAAAAAAAAGGGGGGGGGGGGGGGGGATAGTGGTGGAGAAAGAACATATTGACCAAAAAAGGGTAAACATATTTATTCAGTGATCTGAGATGAATTTAAGGAATAAGATAATACTTCGATTGGAAAAAAAAATTTCAATATTTACTGGCTCTCCCTCTCTCTCTGTGATCCTAATTGTCTGCCTGCCTGCCTTCTCTCTCTCTCTCCTCTTCTCTCTCTCTCTCCTCTCTCTCTCTCTCTCTCCTCTCTCTCATCCACACACACACACACACACACACACACACACACACACACACACACACACACACACACACTACACACACACACACACACACACACACACAACACACACACACACACACACACACACACACACACACACACCACGCACGCACGCACGCACCACACACACACACACAACACACACACACACACACACACACACACACGAACACACACATGAATACACACACACACACACTTGCCACAAGCCAAATTCCTCAAGACGCGTGATCGAATTATCTTGCGAGGTGCGCGTCAGCTGTGATGCTGCGAGATCAGTGGATTGTAGAAAAGACGCCTGATCATATGACGCCAGTGGGGAGGGTTGTACCATGTGCTGCACCGCCTCCTTCCACCAAGATGGTGTAGCTGAATTCATTCTGAACTCCACGCACCACGCTGAGCAGCAAACCTAAACACAATATGTATACGTTACTTCATTCTGATGACAGACACACACACCTGCGAGGTTACAAAAAAAAAAAAAAGTTTATGAAATGAATGACAGACACGTGTGCGTATTTTCTTTATGTTTTATTAAAGTTCCCCTTTTCGCCCCCCCCCCCCCCCCCCCCCCCCCCCCCCCCCCAATCAAATGTGTGTGTGTGTGTGTGTGTGCGTGCGTGCATGTGTGTGTGTGGGGTGTGCTTTGGCGGCGTGTGTGTGTGTGTGTTGTAAAGGTTACCCACTCCACAGAGCATTGTAATCCAGTCTGGGCACTTGACTAAAAAGACGAAAATAAGAAAAAAAATGACCAACGGAGTTATCATCCTGTACAACCGGAGTGAGCTCCCTTTAAAGGGCATGACACCGATACCTCTTTGAGGTCCAGTTTTTTTTTGTTTTTGTTTTTGTTTTCAAAAGACTATCTTGAAGAGGCATCATAATGGGAGGGTGGAGGGGGAGTTAATTTAATTAGTACAGATTTGTAACTGTTAGAAAAGAAAAGGGGAAGTACCCCCCCCTCCCAAAAAAAAAAAAAAAGGAAAGAAAAAGAAAGAGAGAGAGAGAGAGAGAGAGAGAGAGAGAAATTGCTCAGCTGTACTGAATGCGGACTGTTGATAAGGACAGGGGGTGGGGGTGGGGGTGGGTGGGGGGGAGTATGGAGAGTGGGGGTGCCCCTGACTAGGGCTTATTCGGAGCAATGATTCATCTCACGTTGTTTACACGGCCGACCGCAGGTCTGTCATATTGTTAACATCGACAACAGACATCTGAAAACCAGTTCCTTTCAATAAGCCTTTCGAGTAAACTAGACATATTTTCCGCAAACTCTTAGATTAAAAAGAAAAGAAAATCGCTGTTTGTTTGAGAAACTCACGTCTGGTTGGAAATCCCTGAACAGTGTCTCCATGAAGTGTGCAGTAAAGCTCTCTCTTTACCACGTGAAGATGTCACAGTGTCTTCATGAAGTGTGCAGTAAAGCTCTCTCTTTACCACGTGAAGATGTCACAGTGTCTTCATGAAGTGTGCAGTAAAGCTCTCTCTTTACCACGTGAAGATGTCACAGTGTCTTCATGAAGTGTGCAGTAAAGCTCTCTCTCTTTACCACGTGAAGATGTCACAGTGTCTTCATGAAGTCTGCAGTAAAGCTTTCTCTCTTTACCACGTGAAGATCTTCTGACCTTTTGTCTTTGAAATGTAAAATGGTATAACCATTATGTTTGATATGTCTTTTTTTTTGTTTTGTTTTGTTCATTTCTGCCCTTTTTTTTTCTTTCTTTTTCTCTTGATTTTCCATTATGTTGTACTATATGAACTTACTTGAATTTAAGAAAAAGTCTTCAGTAAAGTGTTTATGTCGAATATCATGTAAATTCCATGCTTCTAGTGAGCCACCTGGAATGCACCAAGGAACCTCCTTATCTGTTCAAAGATTCGAGTGTGAATTAAAAAAAAAAAAAAATGACGTGTGTGTGATGGGCCCAACACTGTTCCTTCTCCACGGCCACCGGTGGCAGGCATGTAGTCTTCATCTTTCGCCCACTGGTCATCTTCAGGGGGCCGCGGCAAGGAGAGGCAAGCCCAGCGTCCAGAGCTGCTGACGTGCGGCTGGGGCAGCGTGGAGCCGGACAACATCGGATCCCTGGGCAGGCAGATCCGCTTCAGCAACGACAGGGCTCCCATGACCATCTTCAGAGGTCAGTGTCCATCGCCCGTTCCTGTCGTCTCCCAGTTGTGTGCTCTTTCCTACCAATCAAACCGAGGTCACCTGCGTTGGTTACCATTCGTCCCTGTGTTTATTGTTATTATTATTTATTATTATTCATTTATCCATCAGCTTAAAATCATGCGTAGTGTAGTCTCAAAACTTAGCGGGTGTGGTGTAGCGTATATGGACTAGATCGCACGCAGTGACGCCCCCTTGATGAAACTGAAACTGAAACCCTGTGTTTGTTTTGACTCTGTTCAAAATCAGAAGGGCTGCGCAAGTCTTGACTAAAATGTTAAGTTGTGTTTGTTCAGTTCTCCAGTTGTTGCTGTGTAGATGTGTCCAGTACAGGGTCGTATGGGTGAGCTTGGAAAGCGTTCTATTGTTGGGGATGGCTTCTTGTTTGTTCTGTGTGCTCTGTGTTGTCATTTCTGCAAGAATAGTAAGCAGCATTCGTTTGGAGTTATAGGCGTGTATTTATTTCATCATGGGAGCAAGAGTTACATTATTTGTTCGTTGTTCACAAATTATTTTCAGTTTTGCTTCTGATCCTGATACAGACATCATTGCATGTCTCTTATGGTCCTGATACAGACATCATTGCATGTCTCTTATGCATACTGGTCCTGATACAGACATCATTGCATGTCTCTTATGGTCTTGATACAGACATCATTGCATGTCTCTTATGCATACTGGTCCTGATACAGACATCATTGCATGTCTCTTATGCATTCTGATTCATTAGTCTTGTTAACGTGAACTGATTTTCTAGTCTTGTTGATCAGGAAGTATTGTAGACCGATTCTAATGTCTTATTAATTAATGTACTATGGCCTGATTATCTAGTCTTCACAATGTTTTGTGGACTGATTCTTTAATCTTGATGTTCACAAAGTACTGTGGAGTGATTCTTCAATCTTGTTGTTCACGAAGTACTGTGGACTTATTCTTTAATCTTGTTGTTCATGATATACTGTGGAGTAATTCTTAGTCTAGTTGTTCACGAAGTACTGTGGAGTGATTTTTTAGTCTTGTTGTTCACGAAATACTGTGGAGTGATTCTTTAATCTTGTTGTTCACGATATACTGTGGAGTGATTCTTTAGTCTTGTTGTTCACGAAGTACTGTGGAGTGATTCTTTAGTCTTGTTGTTCACGAAGTACTGTGGAGTGATTCTTTAGTCTTGTTGTTCACGAAATACTGTGAACCTACTCTTTTCACGTCGTCGTTGTTCACAGTGATTTTTTTTCATGTGGATGTCAGCCTTCACGTGGTGACGTAGTGGTGTTTTGTTATGTGGATGTCAACCTTCACGTGGTGACGTAGTGGTGTTTAGTTATGTGGATGTCAGCCTTCACGTGGTGACGTCGTGGTGTTTTGTTATGTGGATGTCAACCTTCACGTGGTGACGTAGTGGTGTTTAGTTATGTGGATGTCAGCCTTCACGTGGTGACGTAGTGGTGTTTAGTTATGTGGATGCCAGCCTTCACGTGGTGACGTAGTGGTGTTTAGTTATGTGATGTCAGCCTTCACGTGGTGACGTCGTGGTGTTTTGTTATGTGGATGTCAACCTTCACGTGGTGACGTCGTGGTGTTTTGTCATGTGGATGTCAGCCTTCACGTGGTGACGTAGTGGTGTTTTGTTATGTGGATGTCAACCTTCACGTGGTGACGTAGTGGTGTTTTGTTATGTGGATGTCAACCTTCACGTGGTGACGTAGTGGTGTTTTATGTGGATGTTAGCCTGACATAAGTTTTGTCATGTGGATATCAGCCTTTGGTAACTGAGCGTTGTTTTGTCATGTGGATATCAGCCTTTGGTAACTCAGCGTTGTTTTGTCATATGGATATCAGCCTTTGGTAACTCAGCGTTGTTTTGTCATATGGATATCAGCCTTTGGTAACTGAGCGTTGTTTTGTCATATGGATATCAGCCTTTGGTAACTGAGCGTTGTTTTGTCATGTGGACGTTAGCCTTTGGTAACTGAGCGTTGTTTTGTCATGTGGACGTTAGCCTTTGGTAACTGAGCGTTGTTTTGTCATGTGGACGTTAGCCTTTGGTAACTCAGCGTTGTTTTGTCATGTGGACGTTAGCCTTTGGTAACTCCATGTTGTTTTGTCATGTGGATGTCAACACTTCAGCGGTGAAGCAGCAGTGTGTTGTCATGTTGATGTTGTGAAATGGTGACATTCCTGATGTGATAATGCAACGTTGTTTCGTCATGTGAAATCTTGTGAGGTAGTGTTACCCTTGACTTGGTGATGCAGCAGTATCTGCTATGTGGATGTCAGTCCTGTATGGCTCTAAGCAGTCAGCTGGCTTTAAACAGTTCAATCACATGATTAGAATCATAATAGTAGTACTCAAGTTGCCAGTGTGTCATATTGTCAGAAAAAAAAAAGATTGTGAAAGTTTTTATCAGGTGCAATTCGTACGTAAAGGGCAGTATGCCTTAAGCGACTACAGAAAACTGTCTGTTGCTTGTATATCGTGTCACCACAGGTTACAGAACCATCGACAGTCTGTACCCTCGCAGCAACACCTTCACGGCCCCAGGGATCAGAGCAGGTGGCGCCCCCAACCACAGTGAGTACATGGATAACCTTCGCTACATGAACAGCCTGAACGCCGCCCTGGCCTCTCAGCCCTCGGCCAACGGATCCCAGGCTGCAGCAGCGTCAGGCAGGAAACCATCGGGCGGGGAGTCCTCGGAGACCTGCCAGAAGCCGGTGCCAGGTCGACACAACATGTCCGTGGCGGAGAGAGCAGGTATCAACACCACCTTCCCGGGCAAGACCGAGTATATGCAGAACTACACCACGCCCACCGACACCACGCGCTGCTCGGACTTCCTCATCAACGCCAAGCCCGACTTGCAGCTGCACGGCAGACCCTTGGGGCACGCCCGCTATGACCCCAGCTTCACCGAGTACCACGGCCGCTACGAGTGGCCTGATGGCCGGAAGATCAGCACTCGTCCCTGGGCCCCAGTGCCAGACCCAGGGGTCATCAGGGCGAATGAATGCTGTGCTGGGAGGGCCTGGTGAAATGGTGATGATTGATGGGTGATGATGTGGTGAGGAAGTGGACAGTAAGCTAGCACTGCGTCAGATACATTGAAATACCGTGAGCGAACAAACCTGGCACCACATCAGACACGTTATGAGAGCATTGGCAGGGCAAGTGTGCAGTAACCTGGTGCCACATCAGACACGTTATAGAGCATTGGCAGAGCCAGTGTACAGTAACCTGGTGCCACATCAGATGAACTGAAATGCATTGAGAGAACGAATTTTTAGCAACCTGGCACCACCATCAAATACGTTGTAGTACATTGACAGAGCCAGTGTACAGTAACCTGGTTGCACGTCAAATATACTGAGGTACCTGGAGAGAGCAAGTGTATAGTAACATGGCACCACATCATGTACGTTGTAACACCTGGAGAGAGCAAGTGTACAGTAACATGGCACCACATCAGATACATTGCAACACCTGGAGAGAGCAAGTGTACAGTAACATGGCACCACATCAGATACATTGTAACACCTGGAGAGAGCAAGTGTACAGTAACATAGCACCACATCAGATACATTGCAACACCTGGAGAGAGCAAGTGTACAGTAACATAGCACCACATCATATACATTGTAACACCTGGAGAGAGCAAGTGTACAGTAACATGGCACCACATCAGATACATTGTAACACCTGGAGAGAGCAAGTGTACAGTAACATAGCACCACATCAGATACATTGTAACACCTGGAGAGAGCAAGTGTACAGTAACATAGCACCACATCATATACATTGTAACACCTGGAGAGAGCAAGTGTACAGTAACGTGGCACCATATCATATACACTGTAACACCTGGAGAGAGCAAGTGTACAGTAACGTGGCACCACATCATGTACGTTGTAACACCTGGAGAGAGCAAGTGTACAGTAACGTGGCATCACATCAGATACATTGTAACACCTGGAGAGAGCAAGTGTACAGTAACATGGCACCACATCAGATACATTGTAACACCTGGAGAGAGCAAGTGTACAGTAACATGGCACCACATCAGATGCATTGTAACACCTGGAGAGAGCAAGTGTACAGTAACATGGCACCACATCAGATACATTGTAATACCTGGAGAGAGCAAGTGTACAGTAACATAGCACCACAATCAGGTACATTGTAATACCTGCAGAGAGCAGGTGTGCAGTAACATGGCACCACATCAGATACATTGTAACACCTGGAGAGAGCAAGCATACAGTAACATGGCACCATGTGCCCGCACGTGTGTGGAACTGTGGGTTTGAAGAAGAAGAAGAAATGTCATAAATGAAGAGTCATTAATTCATATGTACACTCTTAACAGCCGCAGTAGCGTACAGGGGAAAAAAAGTACATTGAAGAACATTCATTTTCAATTCATAAGTACTCTTCTATTAAAATATTTATAAATATGTTGTGTGTGTGTGTGTCTGTGTGTGTGTGTGTCTGTGTGTGTGTGTCTGTGTGTGTGTGTGTGCGCGTGCACTCTTGCGTGCGTGTATATGTGTGTGTGTGTGCGTACGCGTGTGTCTGTGTGTGCGTGCGTGCGTGGGTGCATGCATGCGTGCGTGTGCGTGAGAGAGAGAGAGAGAGAGAGTGTGTTGTGTGTGTGTGTGTGTGTGTGTGTGTGTGTGTGTGTGTGTGTGTGTTGTACTGAGTAGTAGTTTCTCTAGGTGGTTGTCTCACAGTTCAAAGCACAAGTCTGTTATATATACGTGGCAAAAAAAAAATCAAATCAAATCAAATAAATAAGAAAAAAAAAAGAAATAATACAAGGAACACACTACACGCTAATATATATATATAATAAAATAATAAAGTATAATAAATATATATATATATATATAGGTAAAAAAGAAAACCCAACGCTAAAAATGGCACTGCTCCCAGCAGCTGAAAGAGTCTGGACGATAAAACCATTACTGGATCAATATAAAATCAAGAAGTCGTCCACTCAGTGCCTCCCTTCTTTTATTTGTCATTCAAATTTTCGCCTTTTTCAAGGCTTCATCAGGAATCTGCATTATTGGAAAAAACACGAAACACCATCAGAATCCCAAAAGTAAAGACAAAATCAGTTTACATATGTCTATATCACACAAACACACACACACACACACACACACACACACACACACACACACATGGACATATACATACATATATACACACATACATATATAAACACACACATACACATATACATACACATATGTACCCACATATACACACATATACCACTTCACTTAATTTAAAACATGATATCATAAAACATCATTACTAACCTAAAATACATGGGAAGCGAGGGGCTCAAAAGGAAATGCAACATGCGGAAAGAATGCAACAGTGGACAGGTGAAGCAAATAGGAGTGAGGACAAGGTAGAAGAAGAAGAGACAATGAGAGAGTGAGTGGGAGCAAGACAGAGGAAAAGGGGGGACAGACAGAGAGTGAGCAACAGAGAAAAGAGGGAGGGGGGGGGGGGGGAAGAAAGAAAGAGAAAGAGAGAAAAGGAGCGAGAGAAACAGAAAAGAACCACCGAGAGAGAGAGAGAGAGAGAGAGAGAGAGAGAGAGAAAGCCAAAATAAGAATGAGGAAAACAAACACTCACATTATCCACTTTTCTCTTCAGTTGCCTGCACTCTTCACCAAAGGAAGAAGTGTACACAGGCAAAGTAAACATGGGCGATGAACAATACTGGTCCTGATCTCCAATTCACTCTTAAAAAAAAAAAAAAAAAAAAAAAAAAAAAAAAAAAAAAACAGAAGGGGGGGGGGGGGGGGAGGGGAATGCAACGGCGACAGCGGTGCAGATGGGGGACAAAGAGCAAGAGAGAGAGAGAGAGAGAGAGAGTGGGAGAGAGAGGAAGAAGCGGAAAGAGATCGAGCGAGAGAAGGAAGGAGAGGGGAGAGGGAGAGAGAGGACGACAGACAGACACACTGACGACAAACAGACAGAGAGAGAGAGAGAGAGAAACAAAGACAGAAAGAAAAAGGAGGGGAAAAGAGAGGGGGCAGAACGAGAGAGTGAGAGTATGAAAGCAAGAAAGAGAGAGAAAACCACAATAGAGAGACAAAAAAAAAAAAAAAAAAAAAAAAAAAAAAAAAAAAAAAAAGGGGGAAAGAGAGAGGGGGAGGGTGTGTGTGTGTGTGTGTGTGTGTGTGGTGTGTGTGTGTGTGTGGGTGATTTGACAAACAGAAGACCAACAGATGACAGACAGACCAGCGGAGAAAGAAAAAAAAAAAAAAAAAAAAAAAAAAAAAAAAAAAAAAAAAAAAAAAAAAAGGGGGGGAACGAAAAGAGGGGGATGAGGAGAAAGAGGGTAAGAAAAAGAGAGAGAGAGAGAGAGAGAGGGAGAGAGAGAGAGATATTGAGAGAGAAAATAAGAAAGATAAGAGAGAGAAAGAGAGAGAGAGAGAGTGTGTATGTGTGTGTGTGTGTGGTGTGTGTGTGTGTGTGTGTGTGTGTGTGTGTGTGTGTGTGTGACGGAGAAAGAGAGAGATAGAGAGAGAGAGAAGAGAGAGAGAGAAGAGAGAGAGAGAGAGAGAGAGAAAGACAGAGAAAGAGAATAGGGGGGTGGGGGTTATGAAAGGGTAAGATGAGGGAGGAGGAGGCATTTCACCCACAGGTATAGGAAGGAGGCATTTCACACACAAGTATGTGCAGTAATGGTAATACACCCAGTGTTGTTGTTTTTCCTTCAGCACGAATACTCGATCCTTTTCTTGATGCAAGAATTTAAGTCTTTTCTGCGATTTAGTCCTACAAAAATAGTACCAAGATTGGCCTGCCAATATAATTCCCTTTGTAAAGTTTAGTTTCTTCTTTCACTGTTTCAATGGGGCATATTGACAGAAACGGAATATCAGGGTCCTTTGGGTGGGGACATGAGTTTACATGGTGGGCAACCATACATTTGCTAGTTTTGGCGTGATTTGTATCACTTTTATGATTAGCCCATCTCAATTTCAAGTTCACCGTTGATCCTACGTACCACTGATCAGGATGAAGACTACATCTGATGACATATATTACGTTAGGTGTTGTACAAGTTAGATGTTGGTAAATTTTCCACCGCCGGCCATCCCATGGCGATTTCAGTTCATTTGAATCAGCTGCATGTCTACAGGTGTCACACTTTTTACTGCATTTGAAAAAACCAGAACATTGTTTGGGGCCATGTTGGACATACTGTCTTGGGATTGTTGGTTTATATATTTTCACCTAGATTGTCTAATCTTCTATTGGCAGCTATTATGGTTTTACGGGGGAAAAAGTCCTTATTGCTGGGGTTTGAATATAAAAGATGAAGGTTCTTCTTAATAATATTAAACTTGGATGGGGCTCGAGGGTCAAACTTGGTGACCCATGCAATCTTTTTATTCTCCTTTTTTCTGGGTTGGTGAAGGATCTTATTCCGTGACTTAGATGCTCCCTATATGCAAAGTATCTCACCTTGTCAGGCTGGCAGTATAGCAAGGCTTTTGCAGATCTCACAAAGGGAGCATCTAAGTCACGGAATAAGATCCTTCACCAACCCAGAAAAAAGGAGAATAAAAAGATTGCATGGGTCACCAAGTTTGACCCTCGAGCCCCATCCAAGTTTAATATTATTAAGAAGAACCTTCATCTTTTATATTCAAACCCCAGCAATAAGGACTTTTTCCCCCGTAAAACCATAATAGCTGCCAATAGAAGATTAGACAATCTAGGTGAAATATATAAACCAACAATCCCAAGACAGTATGTCCAACATGGCCCCAAACAATGTTCTGGTTTTTTCAAATGCAGTAAAAAGTGTGACACCTGTAGACATGCAGCTGATTCAAATGAACTGAAATCGCCATGGGATGGCCGGCGGTGGAAAATTTACCAACATCTAACTTGTACAACACCTAACGTAATATATGTCATCAGATGTAGTCTTCATCCTGATCAGTGGTACGTAGGATCAACGGTGAACTTGAAATTGAGATGGGCTAATCATAAAAGTGATACAAATCACGCCAAAACTAGCAAATGTATGGTTGCCCACCATGTAAAACTCATGTCCCCACCCAAAGGACCCTGATATTCCGTTTCTGTCAATATGCCCCATTGAAACAGTGAAAGAAGAAACTAAACTTTTACAAAGGGAATTATATTGGCAGGCCAATCTTGGTACTATTTTTGTAGGACTAAATCGCAGAAAAGACTTAAATTCTTGCATCAAGAAAAGGATCGAGTATTCGTGCTGAAGGAAAAACAACAACACTGGGTGTATTACCATTACTGCACATACTTGTGTGTGAAATGCCTCCTTCCTATACCTGTGGGTGAAATGCCTCCTCCTCCCTCATCTTACCCTTTCATAACCCCCCACCCCCCTATTCTCTTTCTCTGTCTTTCTCTCTCTCTCTCTCTCTCTCTCTCTCTCTCTTCTCTCTCTCTCTTCTCTCTCTCTCTATCTCTCTCTTTCTCCGTCACACACACACACACACACACACACACACACACACACACACACACACACATACACACTCTCTCTCTCTCTCTCTCTCTCTCTCTTTCTCTCTCTTATCTTTCTTATTTTCTCTCTCAATATCTCTCTCTCTCTCCCTCTCTCTCTCTCTCTCTCTCTTTTTCTTACCCTCTTTCTCCATCATCCCCCCTCTTTTCGTTCCCCCCCTTTTTTTTTTCTTTTTTTTTTTTTTTTTTTTTTTTTTTTTTTTCTTTCTCCGCTGGTCTGTCTGTCATCTGTTGGTCTTCTGTTTGTCAAATCACCCACACACACACACACACAACACACACACACACACAACACACACACACACACACACACCCTCCCCCTCTCTCTTTCCCCCTTTTTTTTTTTTTTTTTTTTTTTTTTTTTTTTTTGTCTCTCTATTGTGGTTTTCTCTCTCTTTCTTGCTTTCATACTCTCACTCTCTCGTTCTGCCCCCTCTCTTTTCCCCTCCTTTTTCTTTCTGTCTTTGTTTCTCTCTCTCTCTCTCTCTCTGTCTGTTTGTCGTCAGTGTGTCTGTCTGTCGTCCTCTCTCTCCCTCTCCCCCTCTCTCTCTCTCCTTCTCTCGCTCGATCTCTTTCCGCTTCTTCCTCTCTCTCCACTCTCTCCTCTCTCTCTCTCTCTCTCTTGCTCTTTGTCCCCCATCTGCACCGCTGTCGCCGGTTGCATTCCCTTCCCCCCCCCCCCCCCCCCCCCCCCCCCTTCTGTTTTTTTTTTTTTTTTTTTTTTTTTTTTTTTTTTTTTTTTTTTTTTTTTTTAAGAGTGAATTGGAGATCAGGACCAGTATTGTTCATCGCCCATGTTTACTTTGCCTGTGTACACTTCTTCCTTTGGTGAAGAGTGCAGGCAACTGAAGAGAAAAGTGGATAATGTGAGTGTTTGTTTTCCTCATTCTTATTTTGGCTTTTCTCTCTCTCTCTCTCTCTCTCTCTCTCTCTCTCTCTCTCTCTCTCTCTCTCTCGGTGGTTCTTTTCTGTTTCTCTCGCTCCTTTTCTCTCTTTCTCTTTCTTTCTTCCCCCCCCCCCCCCCCTCCCTCTTTTCTCTGTTGCTCACTCTCTGTCTGTCCCCCCTTTTCCTCTGTCTTGCTCCCACTCACTCTCTCATTGTCTCTTCTTCTTCTACCTTGTCCTCACTCCTATTTGCTTCACCTGTCCACTGTTGCATTCTTTCCGCATGTTGCATTTCCTTTTGAGCCCCTCGCTTCCCATGTATTTTAGGTTAGTAATGATGTTTTATGATATCATGTTTTAAATTAAGTGAAGTGGTATATGTGTGTATATGTGGGTACATATGTGTATGTATATGTGTGTGTATGTGTGTGTTTATATATGTATGTGTGTATATATGTATGTATATGTCCATGTGTGTGTGTGTGTGTGTGTGTGTGTGTGTGTGTGTGTGTGTTGTGTGATATAGACATATGTAAACTGATTTTGTCTTTACTTTTGGGATTCTGATGGTGTTTCGTGTTTTTTCCAATAATGCAGATTCCTGATGAAGCCTTGAAAAAGGCGAAAATTTGAATGACAAATAAAAGAAGGGAGGCACTGAGTGGACGACTTCTTGATTTTATATATATATATATATATATATATATATGTCATGCATAATAAGCAACAACAACATAAACATATAGATACGTCTCTAAAATCAACGGAATTGATGTTGACTTTTAAGGGAATTGAAATGAATGAGCAATTGTTAGGAGCTTAGCAGGAATAATTATTTGTATTAACAAGCACAAGACAAGCAAATGTCACGTGAAAACTACATCATTTTAGTAGGTAAATAAGCTGATGTAGTTTAATACAAAAAATATGAGACATGATCGGAGGCTTGAAATAAAAAGAAAATAAAACTAATGTATCTGTCGTTCTTTCCCACAGACAGACACAAATGACTAAACACCTGAGATCAAATAAGAAGGTTGATCACGCAGCAAAAAGAGCAGTTAGAAATATGGAAAGCACAACTTCACTTAATATACCTTTAGATCTTTCAGAATGCTATTCCTTCATTGACAAACAGACTGAGAAAAGCTTCCAACAGTCCTTAAAGAACTCGGAATCTCAGTACTATCATAACTGTATTGCATACAGTTCTGGAACACAGAATAAAACAGCAAAAGAATTATTTAACTCATATACCTAGAGGTGTAAGAAGCTTAATTCACAGATTACGCTTAAATTCACTGAAAACAATATTCAGTAGAAATGTTAGATGTATGTGTGGAAATGCACTAAGTGTTTCACATTTGTTATGTCATTGCCCCAAAACAAAGAACTTGATTATCATGGCTGGTGGTAATACTACGGATAGATCGACGTCATCACTGTTGAATGATTATTCGTTTCTCAGATTAGTTAGTCAAAGTTTCTTACTGAGTCCAGTTGGCATTTTTCTTGTTTGGTTTTATCTTCTTTTTTTTTTTTTTGAGCACGTAGTAGTATCTAAAGTTCTACACACTTTTCCCCTATCCCTCCACCATTCTTTTCATAAGCACGCATCCGCATACCACACACACCGTTAACACATCGTCTGATATCACTTTTAGTGAGAAGACGTTAAATTGAGGAACAACCTGAGATCGAAGAGCATAAACGTTTCGATACTACTTCATTTGCTGCAAAGGGTATGTGTGCTGATGTCTGTGCGCTGGTGAGGCCACGTAAGTAGGTTGTGATGTATACGTACGAGTCTGTGCGTGTGTGCAGGCTACATTGAACTGGATGAACCTGGTAAGCTGTTCGTATTTCAGTGACTCTCCACGAGAAATCTATCTGTCTATCAATCTCTCTCTCTCTCTCTCTCTCTCTCTCTCTCTCTCTCTCTCTCTCTCTCTCTCTCTCTCTCTCTCTGCCAGTTACTGGTCTTCCAGCGACTGCGGAGACAGCCCTAAACGCCCTGCTGACTGAAAACTGTGTTTCAAGTTGGAAAATTACGGGAGAAGGCAACAACACAGTGGTCGTTCTGCGACTGAAGCCAGTCAGCCCAGTGTCAACAACAATGGCGGATCCTGTGCTGAACCGGAGAACGCAAGTTCATTACTACAGGAAGAAGCCCCCCCCCCCCCCCCCCCTCCCCCCAAGCCAGGTGCGACGGGATCAAGAAGAGAGCCAACAAGCAGCAGAATAGACGACCTGAACAGGTTGGTGCTGGTCTCGGTACCACTAGTGATGCCAATGAACTAGCCAAGCCTAACACCGTATCGGACGAGCACGGTACACAGCACAGTGCAGAACACATCAAACAGGTTCGCAATGATGGTGACATGTCGTATACTCAGGATGCGCTTCTGTCTTTGCGCTCCGATCTGTCGGAGTGTAACATCAGCGATCCAGAAATCCACCCGTCAGACATCGACGTAAGTCCAGAACAAGCGATCGACAAAATAGTCGCCGGCTTTGACACGGGAGTGGTAAAGAAGTATGTCGCTACTCTGACAGATCGACAGGTGCAGAGACGATTGCGAGATTCTCACAGAAAGAAAGCATTTCGGAAGGTCGTGTTTCATCAAACGGATGATGTGGGTGTGCTGCTGTGTGAATCAGATGATGTCGTTCTGGAGTATTCCTGCGATCCGTGCTCGGAGGACGATTGTTTATTTTGGTACGTTAAGCAAGAAGAAAGACACATGTCATGGGAGGAATGTGTTAAACTGGCCAGCCTTCGGAAAGGACGACGTATTGGCAACACGAAGCATGCAGAGACGCAAGCATGTGCTCTACGGCGGCTGCACGCTCTCCACGGATTGATCCAGTTTTACCTGGGATGACCGTCATCTACAGAACTGACAGTGAATGTAGACCAGTGACATTTTCTCGTTCGCGATTTTGTCATGTAAAGAGAAAGAAAAAGACATTGCTATGGTTTCCATGTCAATGAAAATCGAAATCGAGTCGCGTTTTGTCTTTGTACATCGCGCCGGTTTGCTAAATGGGCTGTACAGCTTAATAGTATTACACTTCATTCATTCTCTCTCTCTCTCTCTCTCTCTCTCTCTCTATATATATATATATATATATATATATATATTTATATATATATATATTCTTCCGTCATTATAGTAATGACTTCGCAAAAATTTGAACTAAAAAAAAAAAAAAAAAAAAAAAAAGAAGGGGGGGGGGGGGGTGAAGATGAAGAAAATGGGAACATAAAATTAAGACAATATATTATAAATATTAAAACCCTTCACTATATATATATATATATATATGTGTGTGTGTGTGTGTGTGTGTGTGTGGCCTTTGTCTCTGCGCTACCACAGGAAAAACGTTCAAGTCGGTCGGGAGAGCAAATATGATGATCATCAGAGGTTACTCTTACGAGTATCATGAAAAGAATAAGAATATTGTTTTTCTTTTTGTTTTTTAGCTTTTGTTCCTCATGATTTTCTGAATAGCTCAAGGTTAGGGACAGGGTTAGTTTAGATAAGGGTTAGGGTCAGGTTAGGGTTAGGGGTAGCGTTAGTTTTCAACAGATGACCAGAAGATAGACTTTCATACAACATTTATTGGTTGATCAGACAAACTTGGGACGTTCTTCGTCATGCCTTTGTTTAACGAAGTCCATAACTATAATGCTAGATTACTATGCATGCATCAAAAAACATTTCAAGTCACGGTAAGACGAGAATCTCGTTGGCGTTGTCAGTTTTTGCAGCAGACGATCAATGACGAGTCATTCTGCTTCTGCACACGGCTGTATCAGGTGATATTGTGGACTCTCTCTCAATCGCAGCTTTCAGTTTTCGGGGACTTACTGATGTGCGACTGGCTTTGGGCATTCTGAAAAACAACAACAAACAAACAAACGCGGGATTTAAAAAGAGGACCAAAACACAGCAAGTGGATATGACAGTTCAGAAAAGATAGGGAGAACCAAGGCCAGACAAAACCTGGTAAGAAGATAGGTGAAGTGAGAGCGAGGTTGAGGTGGGATGCAGATTAAACAGGATAACAACGAGCACATCAGATGAGGTAGATGGGACAAAGGAACAGGAGACGAAAGGGGGTTGGGTGGGGGGTGGGGACGGAGTTTGGGGGATGGGATGGGGGCAAAGTAAGGAAAGATGAGTTAGAAGGCGATGAAATGGGCTCATGATAATCAACAACAATAACAGTTCTTTGTCTAAAACGCGTGTATTGACAACTCGTTAACTGCACGTGTTTATACTACATCTGCCCAATTTCCTCGTCAACCCCACCTTGCTTGCATACATGGGGTAGTCATTCATCGTCAGCGATTCAACGCATTATGACATGAACACTCGCATACATATGAATATAAAATGCATCCCCGCCTTCAACCCGGAGCATTTCTTGCCGTGAAGCATAGCCAGGTTATTCACCACTCTTGCACCAAAGCCAGTGAGCTGCCCTTACCTAGTCTGGTCAGCACTTGTACGCCGTATCTCCGGCTGTGAGGACGGACCTCTTCAGTGGTGTATTGGAACACGCAGTCATCTTCATCTCGGTACAAGCACAGCGGCAGGTCTGGATCTGGGGGGTTGAACACACACACACACACACACACACACACACACACACACGCACGCACGCACGCACGCACGCACGCACGCACACACACACACACACACACACACACACACACACACACACACACACACACACCCCGAGCAATTCAGTTCAACATCTTGAAACTACTTGATATTGATCTCAAATTGCACATCATCTTTCATTAATATCAACTTAGTCGCAAAACGAGACTAAGAAGTTATGCGAATGGAATTTGAAAAGAAAAATTGCAAAAGAAAGAGAGAAAAAAAAAAGATGCAGGTGTGTAACTGATCATCTTACTCAATGGGTGAAACTTTTTCTCTGTCTGCTCAAACTTTTGTTCTTCTTATTCATTTTCTTGTAGCTGGATTGGTTGCATTGATACATTCATTATTTATTCACTTACATGCGCGTGTGAAATCCTACTTGTATCTATTGATGAGAATGGGGGAAATACACACACTGGGCAGTCGGTACTGAGCGGAAGAGAAATTCAGAATCTGGTCTGTTTCCATACGGTTAAAGCCTCGTATGGAGCGGTGTGCGAGCAGATAGGCCTAATGTCATTTGAGAGGACTGAAGAAGACACGTGCAAATTAACACGCGTAGCAGATTTTAAATGAAATTAATAGCGAACCGCCAAGAAAACGTAGATAAACGAATCACAAGACAAAACACGACGCGTTTCGACCTCAGATCTTCTTCAGGCAAGATACAAAACACTCAGGACAACGAAAATGAACGAGCAATCACTTATCTTCATTCGCTTTAGCACAAAATGGACGTAGCAGGAAGGAAAGTAACGCTACACCACACGGAACAGGCGAGTCTATTTGTGACGTATTAGTTGTCACAAATAACTGACGTAAAAATGCAATACACCCCTGAAGGCTACTTGTTAAGGGTTGTCCAAAATCTCTCCAGCTTTATCTGGTTAGACATGTTATATTACACAATTATCTGCGGGGTCTGAAGAAGGCACATTTGTCCGAAGTTCACTTTGCTGTGTACTGGTTATTTGATAGGCGATACTGTTTTGTACTGGTTCCTTAATAAGCCATACTGTTTTGTACTGGTTCCTTAATAAGCGATACTGTTTTGTACTAGTTCCTTAATAAGCCATACTGTTTTGTACTGGTTCCTTAATAAGCGATACTGTTTTGTACTGGTTCCTTAATAAGCTATACTGTTTTGTACTGGTTCCTTAATAAGCCATACTGTTTTGTACTGGTTCCTTAATAAGCCATACTGTTTTGTACTGGTTCCTTAATGAGCCATACTGTTTTGTACTAGTTCCTTAATGAGCGATACTGTTTTGTACTGGTTCCTTAATGAGCGATACTGTTTTGTACTGGTTCCTTAATGAGCGATACTGTTTTGTACTGGTTCCTTAATGAGCGATACTGTTTTGTACTGGTTCCTTAATGAGCGATACTGTTTTGTACTGGTTCCTTAATGAGTGATACTATTTTGTGCTGGTTCCTTAATAAGCCATACTGTTTTGTACTGATTATTTTATGAGCGACACTTTTTGTACTGGTTATGTAATAAGCGTTACAACACTTTGCACTCTGCTTAGAGTGTTTATTTGGAATATCATCATAACGCTTGCAAAGAGAGAGAGAGAGAGAGAGAGAGAGAGAGAGAGAGAGAGAGAGAGAGAGAGAGAGAGAGAGCAAAACCCAACATCACTACGATCATTGGGCAGCATACAGTAATAAAAAGCTTGAGAGAACCAGCTGCCGTGGCGAAGTGGTTAGCGTCGCGGACTCCCAGCTGGGAGGTCGTGGGTTCGAATCCCATCAATAGAAAGAAACTCGTGGAGAGCGTGGCAGCAGAGAGTCCTCAGAAGAGAAGCCCCCTTCAAGCAAGTGTTTCGGCCCTTATCTCCTGACACTCTAGGGGGGTTGGGCCACACCCGGTTCATGACTCCGGATGTCCCTCTGCTGCCCTTTTTTTTCCCATCTTGGGACGAGCCATGGCTGGGATTCGAACCCATGACCTTCTGGACATGCTCATTTTCCACTTAATGACTCGCACTCTAACCACTGAGCCACAGGGACCCCTGATATTTGTAGGAAATTTAAGCCTTATGAAGTTCACTTTTGTTCCTCCTTGACCAGATCCAGCTTGAACACCTCTCTGCCGCTTCTGCCATTGCTTTCAGGGCTCTGGTTTTTTCCCTCCCTGCAACTGAGAGCTGTTTCATGAGGGTGTATGCAGACGTTCCTACAAACCCTCTAGCTCCAATTTCTGCAGTGAGGACTTTGACCTGATAGCCTTCTCTCCTCAGGCTGTTTGCCAGATCAGCGTACTTTTCAGTCTTGTAGATTTGAGCTGCCTCCATTCTGTTCTCATATGGCACCGTGAGCTCGATCATGATCAGCTGCTTGGTTGACTGAGAGTGGACTACTATGTCTGGTCTCATGCCACTCTTGCTGATGATCTCTGGGTGACTCTTCCATTCTGGGAGGTCTGCAGTGCACTCCCAGTCATCTGCCCCGTCCAGCAGACTCTGCCTGTATGTTCCGAGTGGCACTGTTGTTCTTGGCCATGATCTGCCGCCTCCTGCCGTGACGAATGTTGCGGGTGCTTTTGGAGTCCTGATTTTCCCTTTTGTGGTGTTGGTACTAGCCCAGACTACTTGTACAATCTCTTTGAGCACTTGGTTGTGCCTCCATGTGTACCTTCCTTGAGCCAGGGCTGCTTTACATGAGCTTAGGACATGCTCCACTGTTTGTTTTTCATGGCAGAGGGGGCATGCAGGATCGTCTGTTTTTCCCCACTTCACCAGGTTTGCATTTGAGGGCAGAAGGTCATATGCAGCTCTGAGAATGAAGCTGATCCTGAGAGGGGCCATGTGCCAAATGTCATTCCAAGTGAGACTTCTTTGGAGTGCATTCTCCCACGTTGTCCATTGCCCTTGCTGGCTCTGCTGGACTGCTGTTTGGAGTCATTTTTGGTCTTCTTCTTTTCTCATCTCCTGAATCATCATGTCTCTTTTGGATTTTCCTTTGGCCTTTGACCACCATTCAGTTTTGGTCACCCCCAGTCCTTGTCTGTTGGTCTGTGTGTGTCCTGTTATTTCTCTGATCTTGAGGCTTTCTTTTGCAGAATCCATCGCCTCTTGAACTTTCCATTTTCTGCCTGTCTTCAGCTGGGGCTTGATTGCTTCTACCACCTTGTCTCCTGAGTCCTCCAGCATGCTTTGAAGTCTGATCTTTCCTGCTTTGTATTCTTCCAGGATGGATTTCAGTGGTAGTTTCAGCTTTGCTTGGCGACAGTACAGCGCTATGTCAGTCAGACAGGGTGGGACACCAAGCCATTTCCTTGTGAACTTGTTGATTTTGGCTTCCATTGCCTCCACTGTGCTGGTGCAGATGTCGTATATCATCAGAGGCCATAGGAGCTTTGGTATCAGCATGAACTGCAGATACCAGACATTGTATTTGCCAGGGAGCCCACACTGGTCAATGGTTTCCAAGCCTTCTTCCGACATCTGTTTGGTTTCTTTTGCTCTTTGTGTGTCTTTCAGCGTGTCATCATACCATCTTCCAAGGCTCTTGACTGGCTCTTCTGTGACTGTTGGAATGGCCTGGTTGGCAACACTGAAGACCACAGATTCGGCCACTTTTCCTTTCCTCAGTGAGAGACTCCATGATTTCTTTGGCTTGAACTTCATTCTGGATGAGGCAACTATGTCGTCCAGCCTTTCCAGCACATGACGTGTCTCGTCTTCTCTGGATGAAATCACTGTAGTGTCATCCATGAAGGCCTTGAGAGGGGGCATCTTGTATCCATCGCCAAGGTCTGTTTGTCTTGCGTTGCTTGTTGCTGCTTTCATGATGACTTCCATTGCCAACACGAACAGTATTGGGGAAATTGCACAGCCCATTGCAATGCCCACTTCCAAGTTGATCCAATCTGTTGTGTACTCCTTGGTAGAGAACCGCATTGAGAAGCCATTGAAGTACTTCTTGAGCATGTCGCGGATGTTCTTTGGCACATGGTACATCTCAAGAGCCAACTGTATCATCTCATGGGGTACAGATCCATATGCGTTTGTCAGATCAAGCCACACTACGTCCAGGTCTCTCTTTTCTGTTTTTGCTCTTTGGATTGCGTCCCAGATCATTGTGGCGTGTTCTACACAGCCAGCTACGCCTGGGATGCCACCTTTCTGGACTGACACATCCAAGTACTTGTTTTCCATGAGGTACTTGGTCAGCCTTGCTGCCATGACAGAGAAGAAGATTTTCCCTTCGACGTTCAGTAGTGATATTGGCCTGAACTGGCTGATGTCACTTGAGTTTTGCTCTTTGGGGATGTACACACCATCTGCCGTCATCCACTGGCCGCTGATCTTCTGGTTTCTCCAAGCTGATCGCAGCAGCCTATGGAGCCACTCCAGCACCTTGGGACATTTCTTGTATAGCTGGTAAGGTATTCCGTTTGGCCCTGGTGATGATTTGGCTCTGGCTTTGTCGACCACCTTCTTGATTTCCGTCAACGTTGGAGGCTTGTCATTGAACTGTTCCTCAGGGTTGGTTGGCCACACCAGACCTTGAATATCGAGTGGTGCTTTGCTCTGTGAGTCAGAGTATGTTTTCCTCAGATGCTGCTCAAGAACTACTTTGTCCACACTTAGGGTCCCAGATTTTGGCTGCTCAAACAGTGTTCTGGCAAACTGGAAGGGGTCTCTGAAGAAGCGCTCTTGTGTCTTCTTCTTTTTGCTCTTCCTCTTCCTCGCAGATTCCGCTTTGCTGAGGGCGCTGTGTTTTGCTTTCAGGTCTTTCCAGAGTTTTTCCAAGCCTTGTTTTTCAGCTGGCAGTGCGGTCTTCATTTGCTTCTTGAGGTTTTTCTTTTGGACCCTGATCTTGTCCATCTCTTCTTGGCGTCTGGATTTCTTTGGAGGTGTTTTCTCTTTGGGTAGTTTTGCTCCATAGGCGTCTCTACATTGGCATACACAATGTCCCCATATGTGGCTAGTTTGGGTTCCAGGGTGCTTTTCCCTATCAGTGCATCGAGTCTTTGGACGATTTTTGCATCCAGTTTCTCCCAATCTTCAGTTTCGTTTGCTCGTGGCAGGTTGAGTTTCAGGCGCCTGGCATCGAGGGCCTGTGCAAATTCCTCATCCGAACCAACAGCGTACAGGGTTCGTACCGAGTCCTGGAAGTCTGGAAAAGTCTTGGAAAAATGGGAAAGGCTTTTCCAGGGCTGGAAAAGTCTTGGAAAATTTGCTTTTACCCAGCAGGGTTTGGAAAAGTCATGGAATTTCCAGAGTTCCATCATGAACGTTCAAGTCATGAATTGAAACAAAATTGTTTACATCAAATTTCGGAAAAGGTCGATGTCGATTTGCCACCCCGTCAACACTCGCGCATCCGAACAGCAGAATTATTTATTTTGCCGTCCGAGTAGTCTCCCTTGTGTCGAGTGCGCATGTGCGCAATTTTCCAGCCCCCCCCCCCCCCCCCCCCCCCCCCCCCCCCCGCCTCCCAACTTCCGTTCCATCATTTCTTCTCCATGGTTTGCGCCTGCAGCAAGAATTAAAAAAATGGGGAAGTGTGTATTCAGCCAAGCGTGGTTGACCAATAGCCAGTACCAGTACTGGATCGGAAAAGCATCGGACGGCAGTAAATTTCGAGCCCGTTGTCGCCTGTGTCAAAAAGACTTCGATGTGTCCAACATGGATGAAGCGGCCTTGAAAAGCCACATGTCGGGGAAGAAACACGTGTTTCTGGCACAGGCTGCGAGTAAGTCGACAGGGTCGACGATGACGATGAATGACTTTTTTACAGCCAGTGGGAGGTAAGTTGAAGACCAGAATGACCTCTCTCTCTCTCTCTCTCTCTCTCTCTCCTCTCTCTCTCTCTCTCTCTCTCTCTCTCTCTCTCGCTCTCTCTCTCTCTCTCTCTCCCCGCTTCCCCTCCCGAGTTTTCTTACTTTTTTTTTTTTGAACGGGGCTTCCTAGCTCCTTTTTTTTTTTTTTTTTTTTTAAAGCGGGTTTTGTACTGGGAATAGGATGCATGTTTTTATTAGCTCACTCACTCTATCTCTCCCCCAGTCTCGGTCTTTATCTTTGTCTGTCTCAGTCTCTGTCTGTCACTATCTCTCTGAAGTTAGGAGATAGGGACAGAGGGGCAGGGGAGGGGAGAAGAGTTAGTTGCTAAACTTTCCTAATCAATCTGCAAAACAAGACACATGCTGATGCATAATAAGTAAAACACACACACACACACACACACACACACACACACACACACACACACACACACACACACACATGATCAGTATCCA
>CM065724.1:9171572-9176572 GCA_033310375.1 Conus canariensis | reverse complement strand
TCACAAACAGTCTTCAAATACATGACCTTCACCTTAGTTGACATACATTTCAGGCCTTTGCACTCGCCCATGTGACCTTATCTTTGCGCCAGCTTCAAGAGCACAAAATAATCCCATTCCTTTCATTTCAATCTGTCTGCTCGGAACCAGCTTGTGCCTTGATGGTCATATGGAAGAAAAGGAGGAAATTCAACTTTCAGACGAAATTTTTTTTTTAAATCTCAAAACAATCCAGCTGCGCCTGTCTATAAATACTCGACACCTTAAGCAAGGCCTTGGCGCATTGATCGTTGGTGTGCAGCCACAAGAACCGCAACTCACCCCATTGTCGTCAATACAGTCCCCTATATTTGGATGTCACATCAACAAAAACAAGAACCACAACTCACCCCATGGTGGTCAATACAATCCCTTATATTGGGATGCCACATCAACCAAAACAAGAACCACAACTCACCCCATTGTCGTCAAGACAGTCCCCTATATTGGGATGCCACATCAACAAAAACAAGAACCACAACTCACCCCATGGTGGTCAATACAGTCCCCTTTATTGGGATGCCACATCAACCAAAACAAGAACCACAACTCACCCCATGGTGGTCAATACAGTCCCCTATATTGGGATGCCACATCAACCAAAACAAGAACCACAACTCACCCCATTGTCGTCAATACAGTCTCCCATGTCTTCTTCCTGTTGAGACGAAGGAGTGCTGTGAGCTGCTGCAACCATGGCAACCACGAGAACCGACAGCATGCGAACAGGCAGTCCCATGATTTTGTTGTTGTTGTTGTTGTTTTTCAGAATCGACGGTGAAGTGAAACGTGAAACAATATATCGATCTGAAACAGTGATCTTTTCAGAATCTACACTGAAATATAACATGAAACAATATCTCGATCTGAAACAATCAGCGATCTTTTCAGAATCGACGCTGAAATATAACATGAAACAATATCTCGATCTGAAACAATCAGCGATCTTTTCAGAATCGACGCTGAAATATAACATGAGACAATATCTCGATCTGAAACAATCAGCGATCTTTTCAGAATCGACGCTGAAATATAGAGTGAAACAATATCTTGATCTGAAACAATCAGTGACCTTTTCAGAATCGACGCTGAAATATAGAGTGAAACAATATCTTGATCTGAAACAATCAGTGACCTTTTCAGAATCGACGCTGAAATATAGAGTGAAACAATATCTTGATCTGAAACAATCAGTGACCTTTTCAGAATCGACGCTGAAATATAGAGTGAAACAATATCTTGATCTGAAACAATCAGTGACCTTTTCAGAATCGACGCTGAAATATAGAGTGAAACAATATCTTGATCTGAAACAATCAGTGACCTTTTCAGAATCGACGCTGAAATATAGAGTGAAACAATATCTCGATCTGAAACAATCAGTGACCTTTTCAGAATCGACGCTGAAATATAGAGTGAAACAATATCTTGATCTGAAACAATCAGTGACCTTTTCAGAATCGACGCTGAAATATAGAGTGAAACAATATCTCGATCTGAAACAGTCAGCGAGGTTCCTTTCCATTAATATCGTGATCTGGCCTGAAACAAAGAAGAAAAGAATGAACAAAAGCAAAATAATGGACGGAGGACGAAAGAAACGAGGAAGGAATGAAAGATGGGCACAGAAAGAAAAAGGGAAAAGAAAGAACCGAAAGAAAAGAAAGGAAGGGAGGCCGACGGGTAGAAAGGTACTAGAGAAATAGTCCTCCACCCGTGCGTGCGTGCACGAAGAGATAATGCGAGCTCACACCCACACAAGAAGAAAAAGCATCACACACACACACACACACACACACACACACACACACACACCACACACACACACACAACGAGAGAGAGAGAGAGAGAGAGAGAGAGAGAGAGACAGACAGACAGACAGACAGACAGACAGACACTGACACTGACAGTTTTTATGGCCAATAGCAAATAAGCCCTGTTGGCAAGGGGGTTACAATTACTGCATTAATAAATTGCGTTGAGTATATGCAGTTGAAAGAACTACAACTCTAACAATTTAACAAGAAATTCAAACCTAGAGTGATCTACACACACCCACACGGACACACACCCACTCCCACACACAATGCATGCACACATGCACGCACGCGCGCGCAGGCACGCACGCCACAACACACACACACACACACACACACACACACACACACACACACATGCGCGTGTGTGCTTTCTCAAACACACACAACCGCACTCGCACATATACCAGAGAAGTCGTACCTCGTCGTACCTGTCACGCTTGTGTTAATTCACCCGAATAGAAGTCGACTGCACAGACCCACTGGAGAGACACAGCACAGAGATGATGGACTGACAACAGCAACCAGTTCACACTGTCAGTGTCTGCCCATAAGCCCCCTAAATACCGGGCAAGCCAAGGGGACAGAGAGAGAGAGAGAGAGAGAGAGAGAGAGAGAGAGAGCGTGCGTGCGTACGTGAGAGAGAGAGAGAGTGCGTGCGTGCGTGCGTGCGTGCGTGAGTGCGTGCGTGTGTGCGCGCGCGCGCGCGCGCGCGCGCGCGCGTGTGTGTGTGTGTGTGTGTGTGTGTGTGTGTGTGTGTGTGACAGAAAGAGAGAGAGAGACAAAGAGAGAAACACACAGGAGTTGAGAGAGAGAGAGAGAGAGAGAGAGAGAGGCAGTCTCTTTGTCGTCGTAGCCAAAGGCAAACTGCTACAAATTGGTCAATTTCTCCCACAGTTTCAGAAGTGATATACAGCATCAGTCAGCACAGCCCTATACGAGATGTCTCTGAATTACAGGCGGATAATTCAACTCGTGATGAGTTCAAACCGTTCGGCCTGAAACGGAAACGTGCTGGAGAGAAATGAACGATCGTAGTGAGTACATTGTGCAAGTGAAGGTTCACCCCTCCTCTCCCCTTCTCTCCCCCAGCCGAAAGGGAAGGGAGGCGTAATGACGGCTGGCGATTTTGTCATCAAACTACACGTTCACACAGACCAGTTCAGAGAGATAGTTCAGACTTCAGAGTTTTATTCAGTAAGGCCATCGGCCCATTTGTAGGGGAATGAGCACAATTGTTCACATTATAATGTGTAAGAAACAAAATCACTAGTCACGAAGAAAAGAAACAACCATACCAAAAAGAACATCAACTAAGACGTCATTATTTCTCTGATCTTAGACGCCTTACACAGAAACATACCTAAATTCCTAATTACCTTGTAACTCTTAGAGCTAAGTAGTAACTGTAAACGAAATATACACGGGCGCCTATGATATTTCTGTGGGATCAATTTTTGGCGAAGATCTTCTAAAGCTGGACAAAGGAACATGAAGTGTATTTCATTTTCCTCACCTTGCATACACAATGGACAAACCAAGTTAGAGAGAGAGAGAGAGAGAGAGAGAGAGAGAGAGAGAGAGAGAGAGAGAGAGAGAGAGAGAGACGCGCGCACGCAAATACATATACATATTTACATGAGACTCTTAGCACTCTTCCCCCTCCTACCCCCCAATCCCCACCCCACCCCCAACTCCGACTCGTTCCAGTTGAAAACATTGTGTGTTGTGTGTTTGTGTGTGTTGTGTGTGTGTGTGGGTGTGTGTGTGTGTGTGTGTGTGTTGGTGTGTGTGTGTGTGTGTGTGTGTGTGTGTGTGGTCGTGTGTGCTGTCGGTCGGTGTGTGTGTGTGTGTGTGGTGTGTGTGTGTGTGTGTGATGTGTGTGTGTGTGTGTGTGTGTGTGGTGTGTGTGTGTGTGTGTGTGTGTGTGTGTGTGTGTGTGTGTGGGGTGTGTTGTGTGTGTGTGTGTGTGTGGGGTGTGTGTGGTGTGTGTGTGGTGTGTGTGTCGGTGTGTGTGTGTGTTGTCGGTGTGTGTGTGTGGTGTGTGTGTGTGTGTGTGTGTGTGTGTGTGTGTGTGTGTGGTGTGTGTTGTCATCCAGCTGTCTTTGTTCTGGGGAGTCTTTGCCATCCTCCCACCACCTCTTGTTCCGGTTCTTACCATGGGAATTTGTCGGTCGTAACCTGGCAGCTAGTCAATCCGTCTGGTCAACGCCGTCCAAAGTGGACACTCACGGTCACTCTGCAGTGTCCAGAGGGGCTATTGGTCACATGGTTAGATCGTTCGCCTGCAGAGCTGAGGCGGGTCATGAGTTCGAACCATCCCCCGTGGGGTCGGATTTCTGGCGGCTTGAGAACCCTCTCTGTCCACCCGACAGTAACCGGGTACCTGATTCAGCTCAGGGAAAGTCAAAGGCGGCGAAAAAAACAGGAATGGGCGACGGCTTCCGACATGCCATGCCTTAGACACAATGAACCTCTGGCAGTTTATCGCCCCTGCGGCCGATAGACTTTGGCAACTTTAACTTTACAGCTTTTTTTTTTGGGGGGGGGGGGGGGGGGGGGGGGAGGGGAGGGGGGGGGACATGCTTTCCTGATTTTTTCTTTTTTCTTTTTTTTTTTACATTTTCTTTTTTTTTTTTTACTGACGGTTTATTCTGTGGTTGATGAATTGAGTAGATGAGCCGACGTTTCAGCATGGCTTCGTTTGATAGGATTGATATTGAGCCATATGTTATGTTGTTATCTGGTGTATTATTATTGTACAGAATTTCGTACATCTGTTACATTCTTGGCTTGTTTCTTTCTTTCTTTTCTTTCTATGACAGGAGTAGCTTCTCCATATGATGATAGTCCCGTGTGGTTGGCTGTACAGTTACGACACTGACCATGAAACTGAATTAACAGGGCTGAAAGAGAGAGAGAGAGAGAGAGAGAGAGAGAGAGAGAGAGAGAGAGAGAGAGAGAGAGAGAACTCGGAACTCGGAAACTTTAATTGTAAGGCCACCGTCCTGTATACAATGGATACACGTTAACATGAGTGAATCAAACAAATAACATAAGGACAACACGCAAAAAATAAGTATAACATCCCACATCAAAGTCAAACTAAAGTCAAGGGAGTTACATTGGCATGTGAAATTAAGC
>CM065724.1:9159072-9166572 GCA_033310375.1 Conus canariensis | reverse complement strand
AACTGTTTAAAACCCGATCTTCTGAGGTTGGCGGCCACGAGAGTCATCAGATCGCCACCAAACTTGACGTAAGCCTACAGGAACATCCAGCGGGTAACATAGGATCATTAGATAGTCATTATGACCATTAAATTTGACCGTTAAAAACCGTTCTTTTCAAAATTTAGGCTGTTCTTGATGAAATTCGGTATACATGTGCAGTTTTAAATGCCGAAAAATGATATACAACTTTTACGAACCGAAATTTAAAATTGACCGTTAAAAAACGTTATTTTATAAATTTAGAGTATTCTTGAAGAGATTCGATATACATGCGCAGTTTTGAACGCTAAACAATGATATACAATTTTCAAGATCCGAAACTTAACATTGACCGTTAAAAACCGTTATTTTCTGAATTTCTGAATTTTCACCCTTCTTGATAACATTCCGTATGCACGTACAGTTTTAAGCGCTGAACAATGTTATGCAAATTTTACGAACCAAAACTTAACATTGACCGTTAAAAACCGTTAAAAAACTGTTTATAACGGTTCCAAAGACATCCTTTTCCCTCTGCTTTTCTACAAATAGCCGTTGTGACATTGCACAGGTACAGGACTACTTCTCGAAAATTAGAACCGTTATTTGGCAGTTAAAAAACGTTATTTATAACAGTTAAAAACCGTTAAAAACACCAAACCCTATAAAAGAAACTGTTTAAAACCCGATCTTCTTGAAATTTAGCAGGTACGTCTGTTGTGATCCGAGGATGGTTTTGGGCTAATCTCTAAAAAAATAAAACCGTTAAAAACCGTTAAAAAAAAACTGTTATAACGGTTTCAAAGTCATCTTTTTCCTCTGCTTTTCATCAAATGGCCGTTGTAACATTGCACAGGTACAGGACTACTTCTCGAAAATTAGAACCGTTATTTGGCAGTTAAGAAACGTTATTTATAACAGTTAAAAACCGTTAAAAACACCAAACCCTATAAAAACTGTTTAAAACCCGATCTTCTGAGGTTGGCGGCCACGAGAGTCATCAGATCGCCACCAAACTTGACGTAAGCCTACAGGAACATCCAGCGGGTAACATAGGATCATTAGATAGTCATTATGACCATTAAATTTGACCGTTAAAAACCGTTCTTTTCAAAATTTAGGTTGCTCTTTATGAAATTCGGTATACATGTGCAGTTCTAAATGGCGAAAAATGATATACAACTTTTACGAACCGAAATTTAAAATTGACTGTTAAAAAACGTTATTTTATAAATTTAGAGTATTCTTGAAGAAATTCGACATACTTGTGCAGTTTTGAATGCTAAACAATAATATACAATTTTCAAGATCCGAAACTTAACATTGACCGTTAAAAACCGTTATTTTCTGAATTTCTAAATTTTCACCCTTCTTGATAACATTCCGTATGCACGTACAGTTTTAAGCGCTGAACAATGTTATGCAAATTTTACGAACCAAAACTTAACATTGACCGTTTAAAAACCGTTATTTTCTAAATTTACACCGCTATTGATAAAATTCAGTATGCGTATGTCCAGTAACGGTAAGTAATTTTGCAACATGGATGGGACAGGGTAGGGGGATGAAAAGGGAGGAATAAGAGGGGCCAGAAAAATGATTGTACAGTGCAAAGCCTGATACACTATTTTTACATTAGACACAGACCCGTTGAAATAAACTACTTCTGCACAAAGTCTATTCCTACAAAATTAAGGGCAATCAGAAGAATGGGAATGGGAACAGTGAGTGCAGGCGGAAAATCGAGCGAGAAAAGCATCTCGACGTGCTAGGGAAGATCCAGAGGAAAGGGGCCAGAGGCAGGCGGAAAACAATAGAATGTATAAGAAAGAGAGAGAGAGAGAGAGAGAGAGGGAGACAGAATGTGTATTTGTGTGGGGGGAGGGGGTGGGAAGATGTTGGGGGGGGGGGGTAATTGATTGTAAATCGAAACAATTAATACATGTTTGCCGTCACGTGAGTATCGCAAAGAATGTTCATATCCCGGGCAACGCCGGGTGCCCCTGCTAGTAATATATATAAATGGCAAATTCTGTCTGTGTGTGTGTGTGTGTGTGTGTGTCTGTGTACGCTATAGACTCAAAAACGGCTCAACCGATTGTCATGAAATTTGGCAGGTACGTCTGTTGTGACCCGAGGATGGTTTTGGGCTTCTCTAAAATAATAAAACCGTTAAAAACCGTTAAAAAACTGTTATAACGGTTTCAAAGACATCCTTTTTCCTCTGCTTTTCTTCAAATAGCCGTTGTGACATTGCACAGGTACAGGACTACTTCTCTAAAATTAGAACCGTTATTTGACAGTTAAAAAAACAGTTAAAAACCGTTAAAAACACCAAACCCTATCAAAGAAACTGTTTAAAACCCGATCTTCTTGAAATTTAGCAGGTACGTCTGTTGTGACCCGAGGATGGTTTGGTGCTAATCTCTCAAAAAAATAAAACCGTTAAAAACCGTTAAAAAAACTGTTATAACGGTTTCAAAGACATCTTTTTCCTCTGCTTTTCATCAAATGGCCGTTGTGACATTGCACAGGTACAGGGCTACTTCTCGAAAATTAGAACCGTTATTTGGCAGTTAAGAAACGTTATTTGTAACAGCTAAAAACCGTTAAAAACACCAAACCCTATAAAAAAACTGTTTAAAACCCGATCTCCTGAGGTTGGCGGCCACGAGAGTCATCGGATCGCCACCAAACTTGACATAAGCCTACAGGAACATCCAGCGGGTAACATTGGGTCATTAGATAGTCATTATGACCATAAAATTTGAACGTTAAAAACCGTTCTTTTCAAAATTTAGGCTGTTCTTGATGAAATTCGGTATACATGTGCAGTTTTAAAAAGCCGAAAAATGATATACAACTTTTACGAACCGAAATTTAAAATTGACCGTTAAAAAACGTTATTTTATAAATTTAGAGTATTCTTGAAGAAATTCGATATACATGTGCAGTTGTGAATGCTAAACAATGATATGCAATTTTCAAGATCCCAAAATTAACACTGATCGTTAAAAACCGTTATTTTCTGAATTTCGAAATTTTCACCCTTCTTGATAACATTCCGTATGCACATACAGTTTTAAGCGCTGAACAATGTTATGTAAATTTTACGAACCAAAACTTAACATTGACCGTTAAAAACCGTTATTTTCTAAATTTACACCGCTATTGATAAAATTCAGTATGCGTATGTCCAGTAACAGTAAGTAATTTTGCAACATGGATGGTTTAGCAGGTACGTCTGTTGTGACCCGAGGATGGTTTGGGGCTAATCTCCAAAAAAAAAATAAAAACCATTAAAAACCGTTAAAAAAACCCTGTTATAACGGTTTCAAAGACATCTTTTTCCTCTGCTTTTCATCAAATGGCCGTTGTGACATTGCACAGGTACAGAGCTACTTCTCGAAAATTAGAACCGTTATTTGGCAGTTAAGAAACGTTATTTATAACAGTTAAAAACAACCGTTAAAAACACCAAACCCTATAAAAACTGTTTAAAACCCGATCTTCTGAGGTTGGCGGCCACGAGAGTCATCGGATCGCCACCAAACTTGACATAAGCCGACAGGAACATCCAGTGGGTAACGTAAGGTCATTAGATAGTCATTATGACCATTAAATTTGACCGTTAAAAACCGTTCTTTTCAAAATTTAGGCTGTTCTTGATGAAATTCGGTATACATGTGCAGTTTTAAATGCCGAAAAATGATATACAACTTTTACGAACCGAAATTTAAAATTGACCGTTAAAAAACGTTATTTTATAAATTTAGAGTATTCTTGAAGAAATTCGATATACATGTGCAGCTTTGAACGCTAAACAATGATATACAATTTTCAAGATCCGAAACTTAACATTGACCGTTAAAAACCGTTATTTTCTGAATTTCTAAATTTTCACCCTTCTTGATAACAGTTTTAAGCGCTGAAACAATGTTATGCAAATTTTACGAACCAAAACTTAACATTGACCGTTAAAAACCGTTATTTTCTAAATTTACACCGTTATTGATAAAATTCGGTATGCGTATGTCCAGTAACGGTAAGTAATTTTGCAACATGGATGGGACAGGGTAGGGGATGAAAAGGGAGGAATGAGAGGGGCCAGAAAAATGATTGTACAGTGCAAAGCCTGATACACTATTTTTACATTAGACACAGACCCGTTGAAATAAACTACTTCTGCACAAAGTCTATTCCTACAAAATTAAGGGCAATCAGAAGAATGGGAATGGGAACAGTGAGTGCAGGCGGAAAATCGAGCGAGAAAAGCATCTCGACGTGCTAGGGAAGATCCAGAGGAAAGGGGCCAGACGCAGGCGGAAAACAATAGAATGTATAAGAGAGAGAGAGAGAGAGAGAGAGAGAGAGAGAGACAGACAGACAGACAGACAGACAGACAGACAGAATGTGTATTTGTGTGGGGGGAGGGGGTGGGAAGATGTTGGGGGGGGGGGGATTGATTGTAAATCAAAACAATTAATACATGTTTGCCGTCACGTGAGTATCGCAAAGAATGTTCATATCCCGGGCAACGCCGGGTGCCCCTGCTAGTCTAATATATAAATGGCAAATTCTCTGTTGTGTGTGTGTGTGTGTGTGTGTGTGTGTGTGTTGTGTGTGTGTGTCTGTGTACGCTATAGACTCAAAAACGGCTCAACCGATTGTCATGAAATTTGGCAGGTACGTCTGTTGTGACCCGAGGATGGTTTGGGGCTAATCTCTAAAAAAATAAAACCGTTAAAAACCGTTAAAAAACTGTTATAACGGTTTCAAAGACATCCTTTTTCCTCTGCTTTTCATTCAAATAGCCGTTGTGACATTGCACAGGTACAGGACTACTTCTCTAAAATTAGAACCGTTGTTTGGCAGTTAAAAAACGTTATTTATAACAGTTAAAAACAACTGTTAAAAACACCAAACCCTATCAAAGAAACTGTTTAAAACCCGATCTTCTTGAAATTTAGCAGGCACGTCTGTTGTGATCCGAGGATGGTTTTGGGCTAATCTCTCAAAAAATAAAACCGTTAAAAACCGTTAAAAAAAAAACTGTTATAACGGTTTCAAAGATATATTTTTCCTCTGCTTTTCTTCAAATGGCCGTTGTGACATTGCACAGGTACAGGGCTACTTCTCGAAAATTAGAACCGTTATTTGGCAGTTAAGAAACGTTATTTGTAACAGCTAAAAACCGTTAAAAACACCAAACCCTATAAAAACTAGATCTAGTTGCAAAGCGAGAGGACTGCAGGCGGAAATCTAAACAAATCTTAAATAAATGTTAGCGAACCGCCCAGAGAACGTGGACAAACGAGTCACAAGACGAAACACAACTAGTTTCGACCTCTTAGGTCTTCATCAGGTGAGACATTAACGAATAAAACAATGAAAATTCACTTAGCTTTGATCGCTTCAGATCACTTGGTAGGGTTCAGCGCAAGGAAGTTTCTTCCTTGCGCTGAACCCTACCAAGTGATCTGAAGCGATCAAAGCTAAGTGAATTTTCATTGTTTTATTCGTTAATGTCTCACCTGATGAAGACCTAAGAGGTCGAAACTAGTTGTGTTTCGTCTTGTGACTCGTTTGTCCACGTTCTCTGGGCGGTTTGCTAACATTTATTTAAGATTTGCTATAAAAACTGTTTAAAACCCGATCTTCTGAGGTTGGCGGCCACGAGAGTCATCGGATCGCCACCAAACTTGACATAAGCCTACAGGAACATCCAGCGGGTAACATTGGGTCATTAGATAGTCATTATGACCATAAAATTTGACCGTTAAAAACCGTTCTTTTCAAAATTTAGGCTGTTCTTGATGAAATTCGGTATACATGTGCAGTTTTAAAAGCCGAAAAATGATATACAACTTTTAGAAACCAAAATTTAAAATTGACCGCTAAAAAACGTTATTTTATAAATTTAGAGTATTCTTGAAGAAATTCGATATACATGTGCAGCTTTGAACGCTAAACAATGATATACAATTTTCAAGATCCGAAACTTAACATTGACCGTTAAAAACCGTTATTTTCTGAATTTCTAAATTTTCACCCTTCTTGATAACAGTTTTAAGCGCTGAAACAATGTTATGCAAATTTTACGAACCAAAACTTAACATTGACCGTTAAAAACCGTTATTTTCTAAATTTACACCGCTATTGATAAAATTCGGTATGCGTATGTCCAGTAACGGTAAGTAATTTTGCAACATGGATGGGACAGGGTAGGGGGATGAAAAGGGAGGAATGAGAGGGGCCAGAAAAATGATTGTACAGTGCAAAGCCTGATACACTATTTTTACATTAGACACAGACCCGTTGAAATAAACTACTTCTGCACAAAGTCTATTCCTACAAAATTAAGGGCAATCAGAAGAATGGGAATGGGAACAGTGAGTGCAGGCGGAAAAACGAGCGAGAAAAGCATATCGACGTGCTACGGAAGATCCAGAGGAAAGGGGCCAGAGGCAGGCGGAAAACAATAGAATGTATAAGACAGACAGACAGACAGACAGAATGTGTATTTGTGTGGGGGGAGGGGGTGGGAAGATGTTGGGGGGGGGGGGGATTGATTGTAAATCAAAACAATTAATACATGTTTGCCGTCACGTGAGTATCGCAGAGAATGTTCATATCCCGGGCAACGCCGGTGCCCCTGCTAGTATATATATATATGACTACTTTGGGGTGCTGTTGGATTCCGTTTTTGAACCCTTGGTTGGTGAGAATACCACAGAATTGTAAACTGTGGTAAATCTCTATTTTATGCCAAGGGAGCACAGACACAATCAGCCGTGCCTCCCTGATGAGTATGATCCGGCGGAAGAAAGGCCTCTCAGAAGGTAATTTAAATGATCCTGTCTTCAAGATGGATTACGATGGTGCCCATATGCTCTGTCCAGGACTGGGGAAATCGTGATGGTATTGCTTAAGTGCACTAAGTTGATGTATTACTAGTCAGGTTTAACACACCAAGGTTATCTCTGCACTCATACACGCATATGCACACTCATGCGCCCATGAAACATTCACCTCTCTCTGGGAATGGGATGTCACGCATTCGTTTCTCTCCTAACACGACTGAGCACACGAAATACAATTTCTATGCTACTTATAATCAAACATGAAGAATCCAATTACACAAAATCGAATCACCAAAACATAAAAGATCAATACTTCCTAATCCCGGGTTATAATAAAATGGCTTCTTACCTGGCCAGGTTTTCACACACACAACCACGCTTTCACACCACACCACAGTTCTTGAAAAAGTCTCTTCAAGTCTTCTTCAGCACTGCTTGATGGTGACGCCCTTGGTTGACTGGCTCCAGGTTTCAGGACTGGGTCTTCGTGGTCGTCTCTGGGAACTCGACATAGAAATCTTCTTCTTTGTCTCTTTCACCCACCTCTGGGTTCAAATTCAGTTTGTCTCTCTTCCACCTTGTCTTTAACCCTCGTGGTGGTCTTCTCCACTGCTCG
>CM065724.1:9144072-9154072 GCA_033310375.1 Conus canariensis | reverse complement strand
GGATAACATGAACAATGGAGGCAGTTTGCCTATCTGTCTCACGTGTGATGAGGCCACTCCTCAGGACAACATGAACAATGGAGGTAGTCTGACTAGCGTGTGATGAGCACACTCCACAGGACAACATGAACAATGGAGGCAGTTTGCCTATCTGTCTCACGTGTGATGAGCCCATTCCTCAGGACAACATGAACAATGGAGGCAGTCTGACTCACGTGTGATGAGCACACTCCACAGGACAACATGAACAATGGAGGCATTTTGCCTATCTGACTCACGTGTGTTGAGCCCACTCCTCAGGATAACATGAACAATGGAGGCAGTTTGCCTATCTGTCTCACGTGTGATGAGCCCACTCCACAGGACAACATGAACAATGGAGGCAGTTTGCCTATCTGTCTCACGTGTGATGAGCCCACTCCACAGGACAACATGAACAATGGAGGCATTTTGCCTATCTGTCTCACGTGTGATAAGCCCACTCCACAGGACAACATGAACAATGGAGGCAGTTTGCCTATCTGTCTCACGTGTGATGAGCACACTCCTCAGGACAACATGAACAATGGAGGCAGTTTGCCTATCTGTCTCACGTGTGATGAGCACACTCCTCAGGACAACATGAACAATGGAGGCAGTTTGCCTATCTGACTCAAGTGTGATGAGCCCACTCCACAGGACAACATGAACAATGGAGGCAGTTTGCCTATCTGTCTCACGTGTGATGAGCCCACTCCACAGGACAACATGAACAATGGAGGCAGTTTGCCTATCTGACTCACGTGTGATGAGCCCACTCCATAGGACAACATGAACAATGGAGGCAGTTTGCCTATCTGTCTCACGTGTGATGAGCCCACTCCTCAGGACAACATGAACAATGGAAGCAGTTTGCCTATCTGACTCACGTGTGGTGAGCCCACTTCTCAGGACAACATGAACAATGGAGGCAGTTTGCCTATCTGACTCACGTGTGATGAGCCCACTCCACAGGACAACATGAACAATGGAGGCAGTTTGCCTATCTGACTCACGTGTGATGAGCCCACTCCTCAGGACAACATGAACAATGGAGGCAGTTTGCCTATCTGTCTACCGTGTGATGAGCCCACTCCTCAGGACAACATGAACAATGGAGCAGTTTGCCTATCTGTCTCACGTGTGGTGAGCCCACTCCACAGGACAACATGAACAATGGAAGCAGTTTGCCTATCTGACTCACGTGTGATGAGCCCACTCCACAGGACAACATGAACAATGGAGGCAGTTTGCCTATCTGACTCACGTGTGATGAGCACACTCCTCAGGACAACATGAACAATGGAGGCAGTCTGAATCACGTGTGATGAGCACACTCCACAGGACAACATGAACAATGGAGGCAGTTTGCCTATCTGACTCACGTGTGATGAGCCCACTCCTCAGGACAACATGAACAATGGAGGCAATCTGACTCACGTGTGATGATCCACTCCCACAGGACAACATGAACAATGGAGGCAATCTGACTCACATTTGATATGCACACGCCACAGGACAACATGAACAATGGAGGCAGTTTGCCTATCTGACTCACGTGTGATGAGCCCACTCCACAGGACAACATGAACAATGGAAGCAATCTGACTCACGTGTGATGATCCCACTCCCACAGGACAACATGAACAATGGAGGCAATCTGACTCACATTTGATATGCACACGCCACAGGAAAATGAAATGTGCCGGGGGTGGGGGGAGGGACGACTGGGGAAAGAGAGAGCCATGTAGATTCTGTTCCAACACACACACACACACACACACACACACACACACACACACACACACACACACACACACACACACAGAGAGAGAGAGAGAGAGAGAGGAGAGAGAGAGAGAGGAGAGAGAGTGAGAGAGAGAGACACACTGAAGATAGTTACTCACGGAAAGGAAAGAAGTTCAACCACAGATTCAGAAGCTTTCTTTTTCTGTCTGTTGACTATCATCTCTTACAGTGATGCATGTAGGTACAGCTCAAACAAAATCTTTTCTATAGAAACTTTATTGATCACAATTTGAATCCGAAAAATGTCAAAAGATACCGTTGTAGATCCAGCGCCTGTGAACACCCCAATGAACACCCCAATACACTCATCAGACATTCGGAGCTGATAGCCTGTTTGGACAACAACAACAACAACAACAACAACAACAACAACAATAACAACAACAAAGGTTAGAATTAGAGACCCCCCCCCCCCCCACTCAAAAAAAAGCAAACCCATGCAGAAATTTGAAATGATGATGATGATGATGATGATGATGATGATGATGATGATGATGGAGAGAGAGAGAGAGAGAGAGAGAGAGAGAGAGAGAGAGGTGTGTGTGTGTGTGTGTGTGTGTGTGTGTGTGTGTGTGTGTGTGTGTGTGTGTGTGTGTGTGTGTGTGTTCAAGTCCTCTATATGGTCAGTTTGGCTTTCTGCAAGCCCTTCTTACTAATGTCATTCGGGTAGTTAATACCTTTACGTCCTCTGTCATCTGTTTAATCCTTTCCTTTGACACATTGCGGGTTGAGTTCGTGTGGATCCTTTTTCCTAGGACAAAAGGGAGAGGGAGAGAGGGAGAGGGAGAGAGAGAGAGAGAGAGAGAGAGAGAGAGAGACAGACAGACAGACAGACAGACAGACAGACAGACAGACCACAGAGAGAGAGAGAGAGAGAGAGAGAGAGAATGGCAATGGCAATGGCAATGATTCTTTATTTTATAACGGTAAAAGTATTGGCTAAGCCATTTTTCGGTCAAAGTATTGGCTTAGTTAGCCATTTTTGCATTCTTGCCGTTACTATTCTTTGAACCTAATATTAAATGGTACAACATATGCATCAAAACATGATAATACAAGCAAACAGCATCAAGCCAAATAAACAAACAATCAAACAAATCAAACAAACAATTAAAAAAAACACCACGAAGAAGCAAGTACTGACATCATCAGTGAAATAAGCAAAAAGCAATTTAAAGTTCAAGTTCAATTAGAGCAAATGGAAAAACAAGCAAGTCAAAGTACGTCAACAACAAAAACAACAAGAAAATAGCATGTAATATTTCAGAATGTCTCTGTGAGATATACAAGAAAAAAAGGGAAAAAAGAAAGAAGAAAAAAAAAGAAGAAAATAAAGGCAAGTGTATAAAGAGGCACACAGGAAGGCCTCTGTCTCGCATTCATATACATATATGTATATACATACATACATACATACATACATACATACATACATACATACATACATACATACATGCATACATACATACATACATACATACATACATACATACTTACACACACATACACACACACACACACACACACACACACACACATTCGCGCGCGCTCACACACACACACACACACACACACACACACACACACACACACACACACACACACACACATACATACATACACATACGCGCGCGCGCGCGTGGGTGATGGCACGAATGCATACAGGGACAAAACTAGAAGTGTGTTGTTCGAGTTTAGGCTACAGAAGTTGATAAACCCAAGTGTCTGAAAAGATTATCCTTGAAAGAGGAGAGCGTAGCCCTTGTTACGACATTCATAGGGAGTGAATTCCACAGATATGCTCCTGAGGATAAAAACCTTGTTTTAAACATATCGGTTCTAGTTCGTGATAACAATGATATCTGGTTCGACCTAGAATTCTTCAGAACTGATTTTGTGAACAGATATAATGGGAGTTTATTGTTCAAAACCTTGTACATCAGTATACTTTGTTAAAGCGGAGATGTTCCAAAAAGAGGCAGGATTTGTAACTGTTTCGTTTTTTGTTCTGTCGAGAGGTGCGGATCAGGTAAAATAAGCTTGGCTGCTCTCCGATACAGGGAGTCTAAATCTTTTTAGATCTACACCAGCACAGTCATCCCATACTAGTGGAAGCATAATCAGTATGAGATCTTATGTGGGCATTGTAGAATATTTTACGGGGACGAGAGAGAGAGAGAGAGAGAGAGAGAGAGAGAGTCAGTCGACCATTGCTAAAGGTGGGCGATGTTTCAACACTCCAGGCTCCTTCATTCCCTCAATGCTTTAGAGAAATTATCTAGTTTATCTCCCCTCCTCCTCTTCTTCCTCCTCCTCCCAGATATGATGATTGAGCTCCTTCACCATGGCTTGGCACTGCAACACACACACGAATCCATTTACGTTCATATGTGCGCACGCGCGCACGCACGCATACGCATACACACGCACGCACGTACAATCACACACGCGCGCGCGCGCGCGCACACACACACACACACACACACACACACACACACACACACACACACACACACACATACATTAAAGGCGGGAGTAGCGAAACGAAACACTTCATGCCGAAATTCATCTGCAGCACGCGATTTCCTGTGTTCTCCCTCTAACATGCTTTTGTACGAAATAGATTTCCAAGCCATCTGGCGAGTGTACTCATTTCACCACAGGCTGTAATCTGGCCAAGTGTTCCTGGCTTTCGCATCATCAGCTAACAAACAGCGCTGTTGGTAGTGACGTAGCTATGTCTCGTTTGACTGTCAAATAGCAGAAAGAACTGGACAGGCCTGCTGATGAATTCTTAACGTAATAAAACGTTGACGGTACTTCTTCTTCTTTCTTTTTGTGTACACAATTATCATGTTGATTATTCTGACACTTTTGTGTGTATGACCATTTTTTATCCCGCCATTAAGGCAGCCATACTCCAACTTCGGGGAAGGTGCATGCTATGTTTAACGTGTTATCCATACCAACGGCCAAACTGGCCTTCTCTTCCGAAAGTTGGTGATGGGATTTTACGTGTGTGCAAGATGTTGTGCGTGCGTTCACACACGGAACCTCGGTTTATAGTCTCATTCGAAGGACTGTATGGGGAAAGGAGTCAGAACCAATGTTAACTCCGAGGGGAAAATCCCCCTGTACCGAAACGGCCAGGCGGAGGTGCGAACCCGCAACCCTTGGATTACGAGTCCGATGCTCTACCAGCTGAGCTATTCATCTGTCGTTGCTTTTGTAGTACGTCACTTCTGAGTTTGCCGTGCCTGCAGAGTTTGTTTGTTTGTCGCGTTATTTCATGCTGGGGCTGCAATTGTATTTACTTCTTGCTTCGGTGTCGGTTTGTTTTTCCTGCTTGGGTAATAAACTCAACTGCTTATTTGGTAGGGTTGCATTTTCTCTTTTTGTTTTTGCATTTTTGTGGGGGGGCGAATGGTTTGCTGTTTTTTGTTGTTATTTGGTAGCATTTTTTTTCTTTTCTTTTTTGTTGGGTTGTACGTGAATGCTTTCCTTTCCAAGTGCTCACAAAAATGAAAGAAACACGGTGGTCCTGTTCAATTCTTCAGGTCATCCTAGGCATTAGAACAAACACGAGAACGCGGCCCTGGTCTGACCTTTGGTCTGTTGCTCTCCTGACACACACACGAGTTAACGGTCGCTTCTTCCCACCTTAACAGCCTGTTTGTCTTTGAAGTCCCGTTAGAACATTCTGCAGTCGATGTTCAGCTGTGTACGATTTGTATTTGGACAGTTAGGATAAGACATCTATTCGTCATAGACGTTACACTATCAGTCTTTTTGATGATGATATCCAGATTTCTCTGAAAGCTTTTCTTTTCTCTTTCTTTCTCTTTTCTTTTTTTTCCATTTTGTTTTTTGTTTCGTTCTGTTTTTGTTAAGAAATCAAAACTGTAACAGAAAAGAAAAAGCAACCATGCCATGAACAGTCCTGCCTCGTTCTCACTCCTCGTTGCCCATCTAATGTAATCTAGTTCAGAAGCTAAAGAAATGAAGACGACTTCTCAGTGTGGATAGCAACGACACATATTGGAGTCTTCAAATCCACTGGAGGTCATGACAGCACATTCTTGTGAACGAATAAAATAGCATTTGAAATTGATTTGCAATGCGCTGTGCTGTGCTATATTGCATTTTACATTTGTTGCATTGCTCTGTGCTGTGCCATATTGCATTTTACATTTATTGCATTGCGCTGTGCTATATTGCAGTTTACATTTATTGCATTGCGCTGTGCTGTGCTATAATGCATTTTACATTTATTGCATTGCGCTGTGCTATATTGCATTTTACATTTATTGCATTGTGCTGTGATGTGTTGCTTTTTACATTTATTGCATTGCTCTGTGCTGTGCTATATTGCATTTTACATTTATTCCATTGCGCTGTGCTGTGCTATATTGCATTTTACATTTATTGCATTGCTCTGTGCTGTGCTATATTGCATTTTACATTTATTGCATTGCGTTGTGCTGTGTTGCTTTTTACATTCATTGCATTGCTCTGTGCTGTGCTATAATGCATTTTACATTTATTGCATTGCGCTGTGCTGTGTTGCGTTTTACATTCATTGCATTGCTCTGCGCTGTGCTATATTGCATTTTACATTTATTGCATTGCTCTGTGCTGTGCTGTGTTGCTTTATATATATATATATATTACTGTATTACATTGTGATATGTTGAATTAAATTCTACTGTTTTGGATTGTGATGTGTTGAATTGCATTCTACTGTAATGCACTGTGCTGTGTTACATTGCATTCTACTGTTTTCCACTGTGCTGTATTGAATTGCGTTTGCTGTGTTGGTCTGCGCTGTGTTGTATTGCATTCTACTGTGTTGCATTGTGCTGTGTTGTAATGCATTCTACTGTTTTCCACTGTGCTGTGTTGTATTGCATTCTACTGTGTTGCACTGTGATATGTTGTATGGCATTCTATTGTTCTCCACCGTGCTGTGTTGTATTGCATTCTACTGTGTTGCACTGTGATGTGTTGTATTGTGTTCTACTGTGTTGCAATGTGCTGTGTAGCATTGCATTCTACTGTGTTGCACTGTGATGTGTTGTATTGTGTTCTACTGTGTTGCAATGTGCTGTGTTGCATTGCATTCTACTGTGTTGCACTGTGCTGTGCTGCGTAGCATTCTACTGTGTTGCAGTGTGATGTGTTGCATTGCATTCTACTGTTTTGCACTGTGCTGTGTTGCATTGCATTCTACTGTGTTGCAGTGTGATCTGTTGCATTGCATTCTACTGTGTTGCAGTGTGCTGTGTTACATTGCATTCTAGTGTGTTGCACTGTGCTGTGTTGCATTGCATTCTACTGTGTTGCACTGTGCTGTGTTGCATTGCATTCTACTGTGTTGCACTGTGCTGTGCTGCGTAGCATTCTACTGTGTTGCAGTGTGATGTGTTGCATTGCATTCTACTGTCTTGCACTGTGCTGTGTTGTAGTGCATTCTACTGTGTTGCACTGTGTTGTGTTGCATTGCATTCTACTGTCTTGCACTGTGCTGTGTTGCATTGCATTCCACTGTCTTGCACTGTGCTGTGTTGTAGTACATTCTACTGTATTGCACTGTGCTCTGCTGCGTAGCATTCTACTGTCTTGCACTGTGCTGTGCTGCGTAGCATTCTACTGTCTTGCACTGTGCTGTGCTGCGTAGCATTCTACTGTCTTGCACTGTGCTGTGTTGCATTACATTCTACTGTCTTGCACTGTGCTGTGGTGTTGCATTGCATTCTACTGTGTTGCACTGTGCTGTGTTGGATTGCATTCTACTGTATTGCACTGTGCTGTGTTGCATTGCATTCTACTGTGTTGCACTGTGCTGTGTTGCATTGCATTCTACTGTGTTGCACTGTGCTGTGTTGCATTGCATTCTACTGTGTTGCAGTGTGCTGTGTTGTATTGCATTCTACTGTGTTGCAGTGTGATGCGTTGCATTGCATTCTACTGTGTTGCACTGTGCTGTGTTGCATTGTATTCTACTGTGTTGCACTGTGCTGTGTTGCATTGCATTCTACTGTATTGCACTGTGCTGTGTTGCATTGCATTCTACTGTATTGCACTATGCTCTGCTGTATTGCAATCTTCTGTATTGCATTGTAAGGTGCTGAATGGCATTCTACTGTAGCGCACTGTGCTGTGCTACACTGCATTATATTGTAGTGCACTGTGCTGTATTGTATTGCAATCTTCTGTATTGCATTGTAAGGTGCTGAATGGCATTCTACTGTGGTGTACTGTGCTGTGTTACATTATATTATACTGTATTGCATTGTAAGGTGTTGAATGGCATTCCACTCTAGTGCACTGTGTTGTGTTGCATTGCGTTATACTGTAGTGCACTGTGCTGTGTTGTATTGCATTCTACTGTATTGCATTGTAAGGTGTTGAATGGCATTCCACTGTAGTGCACTGTGCTGTGTTGCATTGCGTTATACTCTATTGCATTGTAATGTGTTGTATTCTATTCTACTGTATTGCAGTGTAATGTGTTGTATTGTATTCCACTGTATTGCACTGTGCTGTGTTGCATTGCATTCTACTGTCTTACACTGTGCTGTGTTGCATTGCATTCTACTGTCTTGCACTGTGCTGTGTTGCATTGCATTCTACTGTGTTGCACTGTGGTGTGTTGTATTGCATTCTACTGTAGTGCACTGTGCTGTGTTGCATTGCATTCTACTGTGTTGCACTGTGCTGTGTTGCATTGCATTCTACTGTAGTTCACTGTGCTATGCTGTGTTGCATACTACTGTAGTGCACTGTGCTGTGTTGTATTACATTGTACTGTAGTGCACTGTGCTGTGCTGCATTGCATTCTACTGTTTTGTACTGTGCTGCGCTGCGTTGCATTCTACTGTTTTGCACTGTGTTGTTTTGCACTGTGCTGTGCTGTGTTGCATTCTACTGTTTTGTACTATGCTGTGTTGCATTCCATTCTACTGTTCTGTACTGTGCTTTGCTGCGTTGCATTCTACTGTTTTGCACTGTGCTGTGCTGTGTTGCATTCTACTGTTTTGTACTATGCTGTGTTGCATTGCATTCTACTGTTTTGTACTGTGCTGTGCTGTGTTGCATTCTACTGTTTTATACTGTGCTGTGCTGTGTTGCATTCTACTGTTTTGCACTGTGCTGTGCTGCGTTGCATTCTACTGTTTTGCACTGTGCTGTGTTCCACTGTGCTGTGCTGTGTTGCATTCTACTGTTTTGCACTGTGCTGTGTTGCACTGTGCTGTGCTGTGTTGCAATCTACTGTTTTGTACTATGCTGTGTGTTGCATTGCATTCTACTGTTTTGTACTGTGCTTTGCTGCGTTGCATTCTACTGTTTTGCCTTGTGCTTTGCTGCGTTGCATTCTACTGCTTTGCACTGTGCTGTGCTGTGTTGCATTATACTGTTTTGCACTGTGCTGTGCTGCGTTACATTCTAGTGTTTTGCACTGTGCTGTGCAGCGTTGCATTCTACTGTTTTGCCCCGTTGCATTCTACTGTACTGCACTGTGCCGTGCTGCGTTGCATTCTACTGTGTTGCACTGTGCTGTGTTGCATTGCATTCTACTGTAGTGCACTGTGCTGTGTTGTAGTGCATTCTACTGTGTTGCACAGTGCTATGTTGCATTGCATTCTACTCTTTTGCACTGTGCTGTTGCATTGCATTCTACTGTTTTGCACGGTGCTGTGTTGGATTGCATTCTACTGTTTTGTACTGTGGTGTGTTGAATTGCATTCTACTGTTTTGCACTGTGCTGTGTTGCATTGCATTCTACTGTGTTGTGTTGCAATGTGACCGGTTGTGTTGGCGTTGTGCCTTGTACTGCGTTGTGTTGAGCTGTGCTGGTTTTTGTACTCCCAGTTCTTATAGAACAGGGAGTACTTTACAATGGGAACGAAGAAATGCTGTCTGTGTGTCTGTCTGTCCGTGGTCAGAATGTGTTGCACTCGCTCCAAACAAAACTGCTGGACCGATCTTTCTGAAAATTTGTAGATATGTTCATTATGGGTCACGGATGATGCCCGGTATTTCATTTTACCAGAATAGCCGTTACTAACGGCTATAAATGATAATTTTGTTATGTACAGTTTAAGCAATAACGGTTTATAAACTTAGGTTTAACCATATTCGGTAAGCTCCTCGGTAGTGTAGTGATTAGTAT
>CM065724.1:9124072-9134072 GCA_033310375.1 Conus canariensis | reverse complement strand
GTCAGGATAAGGGTGGATCAAATGTATGGTGATTGCAATCTTTATGTGGCAGATCTGATACTGCTGAATATTGTTCTTCTCCTCCCTCACCCCACCTCCCGTCAGTTCTTGTGGCATAGGTTAGGGGTTCGAATCTGGACTGGTCTTCCCGGTCCTTGATCCTCCCCCCCCCCCACCCCCTTCGTTCCACCTCCTCCCTCTCTGCCTTGTACCCCTTAATCTCTAGTGTTTCACCGAACACCGTGCAGATGTTCTATGTAAATAAGCGTCGTCACAACAACAACACACACATATGCACACACACGCGCGCGCGCGCGCGAGCACACACACACACACACACACACACATGAACACACACACACACACACACACACAAACACGCGCGCGCGCGCGCGCGCGCACGCACGCACGCACGCACGCACACACACACACACACACACACACACACCACACACACACACGCAGCCTGGAATACTATTTTATATAAGGGAAAAGGCACCAAAAACAAAAAGGGGATATTATTTAACAAGATATCAGACAATAAAACAGGTATCAAGAATCTCTACCAAGAGAGGATTTTAAAAAGTTTGATTTTTAGATTGAGGCTTGATGCCTTTAAAACAAAATTCTGTAAACATGTGACTTGTATTTGTGGCCAGCAAATCACTCCGTTCCATCTACTTTTTTTGTGCGATAGAATGAAACCCTATTTACCTGCTTGGTTGTTGAACACCGAACCGTCGATGTCAGTCTTTGAAGACGTCATCTCTAACGAATCAAACATTTTTGAAGTTGTTCAAGGACTGATTAAGAGCCCAATTGGACATTTACTTTAACGTCTATGTTATTTTCCCCATCTTGGTGTTAGTTGCTTATTTAGTGTTTCTTTTATAGTTTTGGATTCAGTTATGTGGTGTTTTTTGTTTTGTTTTTGTTTTTGTTTTCTAGGCCTAATTGCATTATACATACCTACGTACGCCCAAAATCAACACCAACCGTTCGCATGCATACACCCAAAAACATCACGTGCACACACACATAACACTTGCATACTGTCTAAGATCACTGTTAGGTGGATAGACGTTAAATTAAAGAACGAACACACACACACACACACACACACACACACACACACACACACACACACACACACACACACACACACTCACAGCCCATGCCCCTCCACCCACCCCCTCATCCCTTCACTAAAAACATTCCTATATGAACGGATCCATCTCTGTCTCCTCCATCCCCAAAGATCCACCCTCCCACTTTGCTCACCTCTTACATTTCTCCTTCCTTTTCTCCATCTTCTTCTTCGTCTTCCTCTTCTTCTACTCCTCCTCCTCCTCCTCCTCCTCCTCCTCCTTCTTCTTCTTCTTCTTCTTCTTCTTCTTCTTCTTCTCTTTTCGTTCTTATCAGAATATTTGACGGTTCAGAGAAGCAGCTGAGCTGCAGTTTTCTTATGTCATTTCTTAAGTACCCCCCCCCCCCCTCCTCCTCATCCCCAGCCCCACCCCAACAGTCTCCTCCCTTTCATTATTCTTGTCCTTTGCAGCAGCTGAGCTACAGTTCTGTAGCTTTCCTGAAGTTCTCCTGCTCTATTCTCCTCCTCATCTCCCTTCCAACACTCCTATTCATTCCGTTTAACTTCTTTTGCTTAGTCCCTGCGCCGATGGAAAGACCAAACGATCACGGAGCAGGTTGCATTCCCACTATCTCATCTGCTGCCGCGTTCATCCCTTATCACCCTTGTCCTTTCATCTCCGTCCTACTTTCTCTTCTCGCTCACAACCCCCACTTCTCTCTTTCTTTCCCATCTTTCTCCATTTGCTGAGGCACGTGCACTGATCCAGACGCGAATGTGAAAGAAAAACAGCATCTCTCTTTCCCATTGTATCTTTTCTATCCCATCCTGTCCCTCCTTCCTCATCTTTTCCTACCCACCCCGCCCATCCTATTCCCGACCTCCCAAAGATGATCTATCCCACCCCACCCCCTCCCCCTTCCACCCTCCCCCCCACCCCCACCCCACCACCATTCCCTCCCACTCCCACTCACCCCGATGGCTGAGGGACATCAGGCGGTCCAGGGCAGGCTGCAGTTCCCCAGTGTCCTCCATCTTGTGGGAGGTGAAGACGTCGACGGCACGGTTTAGGCGACTCAGGCTCTTCTCCTCAGGGGCCTCGAAGAGCTTCTCCCGGGTCTGCCACCAGAACATCTCGCGGGCCTGGACCTGGGCCTCCGCCATGGGGTCCTTTTGCCCGGCGTCCAAGAACCGCTTGAAGGCTGTCCGGATCCTGGACTCCTCGTCGGATGCCAGGGCTTCTTGCAGCTGCCGGTGAAGCTGGAAAGGGAGAGAAGTGCGTGTTCGGCTGTCAGTTTTCTTCCAGTTTATGATTTTAATCTTGCTAGCCCTCTGAGTGTGTGGTCGATCGAGATATGCTTGCGCGCAAACATGGTTGCTACCCATGTGCATGAGAGAGAGAGAGAGAGAGAGAGAGAGAGAGAGAGAGAGAGAAGAGAGAGAGAGAGAGAGAGAGAGATTGTTCATGAGGAAGATGACAGATTGTTCGTGAGGATGATGACTAAGAACCGATAGTTATGCTTTCTACGTCCAGTACAAATAACAACAAAACATAAAAAAGAGGAATCAGATTAGGTCATAAAAAGATGCTAACGTGGGAAGAAAGTTTTTTTAAGGCATCAGGAGAGAGAGAGAGAGAGAGAGAGAGAGAGAGAGAGAGAAGAGAGACAGACAGACAGACAACAGACAAACAGACAGAGACAGAGACAGAGAGAGAGACTCAGAGAGAGAGAGAGAGAAAGAGAGAGAGAGAGAGAGAGTCATCTTCTTAAGACAACACAAACAAGATTAAATGGATTGAGGATGAGAACGGGAGAAAGAGAAAGATGAAGAAGGTGGGTGGGTGAAGCGGGATGAAACAATACAGTACACAGAGAGGGAGAGAGAGAGAGGGGGGGGGGGGATGGAGAGAGAGAGAGAGAGGGAGGGAGGGAGAGAGAGGTGGGGAAACAGAGACAAGGGGAAAATAGAAAAAGAGAGTGAAGTACAGAAATATTCATACAGGAACAGTCACACACACACACACACACACACACACACACACACACACACACACACACACACACACACACACACACATACGTGTGTGTGTGTGTGTGTGCAGACAAACAGACAGACCTAAGAACACAGACAGACACTTCGCATTCAAAACAAACACACAAGCAAACAACAGACACCTAACTGACATCACGCATCACCTCTTTGGTCTCGTTACTGGTCTCATCATGCAGTTCTTTATCAGACGTAAGCAGGTAGTTCAAAGCGTTGATCAGATCCCCCCTCACGTCCCCACCACGGGAATCCCCTGCTACCGGATCCAGCTGTGTGTTACCTCCCTTGTAACTGTTAGCTATCTCCTCAATTGCCCAGTGCTGGCTGTCTCGCCTTGGCGTGACTGGATCGAGCGTGGAGTTGCTGCTCTTGTAGTTATTGCTGATCTCCGATTCCGCGTCTTCAGAGACGCTGGATTTCCTCTGGTCTTTGATCGCTTGGAGTGCCGGGCTTCCGGCGTCCGAGCGAAGGAGGCTCTTCCGTCGACCTCCCACGTAGATCTCCAAGGAGTATTCGGGGTGTTGGTCGTCTGGCGGGAGCTCCACGCCGATGGTCACGTGCTTCTGATGGCGCGTGATGGAGATGTGGCAGCTGAGATCCTCTGTGCGTTTCAGGCCGTGCTTCAGTTGGGGCTTCAGCTCCCTGTCTTCGTCCACCTGGTGTTAGAGGAGAGCACAGCACTCTCGTCATTGTTTTCATCAACAACGTCGTCATCATCATTATTAATGTCATGGTGTTGTTGAATGTACGTTTTGTTTTTCTTATTTGTTGATGTTTTCAGTCAGTGTGTTAAGAACAATGGACGTTTACTGTCTTGCTTTCTGTTGAAACTCTCTTCCGTCAGCTACAGGTGAAATGAGTTAAACAGAAAAAATGTTGTGTTTGTTAATACCTTGTAATTGTGTTGAGGGCTGCGAGCGTGCCTTCATAATCACAATAACCAAGGAAACAGGTAAGTATGTAAGTAAGTAAATAAACAAACGAATTGCGTGTGTCTTCGTTCCTTTAAATGACCATCCCAAATGAAGCCCCAGCAGTACGAGTATTAATACGATGTTTGTCACAAAATGAATAAAGCATAGATGAGCAGCTTTGACATTTTTGTCTTTACATATGAAAACACTATTGTTGGCCTAAAGGACGCCAAGTCCTACAACATGCATCCCGCAGGTCTATGTTACCCTGGCTTTTTTGCCCCCCCCCCCCCCCCCCCCTCCTTCAAACACCCCACCCCACATTTTTTCTGGGGTAAACCTTCCCACCGATCCCCTCATGCCCCCTCCCTAGTTCTGTTTACTCAGACTTCCGCCCTTCAACCCCAAATATCTTTTCTTCTTCTTCTTCTTCTGCGTACGCAGGCTGATACTCCTGCGGACACTCCCCATATAGACAGGCAAGTATTAATCCCATCTGTCCAACAAACAAGGGAGTGGAGTTTTGTGTGCATGACCGTTTTTTATCCCGCCATTAAGGCAGCCATACTCCATCTTCGGGAAGGTGCATGCTATGTGTAACGTGTCATCCATACCAACGACCAAACTGGCCTTCTCTTCCGGAAGTTGGTGATGGGATTTTACGTGTGTGCAAGATGTTATGCGTGCGTTCACACACGGAACCTCGGTTTATAGTCTCATTCGAAGGACTGTATGGGAAATGGAGTCAGAACCAATGTTAACTCCGAGGGAAAAATCTCCCTGTACCGAAACGACCCGGCGGAGATTCGAACCCGCAACCCCAGGATCACCAAGATTACGAGTCCGGCGCTCTACCACTGAGCTATACCGGCCCCTACACTACACCTGGCTTGTCTTCCTCCCAAACTGATGTTCTACCTAGCTCTGTGTTCTCCTTGGTCTAGGCTCCACCCAGGTCAATATTCCATCATGCCCATAACCCACCATGGTCTGACATAGACTCGGGGAAAGACAGCTCTATTTGGGGTTGGGGGAGGGGGGGGAGGTGGGGGGGGGGGGGGGCGGAATAGCTCAGTTGGTAGAGCGCCGGACTCGTAATCCAATGGTTGCGGGTTCGAATCTCCGCCGGGCCGATTCGGTACAGGGGGATTTTTCCCTCGGAGTTAACATTGGTTCTGACTCCATTTCCCATGTAATTAGGGGAGTAAACACTGTCAGTTATAATGAAAGTTAAAAGAAAGAAAGAAAAAAAAATATTTGTACTGACTGATGCTTTCTTTCTCTTTTTTTCCGTTTTTTTTGTTTTTGGTCTTTATTTCTGTTTTGTTTTATTTCTTTCTTTCTTTATCTATTTATTGTAATTATTGATTCATTCATTTATTTCTTCATTCATTTATTGTTATGTTACCTTAACTACAAACATTTTCTGGCGGGAGGGGGAAGATGGAGGGAAAGGGGAAGGCGTAAGTAAAAAAAAAAACAGCGGGCTAGAATAACCCTTAAAAAAAAAAAATTTAAAAAAGCGTGGCGCTGTACTTTGGCAACACGCTCTTCCTCCCCAAAGGGAAAGCTGGACCTGGATGTACTGATGGAATCGCACAATACAAACACAATACAGATCTGAGATCCCCCCAAATGGCATGAGGTCCCCCCCCCTCACCCCCCCCCCCCCCCCCCCCTCCCCAACCTGAAAGCTGGACCTCGATGTACCGATGGAGTCACACAATACAATCAGAACACCGTACCGATCTGAGGTCCCTCAAAATGCCATGAAGTCCCCCCCCTCCCCCCTCCCCCTCCCCACACCTGAAAGCTGAACCTGGATGTATTGATGGAGTCACACAATACAATCAGAACACCGCACAGATCTGAAGTCCCTCAAAATGCCATGAAGTGCCCCTCCCCCCTCCCCCCGCCCCCCACACACCTGAAAGCTGAACCTGGATGTACTGATGGAGTCACACAACACAAACAGAACACCGTACAGATCTGAGGTCCCTAAAAGCCATGAGGTCTCCTCCCCCCCCCCCCCTCCTCCCCAAACACACACCTGAAAGCTGAACCCCGATATATTGATGAAGTTATACAACACAAACAGAACACCGTACAGATCTGAGGTCCCTCAAAATGCCATGAGGTCCCCTCCCCAAACCCTCCCACCACCACCCCCCACCACCCCTCCCCACCCCACCCCCACCTGAAAGCTGAAGTCGACCATCTGGCCTCTGTTGACCAGCATGACCCCCTCGGTCTGGGAGGGGCTGTCGATGCCCGCGTTCTTGGAGGTCTCGTCGTAGCCGAAGCCGTTGTCCGGGTTGGAGGGAAAAGGTCTGGGGGCCTCCGACACCTCGGTGCAGCGGAGGCAGAAATGGCCCAGCAGGCTGACGACCTTGTTGTGGGTACTGCTGACTTCCAGCTTGTACAGCCCCACCACCGGAAGTCTCGTGATGAGCGAGATCACGCCGTTTCCGGCTTTTAACCTGGAGGTAGGCGGAAGAGTGAGTGTGTGTGGGTTGGCGTGTGTGAGTTAGTGTGTGTGAGTTAGTGTGTGTGTGTGTGTGTGGTGTGTGTGTGTGTGTGTGTGTGTGTGTGTGTGTGTGTGTGTGAGTTAGTGTGTGTGTGTGTTGTGTGTGTGTGTGTGTGTGTGTGTGTGTGTGTGTGGTACGTGCATGCGTACGATGTTCCTTTGAGTCTGCATGTTGCAGTTGTGAGTGCGAGCGTATGAACACGTCGGAATGCGTGTGTGCCCTGTGCATACGTACGCACGCGTTCTGTCACGGTTAATGTTGTGTGTATTCATATGAGTGTGTTAACATGTCATAGCTGTGCTTACGTGTGTGTGTGTGTGTGTGTGTGTGTGTGTGTGTGTGTGTGTGTGTGTGTGTCTGTGTGTCTGTGTGTGTCTGTGTGTGTGTGTGTGTCTGTGTGTGTGTGTGTGGGGGGGGAGACAGAGAGAGTGTGTGTGTGTGTGTGTGAGAGAGAGAGAGAGTGAGTGAGTGAGGAGAGAGAGAGAGAGAGAGAGAGAGAGAGAGAGAGAGAGAGAGAGAGAGTGCGCAAGCCGGAGGAACGAAGATCCCCAAAGACAGATTCAGTGTTGCACATGACAGAATGTCTTTACTGACCACAAGACTGGAGAAGACACAGACCACAGGCACAGACCACAGACGGTACCCAACTCATCCCATCCCCGTCCACTCACACGGTGACACAGCGGTCCACGGGCAAGGCAGACGGCAGTGTGTCCTGGGACCTGGCCTCGTCGAAGAACAGCTTGTACCGCACCTCAGCAGGGTCCTCTACTGGGTGCTGAAACAACAGGTGTGGACAGGTGGGAAGGCAGCGTACAATCACCACGTGACCTACATCACATGACTTCTTTGACAGGCAGATACGGAATCGATTTTGACTAATATCACATGAAACTGAAAATGAAATGAGGCAGGGAACAGTAAACCATAAACAGTAAATAAGTAGGGTAACTTTTGCTCCCATAAGAAAACCTAACACAGAGTAACTTTTATTCAAGACTGGCACAGCCTTTTAAACTTGAATAAAGTCAAACAAATACAAAGACGAACAATCTAATAGTGGGGGAAAAACAAGCGCAGGCCAGCAACCCCTCCGTCATCATAGTAATGACTTGGCAAAGATTTGAACTTAAGGGGGGGGGGGGGGGGGGTGTAAGATGAAGAAAATGGGAACATAAGATTAAGAAAATATATTGTAAATATGAAAACTCTTCACTAGCTGCATGAGGAAACCATCGTAATCCCTCTCGAAGGCAGATCTATTGGTATTGCCTGCTCCTAGGCCTTTCGTCAACTGGATCGGACTTTATTGTTTATTGTTTAATATCAGATAATGTTGTGTAAAGACGTAAAATGAAACTACTACTACTGCTGCTGCTGCTGCCTCTACTCTACTACTAGTACTCACTACTACTACTACTACTACAACTAAGAAATCGATTCTGACTGACATGGTAACAGTTCTGATGTGCTCCCCCCCCCCCCCCCTCTCTGAAATGACAGGTAACATTTTCCAGGTGAAAGAACATTCTTTCAATGTCGCTAACGATTCAGAGCGATGAGTATTTTGGTAGCTGTTGCACTGAAGGCATGTCACGATGAAACGTACGGCAAAATGCCACAGCTTCCAGCAGTTTGTACTAGATCACCAACTGAGCCGTTACAATACTAGTTGTCTCCAAGATTTTATTTTTGTTACTTTTTTTCTTTTCCTTTTCTATTTTTGTTGTTGTTGTTGTTGAACGGCCGACTGTAGGCATCGGTTTTCCTCGCCTCTTTAACTCCACAAAGGCCTGTATACTTGGCCACCAGGCGTCCTTAATCCTGGAGTGGCGACGGTCCTGTGCCGCGTGAGGTCACTTCAAAGAGGGAGCAGGACGAAAGTCGCTGGAGCGCTGCACGAGTCCCTTCTTTCTATAGTTCCATGCTGACTACGGCCAAGAGGGCAATTCTTCAGCCCCACCCCGAGAGGGGCGCCTGCAGAACCTACTTCCCCAGGCCACGGTAATTGCAGTCAGGCAGCGTTCCATTGCCGACCGCCCTATATCTCCAGGAGCCGTCCACTGGCAACACAGGCTAGACGCGCCGTCACCCATACGGCTGGAAGGTTAACTGCGCTGACTGACTCTGACCTCTCACATCAGTGTCCCTCATGAGAGATCTGCCACTTTCCCCGAGCACACCTTGCTATGGCACGTCGTAGGGAGCAAAACGAGTCAAGGGTCAGCGTGTTGACTGCTTTACGTTATTCTCCGCCGAGTCGACGAGGACCATGTCAGTCATCTTGGGGTTGAGAGGGGTGAGATGATTTGTGGATATTCAAGTGGCTGATCAAGCCGATACGTGCACAGAATGTGCGGTGACAGCTTGGACAGGGAATGTGGTGGCGCGGTCTTTCCTTGCCTGCCTCTTTTGTTGCGTTGCAGCTGTCCTCCTGTCTTCACATAAACTGGCACCTTTGTGGATAAAGTAGCGCCATCCAGCTCGATCCAAAGCAGTTTGCTCCCATGTGTCAGGTTTGATGTCAAACGTTTTCAAGGATATTTTGAGAGTGCCTTTGAAAGCGTTTCTTCTGACCTCCATGCGAACGCACTCCTTGTTGCAGCTCACCGCAGAAGAGTCTCTTAGGTAGCCGGTGGTCTGGCATGCAAGCTACGTTTAAATATGTTCCGAGCGAAGAACGTGACCACTTTTCGCGCACCAATCACAGGACGGAACAACTGTCGGCCATTTTCTCTCGCATGCGAGACAGCCCCAGGACAGTCTGGCGACCTCTCGCCTTTCTCTAACTCCACTCGCCACAAAGGTGGGCTAGGAAACGCTCACGCTCGCCCAGCAAGCGAGAGTTCTCGCCGCCTTGCCTCTATGAAACCACACAAAAGGGTATCATGGCATTTAGCGTGGTGGCATTGAGTGTCATATTCAAGCAACGCGAGTAGGAGAGATGTGCTAGACATTGTTATCTTAGAGGTATGGCACGCAGAGCATATGCTAGTGAGGGAATGACCCTGCATAGATGAAGAGCAAGTCTACAGTTTTTTTTTTTGTTTGTTTGTTTTTTTGTACTTTCACTTTCAAGATCTCCCAGACTTCATTGCGGTTTCAGCTGGGTTGAACGCAAATCGAGGTTGCTCTACGGAGCGTGGGCCGTTCAGCATGCAAAGGGACGCAACTTTCCGACAGCACGCGTTGACAGGAAGAATACAGCGGCTTGCTTGCTTGAAATCTCTTAACATGCTGTGGTACAATGTATATTTACTCCACGCCCATATCTATCTCAGCCTTCTTCCACCCATGCGTAATCCGATCTGTGTGTGTGTGTGTGTGTGTGTGTGTGTGTGTGTGTGTGTGTGTGTGTGTAATGTGCGCGTGCGCGCGCGCGCGCGCGCGCGCGCGCGCACACACACACACACACACAC
>CM065724.1:9114072-9116572 GCA_033310375.1 Conus canariensis | reverse complement strand
AGAGAGAGAGAGAAGAGAGAGAGAGAGAGAGAGAGAGAGAGAGAGAGAGAGGAGGCATTACACACGCAGAATGTAATACGAGAGGATACTATTCTAGAATTTCTCACATACAAAATGACTTATTTTTGCTATAAGGAAATAGACATATCATATAATGAGACATAATATATCCTTACCTACTGTTATACAAAACCACATTCTATATCAATACTGCAAGCACTCAAATGTGCACAGCCGTAATAGCAGACTTCTCGCATCTATACATTAAGTGAACCACCGTGCACGATTTCTTACACAGAAACAGAATTTCTGAAAATTCATTACACAAAACACATCTATATTCAATGAAACTTCCTTGATATCCACATTAAATATACAATTTTACAACGAACACACCAGTCTATAACATGTCATATATAAGTCTAATGTTTTACACACGATGGTATTGTTCAATACCATAGAATAACTGAATAGCAGAGGAAATATCATATTCCTACACACCAACAACGCATACATCAACTAGAACACTATTCCTGTACACCAACGACCCATACATCAACCAGAACACTATTCCTATACACCAACGACCCATACATCAACTAGAACACTATTCCTATATCCCAACGACGCATACATCAACTAGAACACTATTCCTATACACCAACGACCCATACATCAACCAGAACACTATTCCTATATCCCAACGACGCATACATCAACTAGAACACTATTCCTGTACACCAACGACCATACATCAACCAGAACACTATTCCTATACACCAACGACGCACGCATCAACTAGAACACTATTCCTGTACACCAACCACGCATACATCAACTAGAACACTATTCCTACACCTCAACGACGCATACATCAAATAGAACACTATTCCTACACACCAACGACGCATACATCAACTAGAACACTATTCCTATATCCCAACGACGCATACATCAACTAGAACACTATTCCTATACACCAACGACGCATACATCAACTAGAACACTATTCCTATACCCCAACGACGCATACATCAACTAGAACACTATTCCTACACTTCAACGACGCATACATGAAGTAGAACGCTATTCCTACACTTCAACGACGCATACATCAACTAGAACATTATTCCTACACTTCAACGACGCATACGTCAACTAGAACGCTACTCCTACACACCAACGACGCATACATCAACTATAACACTATTTCTACACACCAACGACGCATACATCAACTATAACACTATTTCTACACACCAACGACGTATACATCAAGTAGAACACCAGGGAGAGCGAAAACCTCTGTCAAACTCAAACAGATCCTGGATCCACTCTTTGATTTAAATCCGCACTATATATCAAGGGAGGTTACTGGATGGCGTGGATGACAAGGAGCGTACGGCACGCCTTCCAGAATGAGAAAACGATCCAGAGATCATCAGGAAGAGTGCCATGAGACCGGATATCATACTTTACTCAGGTTTAATAAAAATAAATAAATAAATAAATAAATAAATAAAATAAAAAAGCACGTGATTCTAATTGAACTCATTGTGTAACTGAAAGCAGAACAGAGCAAGCTCACATCCGCAAGATTGAGAAATACGCCAGACTAACTGAAAGAAGAATAGAGCAAGCTCACATCCACAAGATTGAGAAATACGCCAGTCTAACTGAAAGCAGAACAGAGCAAGCTCACATCCACAGGATTGAGAAATACGCCAGTCTAACTGAAAGCAGAACAGAGCAAGCTCACATCCACAGGATTGAGAAATACGCCAGTCTAACTGAAAGCAGAACAGAGCAAGCTCACATCCACAGGATTGAGAAATACGCCAGTCTTGGCAGCATCTTGAGGGAGTCTGGCTTCCAAGCCAAAAACATGCCAGTTGAAGCAAGCGCATTTGTAGGCTCATCAGCGGATGAATTCGTGAAACAGCTGGGAATTTCTGGTGAGAAGAGGACTAGAACCCTGGAGGCAACGACAGAGGCAGTTGAAAAGAGACCCAACGGGATCAGGTTGAGGAGGAACAAAAAGTGAACTTCATAAGACTTAAATCTCCCAACTCTGAATAGCGTCCATAATGATGTGGATAAGACAACCGTCTATAAATCTATGGTCTTGAGATGTCTACCTATCCAGAAGTTGCTGATTCGAATCCCGACAGTGCTGGGGGGGGGGGGGGGGGGGGGGGATTCTGGCAGCAGAAAGGCATCTGTGAGTCATTACCCAAATGCAGCCCGGCCCTCTTAGAGTGTAAGGAGTTCAAAACCGTAACACTTGTTTGCAGGGGTTTCTTGCTGAAGCCTTTCTTCTATCGACCTCTTCCTTTAGTTTCTGCGACTAGTACATTCGTCCTTGGAATACATTATATGTTTCCACGCCGAATTCAGTTCATGGTTATTGCGTAATCTTCTTAACAGACAGACAAACAAACAAACAAATAACAGACATGCAAGTAACATATGAAAAAAAAAACCTACTTGGCTTAGGTGA
>CM065724.1:9009072-9104072 GCA_033310375.1 Conus canariensis | reverse complement strand
TTCCCATACAGTCCTTCGAATGAGAATATAAACCGAGGTTCCGTGTGTGAACGCACGCATAACATCTTGCACACACGTAAAATCCCATCACCAACTTTCGGAAGATTAGGCCAGTTTGGCCGTTAGTATGGATGACACGTTACACATAGCATGCACCCTGCGTGAGAAATGGAAAGAATGAAGGAAGTAAGGAAATTGAGTGAACGATATTGAACGATATTGACTGGATGACACGGGAAACGAGTGCATGAAGCGCCAGCTGACAGCTCTTCAGTCGGCACTACCCAGGTAGGCAGCCCGTTGTGTAAACGAGTGTGGATTGTAAAGCGATTAGAGCTTGGTCTCTAGCCGAGAATAGGAGCTATATAAGTATTCATTATTATTATTATTATTATTATTATTACATATCCCAGTGTCAATCAAGCCCGAGGGTTACAGATACATGCAGTGTTGGTGAGGAAATTTGGGCAACACGCAGACACGCACCCAGCAAGCCGATTAAACTCGACAGTGTAGAGCGATTGTGCCCATGTCACACTGAAATCTGCGTAAAGTCCAGCCGGGGCTAACAAAGAAAATCCCACTAATAAATGCCTTTGATTAGATTCAAACCCTCGACCACCTAACCTGCAAGTCTGCGACGTTGACCAGTGCGACGCGGCGGCTAGTTTGGTTTTGTCCTGTTTGTGAACAACAGCTTGAGTCAAAACGCGTTGCTTTTATGTTACTATTTATTTGTTCGGTTCAGGCAGTATAGTAACATCTTTCATTTTCTAGTTTTGCTACACACACACACTCTCTGTCTGTCTGTCTGTCTGTCTGTCTGTCTGTCTGTCTGTCTGTCTCTCTCTCTCTCTCTCTCTCTCTCTCTCACGCACACGCACACACACACACACACACACACACGCACACACACACACACACACGCACACACACGCACACACACGCACGCGCGCGCGCGCGCGCGCGCGCACACACACACACACACACACACACACACACACACACACACACACACACACACACAGAGGGAAGACAGAGACTGAGACAGGAACGGGGAGGCAAAAGACCTAAAGTCGGAGAAACTCAGAGATGCTGACCAGTGCACCAAGGCATGAAAAATAATGGAGAAGAAGAAGAAGGAAGAAGAAGAAGAAGAAGAAGAAAAGAAGAAGAAGAAGAAAACAACAACAACAACAACAACAACAACAACACAACACACACACACACACACACACACACACACACACACACACACACACCTAATACACTAAAAACACACACAAACACACACACATACAAACACACGTACACACACACACACGCACGCACGCACGGACGCACGCACGCGCGCACGCACGCACGCACACACACACACACACACACACACACACACACACAACACGTCCACCCAACCATCCACACAAACATACACACACACACACACACACACACACACACACACACACACACACACACACACATACGCGCGCGCACGCACCTGATAGCACAGTCGACGAACACTACCACCCAGTGTAGGACTTCACAGAGCTCGCCCCCAACTTCCTGAAAGAAAACTCCAGACGAACACGACACACACGCCACTCAACACAAACAACGGCGATCGTCAGTTGGAACCGCTACCATGCATCTGCTCCGTTCGAACAACCTGATCCCAAACTTCGATCCCTCCTCCTCCACCCCCCCCCCCCCCCCCCCCCCCCCTCAATTTCCTTCCTGTCGAACCATAACTTCCCTACCCACATTACACATTCCCTCCCCCCCACCCCTTCTTCCTCCATCTCTCCTCTCTCTCTCTCTCTCTCTCTCTCTCTCTCCTCTCTCTCTCTCTCCTCTCTCTCTCTCTCTCTCTCTCTCTCCAGGGCTGGGTGGAAAACAGCATTTATATTGCTTATCTAATTACCCTGGTTAAATAAAATTTCGTTTCGTTTCGTTTCGTCTCTCACTGCCCCACCCCCACCCCCACCCTCTCTCTCTCTCTCTCTCTCTCTCTCTCTCTCTCTCTCTTTGGCTTATCTTTCCAGAGGCCCACTAACACGTGTGTATACCGTTGCCTCATTTAAAGGTCATTTACTACATCAATGCCGACGAAGCCGTCAAGAGAGAGAGAGAGAATGACGTTTGATCGGGCGAAAGGCCCTGACTAACTGGGTTACGTTAGTGTTTAACGCCACGTAGGCCTACCTTCTGAAGGTGATAACAGCAGATAGGGATAACCGTGGGGTTAGGGCTGGCAGGGATATAATGTAACAATGATGCAGTAACAGTCCCATAATGACAGATGGACAGGGAAACCCCCACCCACCCACTCCACTCCCTTCCGCCCCATCTCTCTCTCTCTCTCTCTCTCTCTCTCTCTCTCTCTCTCTCTCTCTCTCTCTCTCTCTCTCTCTCTCTCCAGCTGGTGACAATGATGTTCGAACCCACAACTCCTAAGTGCCGCTGAACTCAATTCTCGATCTTGGGCCAACCGGTAATTTTATATCAGTCAGCTGCAAGGCAGTCTCCACTGGCTGGGTAATTTGTCTGCACCGAGGAGATGCACCAGTCTGATCGATTAGAAATGGAATGGAATTGTGTCGTGGACTGCACCCTCGCCCACCTCTATTCCCACCTCCCGTGTGTGTGTGTGTGTGTGTGTGTGTGTGTGTGTGTGTGTGTGTGTGTGTGTGTGTGTGTGTGTGTGTTACGTTTTTTAAAGTATTTATTTAGATTAAATAAAACTACAATGACTTCAATGATTTATGGTGAAACCGGAATCTATCCTTTATCTGTACTGATTAAAGTGAGAATGATAAGGTTCTGGGCTAACTTAGTTGTTCCTGATTCTAAGAAGTATTCAAACAAAGTATATAATATCTTACATGAACTATATACAAAAGGAATTTTCGTTTCACCATGGCTTAGTTATGTTAAAAGCATTTTATTTGAAACTGGTTTTGATTGTGTTTGGGAATCTCATTCATTCACAAACAGAAGTAACTTATGTAAGTGTGTTAAAAAGGAGTTGCAAAATAATTATGTTCGTGATTGGCGCAGTTCTCTTGAAAACAGCAACAAGTGTGTATTCTATAAAAGTGTAAAGACTGTCTTTGGAAAAGAACATTATATTTCTACCTTACCAGATATTTATGTTATATCTTTATTTAAATTTAGATGTAGTAACCATAAATTGCAAATTGAAATTGGAAGACACTATAATGTTCCAAGAGAATTGCGTATTTGTCGTAACTGTGAAATGGGTGAAATTGGAGATGAATTTCATTGCATCATGGAATGTCCAAAATATAATGAACTTCGTGAAAAATTCATCCCTAAAAAATATCTAAAACCAAAGTCTGTTTTCAACTTTTGTAATTTATTTCAAAAAGGAAGACGCATTTGTTTGAATATTAGTAAGTTTCTAAAAAATGGGAAGATTGTTTAATGAGATCATTACAGTTCACCAGAATTCAGCATTTCGCAACTATGTTCACACATTGTTCTGAGTGAGTTTCGTATTTCTCTTTGTTACATTTGTATCCTCCATGCCCCAACAGGGGTCAAAGGATTAAATTTGAATTGAATTGAATTGAATTGAATTGCGCGCGCGCGCGCGCGCGCGTGTGCGGGCGTGTGTGTGTGTGTGTGTGTGTGTGTATGTGTGTGTGTGTGTGTGTGTGTGGTGTGTGTGTGTGTGTGTGTGTTTGTGTGCGTGCGTGCGTGCGTGCGTGCGTGCGTGCTGTGTGGTGTGTGTGTGTGTGTGTGTGTGTGTGTGTGTGTGTGTGTGTTTATCAGACAGTAAAGGTGGAAGAGAAAGCGGCCGGTCAAGATACCATAAAAAGTGTTTCCTCAATTTAAAGCAATCTCACCGTGTCCAGTATCATGAACGGGTTTTAATCTTCTCGCCGGAAGAGGGGTTTCCGTTTGTAGTATTTGGCCGTGCCGTTTCTGCCTTTAATGTGTTTGTCTACCTGTACGCCAGATGACACCTGTATATCAAGGGAAATACTCACACAAGTGAACTGAGAAAATAAGTATACTGGCTCGCACGTGTCAGAGTAATCCCGACATTCCTCTGCTCCCCTTCCCACGTGTCAACGCTGCTACCACACACACGCACGGACACTGACGCGTACACTTTTGTCTATAACCCCCACGACCTCCTTCAAACACAATCACACACCTGTGTGCACGCACTTGCCTGATATAAATGTAGTTGGAAACGCAAGGGGGTAATAGGGTGTAATATGAATGTGCTCATTGTCAAATGGCGTATTTTATTTATTCATTCATTTCTTTATTTCATTTCTTTTTTGCTTTGTTTTTTATTTGATGACAAGTACATATTCTGATTTTTTTAGTTCCTGCCTTTGATGTCTGTGAGCCGATTCATATTTTGCTTTACAATAGGTTATCTGGGGGCCGGAATAGCTCAGTTGGTAGAGAGCCGGACTCGTGATCCTGGGGTTGCCGGTTCGAATTTCGGTACAGGGGGATTTTTCCCTCGGAGTTAACATCGGTTCTTACTCCATTCCTCATACAGTCCTTCGAATGAGACTATAAACCGAGGTTCCGTGTGTGAACGCACGCACATCTTGCGCACACGTAAAATCCCATCACCAAACTTTCGGAAGAGAAGGCCAGTTTGGCCGTTGGATGACACGTTACACATAACATGCACCTTCCCCGAACATGGAGTATGGCTGCCTTAATGGCGGGATGAAAAACAGTCCTACACACAAAACTCCACTGCCTGTCTATTCAGGCAGTGTCCGCAGGAGTATCAGCCTGCGTACGCAGAAAGAAAGAAAGAACAATAGGTTGATTTATGATGGTATAGAGAGAGTTCTGGGTTGTATCTTCTGTTGTCACACTGCGCGTTGAGGCTCACACATGAAATTCGTCAGTTTTCACTTCCTCGTGTCAGTACACCTCCGTACAGTCCCATGTGCTGTCTGATGACTTGACGCACTTGTTGATTAGTCATGTGATCAGTGTGTCTGATGCTTTGACGCACTTGTTGATATGATGTGATCATGTGTCTGATGCTTGACGTACTTGTTGTCGTGAGGGATGTGCATGCTTTGACGCACCTTGATGGTCATGTGATCATGGCTGTGCTTTGCGCACCTTTGATGGTATGTGTCATGTGTTGTGCTTGACGCACTTGTTGATTGTCAGTGATCATTTGTGATTCGCTCTCGCGTTAACATTTCATTTCCATGGCACGGATTCTTCTGTCCAGATCCACTGTGGGGGTCCATACCTTGGGTGCCTACAGCAAGATGGAACACACCGGTGCAGGCAGGAGCCTCATCTTGTGCTTCATGGAGATGTTGTTGTCTTTAGTTTTAATGTGGACAGTGGTTGCCTTTGCTGCCCTTGAGAGAATTTCTGGTTTGGATTCCTCACTGCTGATGATGGGTCCCTGGTAACTGAATTCTTGATCTGATTTAGGCTTCTGATCGTGGAGTTATATCTGTACTGATGGTGGTGTTGTAGTGGGCCATCAACATGAACTTGTCGGCACCCAGACGACCTTTGTCTACAGGGGACTAAAAGGAAAAGATAGTATCGAAGTGAGTGCTTTCACCACCAAGAGTGCTTGAAAGATAACATGACCAGGATTTTAGGATAAAGCCTCACGGCCTCTGAATAGATCCTTTACAAGTGTTTATTGTTCCGATTTGTCTGACATAGTTGAGACAATTCTGGTAGCAAATGTTTAGTGGCATTGAAAATTGTGGATGATTGTCAGAGATGTGACCGTCTTCACCCCTATACTCCACCCTGTTCTCTACATTCCTAGTCAGTCAATGTGGAGGGAGCGAAATCTCTGACGAAGGGCCTTCAGCATTTTAGACAAAAAGAATGTCGAGCGTGGCGGAGAAATGGGTGCTGGCCGATCAGCAATAGCGCCCTCACTTAGTGCAGATAATCAAACTATGGGAAGGTCAAGGTTGTCAGGTAACTAACTGTCAGGTACCAGCCGCCGTGGCGAAGTGGTTAGCGTCGCGGACTCCCGGCTGGGAGGTCGTGGGTTCGAATCCCATCAGAGTCATGTGGGTTTTTCTGCCCTGACCGGCTCCTACCCAGAGTTGAGTTTGCTGCGGACTCAGTTGGGAAGACTGGGACCACACAGTCGAGCTTCATCCACTTAATGGATGCGTTTCTGAGAGTGTTGTTTAAATTTCCTGACCAACACTGCAGGTGCCTGTATCTCTTGGGCCTGGTTGATGCCAGGATATATTATGAAAGGAAGCGTAGAGTACAGCCCTGTCATGTAGTCTCAGACCAAAATGGAAATCCGTAGCATCATCTTAATCATCCTCATTCTCATCGATCAGCATAAAAAAAAGAATGTCTCAAGTTCTGTGGCCCTTCATGCCCTGCTCTCATGGTGACCTCAGTTTCGATGTCCTCTCCACGTCTGTTGCCTTGGTTTGGTTCCGTCGGGGTCACCGGTATCGGCGAGTCCATGGGGGCTGTCGCTGGACGGACGTGGTGGCGCCCTCCGGAGGGAGAGTTCACTCACGCCGGCTCCGCGACTAAGCAATTATTATCGTCAGTACGGGGCTTAGTAGGTGGTGTCCTGCGTATGTTAGATCAGAACAGACGCCACTGAACACCACCGAAGTGACTCGGCAGCAGTGCAGTGTCTCCTCCGGTGGGTTGCCTCTTTAAGACTTGACATTGACTACCCCCTGTGGATTGCCGGTGCCGGGGCTGCGGCGGGGCCGACCGGGCTGTGGCTGTGGACAGGGTGTCGGAATGAGCGGCGTGGGTACACTGCCTCTGAGGTGGTGCAGAGGTTGGGACAGCAAAAAAAACAATAACAAAAAAACAAAAAAAACAAAAACTAACTGTCAGGTGACCAAGGCATCCAAGACAATGAGGACCCCTCCCGAGTTCTAACCTTTCTGATAGCGAAACGGAGACAAATTTGTCCAAGAGGACCTCGGAGCATCAAGCAGGTACTGGGGGCTCACTCAGCTGATGTTGTTCAGTAAACAGATCGAGCGCATTACTTTGAAGAACAAGAGTCTTTTGCTTGTTCAGTTGGTATCGCTGTACGTCATGTTGATGCTGTCGTCTGGCTTGTTGGAACGCGTGTGGACGATGTTGTTGCATTCTACAGAATCATTAGTGTGACGGTGACCCTCGAGGTCGTTGGGAAAATTTGATGTCCCATTTGGCAAGAAGTGGTCGTTTTCTAAGCTATTATGTAGGAGCATGTGTAAATGCTGATGTGTGGAAAAATGCAGCTAGAGTGGAATTCATTGTGGATGTAAACAAGATGGTAGAGAAGCGACATGGACAAAGGCATAGCCTAAGAGAGATTCTTTGTCTCCAAGAACGAGAACACTACCTCGAGAGAGAGGAGAGAAGAACAACATGACATGAGGGAGAGAGAAGAGTGAGCAGGACAGATCAGGGTTGAAAGAATGTGGTCTGGGTGACAGAATTGGAAGCTGTGACCTGTTAAAGAACTGTTGTATAGTGAACAAGTGTGTGTTGGGGTGAAGACCTTGCCAGGTAAGAAGCCATTGTAGCATATAACCCGGAATTAGGAAATGTTTATCTGTTGTGTTTTTCATGTGTAATTACAAGTAGAGTAGGAACTATACTTCTTGTTCTCAGTTGTGTTTGAAGAGAAGCGAATGTACGACACCCCATTCCCAGCGAGTGGAATGTTTGATGGGTGCATGAGCGCGCATTTGCATGTGCGAGTGCAGAGATAACCTTGGTGTGCTAAGCCTGACTAATACATCACCTGAGTTCACCTAATTAAGCAATGCCTTCACAATTTCCCCCCACTGGACAGCCACCCTGCATCCAAATTCCAAGAGTTAAACAATTCTCTGTCCACTGCCGCTCTTTCGCTGCTCACTTGCCAGGTATGAGCTTCTTCTTTAGTAAAAAGCCAACATTGGACTCTTGTAAAGCTCCACTCATAACATTCCATTTTCCAATCTGATTTTTAGCCTTCCATCTGTTCAATCATTTTTTCTCCCTTAGTTTATGTGTATATCTGCGACAGTTGTTTTTAAAATGATGGAGTGTGTGTGTGTGTGCGAATAACAAGTTTCTTTGTTTAATTACTTTTCTGCTCAAGGTAAAGTGCTGCGTCCATACTGTTCTCCTTTTCATGAACACTAGTAATGGTTTTAACTCCACTGCATGGCTTTCCATGTCCTAGAACTGACTGCCACACAATGCGTAAAAATGCTGTCACCAGCTGTTCATTTTGACATGTTCCCAATTCCAAATGGCTTCCTCTCTCCTTGATGTTTCTGCTAGACAATTGTATTCTTTACGGTTTCTGCTAGTCATTTCTGCTTCAGGCACAACATACTTAAGATGTAGCTTCAAAACAAAAACCACTCAACAGAAGCTATTCACTTGCATCTGCCCGTGTCATAACACCTCTCTTCCTCTGGAAAATCTTCATCTGGTTAATTCAGGTTTGGTTTTTTATTCTTTTTACCGAAATCCATAACCACCTGATACTCATCACCTTCACTCTTAACTGCCAACATTGTCGTTTCAGATGTACTCACGCTACAATATCAACTGCCCCTTCCCCAATCATCCCACACCTCCACCCTGATAAAAAAAAAAAAGTCGTTAACAGCAATCCTGATCCCCCCCCCCCCCCCCCCCCCACCTTCCCCTCCTCTTACATGACAGTACATATGCACTGACGATCTCACAATACTGGGCGATGTGGCAAAATACAAACAGGCGGGCAGGTCTGCTCTTCACCTGTTTGGTTTCACTCCATACAGCAGTTATGTTGCCTACTGCCCTTGAACTTAGTGAACAGTGAGAAATGTCAGCTGATGAAAGAAAGCCCCAAATACTTTTTTAAAGAGACATACAAAGGTGAAGTGTGTGCCATGATAAATGTACATGAGCATGCAAAAATAATCACACACACTCACCACAGAAACAAACCAACTTCAATTGTAACCAACTTTTTTTTTTCTTTTTTTTTTTAATTCTAAAAGAAAAGATGAACATGTCATTAAAAGAAGTCTATTAGGAATACAGACATCATCCACAAAGAGGTACACCATCAACAGAAAGCAACCATAAAGATATGACTGTTGTCTCCAACCTGCCAGGTGCCACAGTTCCAACCCTAACAGCACAGAAATCAGGATGACTAGTTTATCCAGTTGACAACTCAACGCCTGTTCACCTATTTTCACTTCTGAGTTTTCTTGTTCAACTCTACATTCGCAAGTTTTAAGCTCACCGGTTATCCTGGCCAACTTCTTCTGATGGTGAGATGCGGATACATTTAGCTTACATTTCAATCACGGCCTCTGTGGATGGGAAGATAAAATCTTGTTTACATTAACATAGTACAACTGAAGATCACTATGTTTAGAGCCAGGATGAGGAAGCATAGCGCTAGTTTTAAAGCAGGGGTGTAAATGAAAACTTACTCAAAAACCATAATGGCTGATAGGATGGATATTTTGAAAGAATGAAGTCTAGATGGACAAGCATCAAAGGCAAAACTTAAGCACAGCACAGATCAGTAAAAACCATACCAAACAACTGTAACAGCAACACTTAACACATTAATTTGTTAAATGAGAATAATGAGGAAAGCAAGAACATTATTTCTGTACATCCATTCAGAACACATAAAGATGACGTCTTTAACAGAATCAGAATGAATATTCACATATGAAACGGTGTCTGAAATCTTTTTATATCGCTCAAATTTCATGTTGGCGACAACCTTATAGTTACTAAGAGAGCCACTGAATTTATCCCATTTCCATACTCTGCTGTGATTCATGCCTAAGGATTACAGGACAGTTTCTAAAACAAATTAACAGGGATTATTAACATGTTGGAAAAAAAACAACAAAGGGACAGAGGTAATCAGATCAAATCAAGAATGTTAACATTGCGGGCATCTTCAATCATTGACAACAGAAGAAAATCAATGACAGAAAACATTTCTGTCCTAACAATAAGTCTCAGCACAAAGCTGCGTGTTTTAATTCAGTCTATACATTTACCTTTCATTTGAGTAAAAAAAAAAAAAAAAATTACCTACTGTCTGTAGATCACCTTATTACCCACACTTCCTTTATCATGCCATTTACAAACTGTCACAATTTTACATACTGCTTGAAGTACATGTTCTGTTCCAAGTACTTTATCAGCAACTGCGACATTGTCTTTCTACTAACACAGCACATATATGCTTGTTCTGCTATCCTGGGGGAAAACTGTTTTACATGAAAAATGAGGGATATATACAGAAATGGGCTCAAAAAGGTATATGACATATGGCAAATGAAGAATAAGTTCAGTTACCTGAATGCAAATGTTATATGGGAATAATCATGAGGTACTATAACATAATGCTCTATGTTCAGGATCTCCATTACCCCTGTTGAATGAACTCTATCAGCTCTTTTGGAAGCAAAATAAGTCTGTCATCCTGTAGGGACTGCACATGGGGAGAAGCATGTGTTTCCCTCCCAAGATCAGTCACTGTTTCAAGATGGTTTCACAACATGCACAACCAAAGACTGATCGACTGAGTGAACGTACTAAATCACCTGGAACCTCTGGGAAAAATTAAAAATGACTGAAAAGTGAAAATAGGTGTAAAAATACTGGCGGTCACTTAGTTCAACTTCGTCAAGATTAGTTTTTCCAGAAAATACATTTTTCTTTCCCCTTCTTCTTTTCACTTTTTTTTTCCCCTCTCAGTCTTGTCTTTACAATAACCATAGCCGTTTCTGTCAGATTTGAATTAATTGCACAGCATAAGACAGTTCTTAAACTTTCTGTGGTAAATCATTCTTGCTGACCTTTTCCTGTAATACCAAGAGAAAAGCCATGTCTCTTAGTAGTGTTGCAGTATGAAAAAAAAGGGAGGTAAAAAAAACTTGGCTTCAACAATGAATGCAAACACTCTTCACACTACTTTTATTGGGTGCATTTTCTAGCAGTGTGGTGTAAAAAGTATAACCCCCCCCCCCTCCCCAGTTACACACACCTCTTGTAAAATGGCATACAAAATACATCATAAATGTATGTGTGCAAGTATCTGCTGAAGGCTTCCCATGATGGAGTGATCTGAACTTCAGCACAATCAGACCGACTACCTAGCCGCACACAGGTCAGTTATGAATCTTGAAATTCCAAAGGCCAATCCCATTCTCAACGGTTTCATCCTATAATGCTGAAAGGAAGCCAAGTTTCCTCTATCAAAACTAGAAAGTGAAAAAAAGAGAAAAATATTTCACATTAAAAGTGAACACACTATAAAACAATTTCCATATAATTATGGGATAGTGCAGAGTTTTTCTTTCCTTCTTCATTTAGACGGAGCACAATTCACCCTTAGTGCTTCGGTGCACAAATTTGACGTTGATGTAAAACCTGGATGGAATCAGAACTTTCAACATATTTATCATGAGCATGCTTTTAACCCCCCCCCCCCTCCCCCCACCCCATTCCCACCCCATGCCCCCTCAAAAAAAACAACAACAAAGAACTCTAACAATCTAACAAACAGTGAAAAAAAGAAAAAAGAAAAATCAATCATACAAAACACAAACAAAATTAATGGGCTTTTTACATCCAACTGCATCAATCTTTGCCAACTAAACTGGTTTTTTATGTGTGTCATTTTCATTAGCTTTTGAAATCATTGCCCCACAGATCCAAACAGAACAGACTCACTTCGAAAACGCATCCAAACATGTGAAGCATCAGCGTAGAGTAGTATATTGGCTGAGCCCCCCCACCCCCTTCCCAGGAACTTAAGTACAAACTAACAGTAACACCAGCTGACCTGTTAACCACACACAAAACCTGGATGGAAAAAACAACAGAATAGCTGAAGCTAATCTACCCGCCACCGATGACCCGTGTTTTGATTGGTTTACTTCCATCATCCCACTGAGCAGTTCAGCAGGCACTGGGTGAGGGTTCGTGTCCAGTCCTCGTCTAAAACAGTATCGTCAGTGAAGTTACAGAAAGGTCTGAATGTACTGTACATCCGACACAGTAACATTTAGAAATATTAACACAAAGCTGCAATGTCACATACACTGGCTTGAGGGTAATATATACGTGAACGTAGGTAAGGCATCTTTCAACACACTGATCTACTTTCCATGTTTCCATTGCGCTTCAAAGTGCAGATGAATTTCTTTGGGGACCCTATACAAAGGAAAGTAAATGGATAACTCCTTTAGATGCATCATACATGTGTATTATTTTGCACAGAACTCTCTTTCTATCGTCGCACATGACATTTAGTCAATCATCAGCAATTTTTCTTAAAAAGTGCTTGTCATGTCACTGAGTAAACTGACAGGGCTTGCCAACTGAGTGAATTGCACAAGCTACCGACGATCCTAACCAGCTGCCATGACAAGAAAAAGCCACACCCAAACATGCCAGTGGGAGCCAAAGGAGCAGTCTCCAACTGCCCAACCAACCAGCCATGAGGAATCCTGCACCATGCTTAGAAATCTGTGCTGTGTTGACAGAGGGTGCAGACACGCACAGAGCATTTCAAGACGTCAAGGGATATAACTGCTCCCTGGCAGATGCCATTGTGTAATGGCCACTGGACGTGGCACAACAGAACCTCCATAGGAGCATTCAAATGGGGTGTATCAGCTCATGTGTCAAGACTGCACAGCCTACTGGCCAAAAACACTACCATCAAGCAAATACCGTGTCCATCCCCGCAGCCCAACTCATTGCTGTTCTGCTGACAGATGAAGACAGCAAAACTCCAGACATGGCCAAGCTTTCGCCATGAGGTCTTACATGCCCTTTGAGATTGGGAAAGAGATAATGTATTTACAGCCTAGCCAGCCACAAATGGCCACATCAGGGCCCTTTGAAGAAGATCCTGGGTTACAGTCTTTTCCACTGTCCCTGTGGTCAGTGGGCCTTTACCCAGAGCTGACCAAAAGCATTAATTTTCCAGTCATATGGTCATATGCATTGATTTTCCAGTCATATGCATTAATTTTCCAGTCATATGCATTAATTTTCCAGTCAGATTCACAGGAAACTGCTTCAACAACAGCAGTACCAATGTCATCACTAGCGCACAGACCCTCACAAGGAAAGCTGTCAGTCCTCTTCAGAATCTCTTGTCTAGAACATATTCAAGAGTTTCTCAAAAACAAGAGTCTGCCACGGATACATGGACACAGAAATGCTTTTCAGAAAGATACAGAATTCCTAACATTATTTCAAGACACAACTCAGAAAAGGCCACCAATCTCCAGGAACTCTCATTTGCAAACTGGATGACATCAAAAGAAAACGTCAAGGCTGATCAGGAATTTAAAAACAAAACCAACAAAACAAACAAGAACGGCATAAAATTTGAAAGCTTTCATCTCAGCAAATATTACTAGGATTTTTTTTCAATCATATTTTTTTGTTCACCCAGCCTTCTGTTGTATCACTAATGTACCTGCCTACAAAACAGGTGAATTTCTTTTGGAATCCTATGTCTGCTTTCAATATTCACAGCATCCACTGTAAAATGTAAAAATGAAATGTTTTCATCAACAAGAAATGCTTCAGTGACCACTGTCACAGTACACGGCTTGTGACACTGGGCATTATGTTTTTTGTTCCTTTTCCTGCTGATCTCTCTGCTGCTAGAGCTTCGTTCTATACCACATAGACACCCACTTGCGCACCCTTGTTATGTCAAACGTTGATGTTATGGCCAGACATAAGGGACTGCTCGTTCTCCGTTTTTATTGTAATGAATGTTGTTCGTCTTGCCTGGACACGACCTGAAAGGCCAAAATGCATCATGTTTTGTCTTGTAATTTGTTTGTCCCCCTTATCTGGCAGATTCACTTTAAATTCCTTTAAAAATCTGTTTCAATTTCCGCCTGCAGTCACCTCACTTTGAAACCAACAAATTTGTTGGCAGCTGCTGTTTCAACTGTAGCACACCTTTGGAAAGCAAAATGAGTAATTCTGTTGGGCAGGGGGGGTCAAAGGGTGTGTCTTCCTCCTGTCAGATCTTCGCCATGGTGGTCAGCAGGCTCAAAAACGTTTCATGATCAGGAAGCACAACGATGTGCACATGCATACTGAACACTGGGTTCACAATCAAAGTCCTAGGTCAGCAAAACGTTTCATGATCAGGAAGCACAACGATGTGCACATGCATATTGAACACTGGCTTCAGAATCAAAGTCCTAAGTCAGCCACAAGTCAATTATCCCTTCTCTTCAGTCCCCCCCTCCCCCCCCCCCCCAGCCTTTTTTTTTTTTAATTTAAAATTTGTAAAAAAAAAAACACTGTAGAAAACAGTATTGTTATAGAGGTTTGGAATTAACAATGAGCTATTAGAAATGTTTGACAGGTATGCTACAGGGTTTAGAGCCTGGACACAAAAAAACCGCACCCTCCACCCCAAGGTATGCTGGACTGCAACATGGTCAATGGATTTTCATTACACACACACACAAAGAACTTTCCAGTATAAAGACAGCCTTTTGAAGTTCAGTGATCTGAGAATGCAATGATACAACTGCAATCTTGCTAAAAAAAGAAGAAAAAAAAGACAACCTACTCACAAACAAGTGCCCTTTATTTCATAACATTCAGGGTCTACATATGTTTGTATGATTCAGTGTCTACATACTTTTGTATTGTGACATCTGCTAACAATCATACTCAGGAATAAAGCCCTCATCCAGTAATGAGTAAATGTCAAAATCAGCCCAACTCTGGCCCCAGATTGTGACATAACTCCACCCAACATGACTATCCCCCTCTGCCCCCCCCCCCCCCCCCCCCAACAATTCTTTCTGCCCTTCCCACCCAGTCCAACAATAAATATCAAGGCTCGAAAATCAATATGTAAGACACACAAAAAGCCACCGAAAGAAAACTACTGGATAATCAATGCTTTGTATGACATTATACTCCAGGAACAATGTACATGTACAAAAACAGATCAAAGAATTAGCTGCTTCCTCGAACATCATGTAGATATGGCTTCAACTGTCCCTGCCCACCGAAGGATATGTCCTGGACACACTATCCAAGGCCGACGCTCTCCAACAACTGGCTCAGCAAGGGAATCCCTCATCAGTGGACAACTCCAGATCCAGGGTCTGGCACTGACGGGACAAGAGAAAAACGTGGTGATTCCGAGTGAGGTGAACACACACATAGTCAACGCTGGACGACAAGGAGGCTGTTGTTGCCCACAAATGATACTGTCAATCTGAAAAAGAGACATGGACAAAAACTGATTTTTTTTGTTGTTGTTTTCAGACTCTGAATAACTTGTGTGGTGGTGGGAGTAGAGGAAAGGCATCTGGAGGAGTGTGCTGACATGTATGCTGAAATATGACATTTGAATGGCAAAGAACAGGGGCAAGGATAGGCAACTGGAGGAGTGTGCTGACATGTATGCTGAAATATGACATTTGAATGGCAAAGAACAGGGGCAAGGATAGGCAACTGGAGGAGTGTGCTGACATGTATGCTGGAATATGACATTTGAATGGCGAGAACAGGGGCAAGGAAAGGCATCTGGAGGAGTGTGCTGACATGTATGCTGAAATATGACATTTGAATGGCAAAGAACAGGGGCAAGGATAGGCAACTGGAGGAGTGTGCTGACATGTATGCTGAAATATGACATTTGAATGGCGAGAACAGGGGCAAGGATAGGCAACTGGAGGAGTGTGCTGACATGTATGCTGAAATATGACATTTGAATGACGAGAACAGGGGCAAGGATAGGCAACTGGAGGAGTGTGCTGACATGTATGCTGAAATATGACATTTGAATGGCGAGAACAGGGGCAAGATAGGCAACTGGAGGAGTGTGCTGACATGTATGTTGAAATATGACATTTGAATGGCAAAGAACAGGGGCAAGGATAGGCAACTGGAGGAGTGTGCTGACATGTATGTTGAAATATGACATTTGAATGGCAAAGAACAGGGGCAAGGATAGGCAACTGGAGGAGTGTGCTGACATGTATGCTGAAATATGACATTTGAATGGCAAAGAACAGGGGCAAGGATAGGCAACTGGAGGAGTGTGCTGACATGTATGCTGGAATATGACATTTGAATGGCGAGAACAGGGGCAAGGATAGGCAACTGGAGGAGTGTGCTGACATGTATGCTGAAATATGACATTTGAATGGCGAGAACAGGGGCAAGGATAGGCAACTGGAGGAGTGTGCTGACATGTATGCTGAAATATGACATTTGAATGGCGAGAACAGGGGCAAGGATAGGCAACTGGAGGAGTGTGCTGACATGTATGCTGAAATATGACATTTGAATGGCGAGAACAGGGGCAAGGATAGGCATCTGGAGGAGTGTGCTGACATGTATGCTGAAATATGACATTTGAATGGCGAGAACAGGGGCAAGGATAGGCAACTGGAGGAGTGTGCTGACATGTATGCTGGAATATGACATTTGAATGGCGAGAACAGGGGCAAGGATAGGCAACTGGAGGAGTGTGCTGACATGTATGCTGGAATATGACATTTGAATGGCAAAGAACAGGGGCAAGGATAGGCAACTGGAGGAGTGTGCTGACATGTATGCTGAAATATGACATTTGAATGGCGAGAACAGGGGCAAGGATAGGCAACTGGAGGAGTGTGCTGACATGTATGCTGAAATATGACATTTGAATGGCAAAGAACAGGGGCAAGGATAGGCAACTGGAGGAGTGTGCTGACATGTATGCTGGAATATGACATTTGAATGGCGAGAACAGGGGCAAGGATAGGCAACTGGAGGAGTGTGCTGACATGTATGCTGAAATATGACATTTGAATGGCGAGAACAGGGGCAAGGATAGGCAACTGGAGGAGTGTGCTGACATGTATGCTGAAATATGACATTTGAATGGCGAGAACAGGGGCAAGGATAGGCATCTGGAGGAGTGTGCTGACATGTATGCTGAAATATGACATTTGAATGGCGAGAACAGGGGCAAGGATAGGCAACTGGAGGAGTGTGCTGACATGTATGCTGAAATATGACATTTGAATGGCGAGAACAGGGGCAAGACAGACATGTATAAAAAAAAGAACATCACCATTTGGATGGTAGGACATGGGCAGGGCACACATGTATATGAAAAGACAACTAATTTGATGACATGAGGAGGAGGTTCAGGTGGGGTGGGGGAGAGTGGGTTGGAGGTGGGTTGTGGCATGCATCCTATTGCAGGGGAGGAAAGGGAGAGGGGGGGGGGGGAAGGTTTTTCTGGTTCTAAAGGGCTTCTGGTAGTTTTAGTTTTAGTATTACTACTTCTTTAGCTTAAAAAAAAAAAAAAAAAACGATCACATACTCATGACATTTCATAGGAATGGCCGATTCTGTGGAATACAGCAAATGCCTTCTATACATTAATGACATTCCCAAAGATCAAAATCACCATTTGGTGCCTTATCTCAATGTGGCTGTCACCTACTGACAGTTCCTAACTTTCCCAGCACTCAGCACAAACCCTGCTACTCCCCTCTGCCCCATCTCTCCCTGGGTATAAAATACAATCCCTCAGTAGATAAGCTTCACAGATTTTCTGTCAAGTTTCTTGTATTCATAAAATCTAAATAATTTTTCTGATTTTCGAAGCTGAAATGTCATGATAGGTTTGTGTAAACAAGTCTTTAGAATGAAGAAGGCATGCTGGCATAAAGTCACACATGTGAAGAAGGCATAAAAGGGGGGGGGGGGGAGGGGGAGAGGGGAGAGAGAGAGAATGTGTTCTGAGTGAGTGAATGTGTAATGTTTTACTATCATGCTTTTTCTGCTTTAACCCGTTCGCTGCTTGAAAATGTTACAAACAAAGGCTTTCCCAGTGCCAGGGAAATCTAATGATTTGGGGGTAATAATTAACAAAAAATTCTAGCTCAGAAACTACAAAAGATATAACAATGAAATATATATGATTTTTGAAGGAAATTGAATGAAGATTTTGAATCTGGGCTTCTTTTGTTTTAATTTTGATAATAAAAAAATATTTAGGCATTTAGATTTGGATAGATTTTTTTGCACGATCAAAAACATATGTATTTACCACTACAGCTTCACATCCAAAAAAGAACACAAAGCAAAAAAGTTGAAAATAAAGTTTGTATTGTCACACTACACACGTAAATGAAAGTAAAACAGTTTAGAAGTCTGTCAAGACGCTCGCACTCTATGCAGACAGGTCAGTCCACGACCACGCCCCCCTCCCCCCACCACGCCCCCTTGCTGGACTTCAACCCTCTCTTTCACTCCTCTTCTCTTCTGCCCCATGTCACGCCGCGAGCAGGCCACGCTCCCCTCTCGCGCTGACTATCACATCACTGGCCACTGGCACGCAGTGCAGAGTACACACAAGGCGAGCTCGTTCGACGCTGGCAAACCAGTCAGCTGAACACACACTGAGGTCACACAGCCCGACTCGGTAACTGACGAATACGGTCAGCAATTCCATCACAATCATCATCTCACCTTCATGCTCGAGTAAGTTGTTGAATAAAAGATTATTGTCTTTGTCAAAAATGATTAGCAGAGCCTGCTCAGCTGTGTAAATACGTTGATTTGGTCGCTACCCTTGTCGAAGGTTGCGCCGCCATCTTTGCAAGCGAGACGAAGTGCTGGCTGGTCATCCAGTCAGTGATGAGAATAAATGCGCTTTCCCCTCACGTGTGGTCATTTGCATATCATTTTAATACTACAGACATATAAGGCTTACTACGCACACTCTATTTAAGTCCGTTAATAGAAACAGTAACGAATGAAAATTCAAGAAAAATGCATGACGTCAGTGGACGGCCCATAGGCACTGGGAAAGCATTTTTACTTTGGCGTCAGCTGACGGCTTATAGGCACTCTTCGGGTTAAAGAAAAAAGAACATCTAAAAATGTTGCTTGTTTTCCATGACTGTGTGGGTGGATGGTGTGTGTGTGTTGTGAGCATCTAACATGTTTCACTGTATTTCAGAATAAATGAGAGAGAGAGAGAGAGAGAGAGAGAGAGAGAGAGAGAGAGAGAGAGAGAGAGAGAGAGTTGTTTAATTATGTCCTGACCTGCAGAACATCTTGGTTGTGCTGCATGTGCAATTTGACAAATGGTTTCAGTTTATCCCCAGCAGCGCTGGCAGCTAAATGTAGAGTGATCCTGTCTGCTGTCTGTTGAAATGTTCAAGCTTTAATCTGTTTCTTTTCTGCACTTTATTCAGTAGAGCTTTGGAAACAAAGGCCCTTTCCCATCTGTGTTATTTCAGTCAGAAAGTGCACAGCCTCCACACAGATGGTGTGCAGAAACTATCATTGAAACTGTCTTCTTTCCCTCGGTATTCTGTGAAAACTAATAATTTGCTTAATTGCTTTTTTTTCTGTGAAAACTAATAATATAATTTGCTAGACTGCTTCTTTTTCTTCTGTGAAAACTAATAATATAGTTTGCTAGATTGCTTCTTTTTCTTCTGTGAAAACTAATAATATGATTTGCTAGATTGCTTCTTTTTCTTCTGTGAAAACTAATAATATGATCTGCTAGATTGCTTCTTTTTCTTCTGTGAAAACTAATAATATGATCTGCTAGATTGCTTCTTTTTCTTCTGTGAAAACTAATAATATGATTTGCTAGATTGCTTCTTTTTCTTCTGTGAAAACTAATATGATCTGCTAGATTGCTTCTTTTTCTTCTGTGAAAACTAATAATATGATTTGCTAGATTGCTTCTTTTTCTTCTGTGAAAACTAATAATATGATTTGCTAGATTGCTTCCTTTTCTTGTCAACAACAGTTTTTCCCCCCCAATATTCTCACAATACTTACTTTGAAGCGTATCCTTACTTTGTTAGTAATACTCAATTCACTAGTTTCTGTCCATGTTTGTAATCCCCTCCCAGTCACTTTGCCCACCTCCCACCCTCAAAGAAAGAAAAACATTAAAGACAACAACTTGAAAGCATCCAAAAATGAATTTCACTCTTAGTTTTCTAAAAAAACAAAACGAACCAAAGAACAACTACAGAGATTCTGGGACAGAAAGAAACATTTTTGCTCCACCTCTCTTCTTCACTTCTGGAACCTCTTGTTCTATCTTTTCATCTATGCCAGCCTTCGTAATTCTTTGAACTGGCACAAGTACATGGAAAAGCAGTTTGAAATGCTGATGTATGCTTCTGGGCACATGCTGACCACAAGACAGTCACTGTACCATTTTTACTTTACCACACTGTGTCCAGCATCCATACTCCTGCCCATGCATGCGCTGAAATCATTGAATCTTTTAAATCATAGCCACACAATTCAAATAAGGTGATAGCCAAAATGCTTGCCACCAGAATCCAATGTCTGACCAGCAGGTTGGGCTAATGCTCAGGTTAGATATCTGCTATGTCAGGTCAATGAGACCCTGGTCCTGAATCCTTTTATCTTGGTCAGTAATTCATTTATCCATTACCTGTTGCAGATGTGGTGTAGTGTGTATGGACTGGACACCTTGTTGATGAATCTGAAAGACAACTTACCTATTTACAAAAAGCCATGACCGATTTCAGAGCCAAGTGATCTGAGGGGAAGTCTTTGGTGGGGAGCCCTTCGGTGGCATTGATGACGGGAGCATCGATGGTCTTCAGGACGCCCAAGGGTACCAGGCAACTGGCACTGTAGAATATGTAGTCTACTGTCTTCATTTGTGATGAGTAGGACGTCACTTCTGGCTCACTTTTCTGTGGAGAGACAGGGGAAAAAGTCTGCTGAAAGTACTGAAGGGAGTAGTTTGCTTGCTTGCTTACAGAAGTGCCAGTGCCAGCCCTTTCATCATGTCACAGTACAACACCAGAATGTCATCCATACAAACTACTGTCCGTTGATTAATTAAACGAAAAGACGTAACTAGTGAATCTGACTGTCAGTGAACACTTCTCACCTGACCCCTCTTTGTCCATCAGTACAATTCTTCAATATAGCATAAAATTCCCAAACAAAACTCAAACCTCAGTTTCACCAAATAACGCTCATTATCAAGCTCTCCTCAAGACATTTTGAAATCTAGCTTACAGGCAATGCTCCTGGTATACACTGTTCTAACTTTTAAATAGCTGAATGCTTAAATATTATTAAGAATAACCTGGCAAAACTTCTGGTCATATGAATTTCCTTGGAGTTGGTAGGAGTTCTGGCACAGGCATGTTTCATGGGCGGGAGTGAGAAATGTTTGTAATAGTGAAAAGTTTGTGGCTGGCTGGCGTCCAGGGTCCGTTTAATGCCCCTGCTGGGGTGCAGGGACAATGCCCTGCTGGGGGCCTGGGGTCCCAGATGCTGACAAAAACTTAACATTTAAGAGCAGTTTACTGCATTCTCCTTTAATACTTAAAAAACAAAACAAAACAAAAAAAATCTCCAAAATGCCAATAAGGAACTCCGTATAATACGGAACTACTCCCACCCATGATGCTTTCTGTTTGACAGTACCCCTTCCAACAGGCACTGCAATGAGCATGCAGAAGTGAAGGAAGAAAAGTGAATTGTCACCTTTAAGGCACTGCACCACCATGTCACTGGTTACTGACGACAACACAGACGATCAATCAGCTAGCAGCTGATGACATTTCTAAAGCTATTACAATTTGATACCATCAGCAGACCTGGTTACCCCTCAGAAATTCTTTGTGTAGGTTTTGGGTAAAAAATGTGTACAATTGTATGTAAAATGTGTAAGCTTTTGCAGCGCAAAGTAGCTGCGTAGGAAACAATACTGAATGCATTCCAGACATTGGAAACACTAAAAATTTATTATTATACAAGATGTATTTTCATGAAAGGCATTAAAGTGGCTTCATTAACAATCAATGATTGTCAAACTAATCCGAGTTTCTTGCCAGTATCCTCTGATGGGCAAAAGCCTTTGTTCAGAAAATTAACAAGAACATTAACTGATGTCATTTTTTTTTTTTTTATAACAATTTTAAATAACTGTCTCTTCACTTTTTACTGTACTGATGGACATAACTGGAAAAAAAATTCTTGAAGTAATCTATTTCTTTCATATGCTAATATGGGCACTTTTTCACTGTCTGTTGATAAGCTAAGCAGTCTTTCTGAAGAGCATAATAATTATGATGCCAACTTTATTTCAGACTCTGGTGATTCCAGCTCTATTAAACTGTCAGCCGAGAGGCCGTGAACTGCATCTTTTAAAGAACAGTCATCCTTCTTCAGGATGAGAAGACTTTTAAGAGTTTCACTGGACAGTGCTCCTTGGTGGGGGGGGGGAGGGGGGGGGGATTTTTGGAGGGTTTTGTCCATCTGTGTGAGTAGTCTGATGTTCCAGTCTCTCATCAGAAAAGTGCCAGCAGAACTCGACTTCACAAAAAAGCTTTGAATGTTCATAGCCTACCGTTTTCCAGAATCACTGTTTCCCTTGTGACTTTTGCTATCGATGTGCCGCTGAATGTCACTCAAAGCGACCACTGTGAGCAATCGCGATTTCACAGTTACACGTGGTGCTGTGTGCGAACGTATCGCCCTTCTTTGATGCAGTTATGAACTTGAAAATAGTATGATACGCTGATTTGTACTTCTGTTCATATTTCTCTTTCTTTTGGACCACAGCTTCCACCAATTAATCTGAATTTTCGTCGTCTGTTTCATGCGCGCGAGTTGAAGCTGAATGAGAAGCCATGTTGATGCATTCATAGAGACAGGAAGTGCACATGCGCCATGGGAACTTTTAAAAGTTGGACCAGACTCTTGGACTCGGCCGGATTACGTGTTTAACGTATTTTCATGAGCTCGGTCATCAAAATTTCGTACAATTCGGTTTTGAAACGTACAACTGTACAGCTGTATTGAATTTCGTGAGATTATACGCAAAAATCGTAAAGTGCACAGGTCTGCATCAGTGCAGGTAATATTCGCTTCAACTTGGCTGATGTTTACAAGAATTCATTTGCTGGTAAGGAGGGTGGGGAAGTAACTATAAAGACAATCAATTTTTCATTCTGAGATATTAAAATTGTTCTGAATCCGAGTCAAAATTCATTGAACAGAGGAAAACACACACACACAAACAAACAAACACACACACACACACACACACACACACACACACACACACACACACACAAGCAACAACAAAAAAACTAAACAAACAACAACAACAATCCACCAAAACACACGCACACTCAAGGACAATGACAACAAGACAAAAAGCAACAAAAAAAGAAAGGGCCAAGTCCAGGCTTACTGTGATGGTGGAATAGGCACTCTTCATGTTGGAGGAGGTGTGCTGGAAAGCCCGCCACAAGTGGTTCACCAAGGACTTCTGCTGACACGTCAAAATTACAACACTATCTTAGAGGAATGACATATCTCTTGCTGTGAGCCATTACTAAGAAAAAAACAAAACTGTAATTTTAGCAAGAGACAATTTTCTGTTGACACATCATCATTATCACACAGTATCAGAGGAATGACAGGAATAAAATCTCTTGCTGTGAGCCCTTACTAAAAAAACAACAACCAAATTCTAGCAAAGGAGACAAATTTCTGATGACACATTATCACTACAACACAGTATTAGAACAATGATAGATATTCAATCTCTCGCTGTGAGCCCTTACTAAAAAAAACCAACTAAATTTTAGCAAAAGACACAATTTTCTGATGACACATCATCATTAAAACATTGTATAAGAGGAATGACAGAAATGAAATCTCTCGCTGTCAGCCCATACTATATAATTTTTTTTTGTAAATTTGAGCAAAAGAGGCATTTTCTTGAGCCTTCACACCTCTCACTTTCCAAAGAAAAGTTCCATGACAACATCAACCAAGAGCTTCTATGTTTACTTCAACCATTTAAACAGATGCAACAAACATCTTTGTGTTAGACACATTCATTATTCTTAATATCATCACTCAGAAACAGAAGAAAAGCGAGTATGAAAGCATTTTCTTGGATGGAATGGAATTCAAGTTTGTCTCCCTCTGTGCATCTCTGTCATACCCATTTTGTGTCTGTATTTCAGTACACACACACACCCACACACACCCACACACACACACACTCAAACAAAGCCACCTATCTCCAGCCTTTCACTCCACTACCACACACAATCACCCATCATCCTGTTCAAAACCGATCTTTCAATCAAGACCAGGGTACAGCTGTAAAGATACAGTACTTACAGTTTCATTGTTTATGCACACACACACACACTCCTCTCACCCTAACAACTCGACACCAACATTCCCACCCTTCAACCCCTATCTAGTCCAAAACACACGCATTTTGTAAGGGTACATCACCTACTCCTCTACTGTTCATCTCCGTCGCTATATGTCCTACACCAAGCGGACTGACCCAGTCTAATGTTCCCAATCCTCTCCCAACACATTTTCTTGCATCTCTCAAACTCCTCCCTACCTCTCCCAGACTTCAGCACAACTGTCTAAAGGTCTCCAACCTCTAAACAGCCTTCAATGTCTGGACACAGGAAACCAACACCCGTCCCCTCTTATCACTGCCCCACCCATTATTACCATCCGCTATCCCCACCCACCATGACCAAAACACTGATATAGTCAAGGGGCATCACTCACCGCCCCGTCGTTCAGCTCCAGCCTCTGCACGGCCTGCAGCGTGTGGATGGAGGAGTCTGACAGATAGCCGTCAAGCACCAGCTGATACACTGGACTCGACCATTCTGCGTTGAAGTCCCCGCAGACTATGTGTGCTCCCTCGCTCCCCGACATGCCCACCACTTCCTTGATGGCGCAGGCAGCCTGCACAGACAGAAAACGGGCATGCATGCAGCTTGGGCATACACCATGAAAGAGAACAACAACAACATCAGTGACTGGAAAACACACTAATTGTGACACCTGAATTTCTAGGGCAAATACATAGTTTGTCACAGCTGGATTTCTATGGCAAACAAAAAAAATAATTGTTCATTATGTTAATGAAACAAAACTAATTGCTGATGCTACAAACTGAAATAGTGCCATTTCAAGCATTGCCAAAAGAATATCCCTTGAAGATGTGAAAATGTTCCCAATATGTATCTAAATAAACATATCTAATTCTGAGAAAATATTTGAATGTGTACCATTTCGTTGATGATTGGTCAGCATTTTTTTCCTTGCAAGCCCCAAAACAATTCAAAGTATATCTGTTCCAACTGTTCATTTTTCTTTTATTTTTCTTATCTTAAAAACGATTGTCTTCTTCTTGCGAACCTGAAAACAATTCAATGTACGAGTTCAACATCAAAGAAATGACTGAACTAAAAGCAACACACCCAAATACCTGATAGCACACACACACCCAGAAGCCATTAACGCACGAACACAATACACCCTTGCACACACACAAACTCTCCATCATCGTAGAACGTACCTGAATACACTGGACATCTGTGCTTTTCATGTAGTCCCACACAACATGGATGTTGCCGACCGTGACGAACTTGCCTGTGGCTTTGCAACGGAGCCTTGTGATCAGGACAACATCGGCACGATCCAGGTACTTGTTCACAGCTGCCGCCACCTCAGCACTTAACCCTCCTGTTTCTACCTCCTGTGAATGGACAAGTAAGAGACTAGCAAACGCACTGTTAGACTCACTGTTTGGAAGTTATCACACATAAAGAAGGTACAAAAAAGTGGACTGCCAAAGAACAACCGTTTGCGGTGGAAAGAATCCCAATAGACACAAAAAGCAATCATACAGCATGTAGTCCAGAAACCCCTGTCTTACAGCAATCATTGCAGCGCTTTTACTGTAAATAAAGCTATCACTACAAACGCACATTTTCATGACTGAACTGACAGTCTTCCCTCTGTTCTCCATTATTCATTTAACTACCAATCCACTGGTCAATAGTGACCCTTCCTTTTGCTTCTATTTGGGATACTTGGGAACTGCTGAGCATAAAGACACTAACTTTCAGGCTGGGAACTTTCATTCTTGTAAATGCCATTTTGAATGTGCTTCAAAGTAAGCCACAAAAAGTTTTTATGTTGTTGTTTATGTTGTTGTTGTATTGAGTGTGGCCGACAAAAGCAATAAGCTTTAAAGCAGCAGTGACAGAGGATATTACATGCAATGGTTCAACAACGTAGTTTGTTTTTTTTAATAAGAAACCAAGCTCTGAATCTGATTTTCTAAAGTGCCAGATGAGCTCATAAAATTGGGGTAAAGTTAAAAATACAAACATAAGAAAAACTGGGGGGAAACTTGTATAAAAGTCTGAATAAGTTTCAAAACACCTATAAATATCTATACATATGTTATAGTATACTGATGTCTAAGTTGATTCAGCAATGTTTGGTCAGCCCCATCGTCCATATTAAATCATATTCTCAATCAGTTTTTCTCATTGTGTTTGCCTGTCACTAGTGTCACCCATAGAAAACAAAGTTCAAAATGTTTTGGCTTTTAGGAAGCACACTTCAAATGCACCAGCAGCAGCTGGAGCAGACAGCTTGAAATGCTGCATCTTAACGCCTAGCACACTCCAAACAACCCACATGGGAACGAAAAGTAGAGTCACATTCAACATGCAGACAGGGTGCTGTGGAAAAATGGCGGACAGGCAGATCATTGTTCAGTTGCGGGTGATTCAGGCACGCAGGCGCTTGTGATTTGATAACTCCGATGACATGTAGATTATACTGAAAAGCTTGAAATCAATCCAAGCTTCAGTGGCAATGATTCAGATTACCAAGATAAGGCAAGTCAGCGTCAATACTCAGACTGTCTGATCTTCATAGTGAAATGATGTCAGTGATATAGCTCTCATGAACATCCATAACACATGGTGTTTACACACCCACATGTTCATAAAACTGTGTCCATTACTTCATTTCTATACTAAACTTGATGTGATTTGAACTTGCAGGGATTTGTGGTTGACAGGGAGTGAGGTTAGCGGTGGGGGGGTGGGGGGGAGGGATTAATATGTTTAAATTATGAATACTCAGTTTCATGAGTGTACCTGGTGATCCAGAAAATTATTCTAAAGTCTCACACATGACTCAAGTCCACCAGAACTGCCAAACGAGGTAATGTTTGCCACACAATGAAAGAATGAAACAGGCCAAATGTGACAGCGAGGCACAGCCAAAAACCTGACAAAAGCATTCTGTGCAGCATTTAGATGAGGGAACGAAACGGAAAGGCATTAATTAAAATCAGAAGAGTGGAGATGGTCTGTGGCGCATCAGCCAACACAGCAGAATTCGCCCCAAAAAAAAAGCCAGCTACAGCTGCTGTATAGAAAGTGGATGACTGGAAGTGCACAGCTGACCTTCCAGAGACGGAAAACATCCTGATCTCAGCAGCAGGAGCAGCATTTTAGATGGAGTATAATACTCCACTCCCAACAAATCATTCTGATTGTACTGCATGAGGGCAGAATGGAGGAGCAACGACAGAACTTGCCCACCTCACTGTGCTGCCTGGATACAGTAACAAGTTGTGAGCATGGTCTTTTTCACCCTAAAATTATGGATCATTTCATTCTTTCTCCACAAGCTGAAATATGAAGGCAGAAAACTATATACCTTGACAACTGCTAACTCAAAGTACATTCAACCTGTTTTTACATGTAGCCCAACTTGAAATAACCCTTTTTCTTTTTCGTAATAAACCATACAAGTGAGCAGTCTATAGTTAAAAACTGGGGACAAACAGGCGTGAGCAAATTCATGTTTTGAGTTTGAGGAAAGTATGGACACTATTTTAACTGGACATGCATACATGCACGCACTCCAAAAACAAATAAAAATCCCACTTTAAAGCCATGTAAAAAATACCTCCTTTTGGTAATTTCAAGGCAGCAATCACAATTAGTATGTCTTATTTCAAACACATACATCTGACTGATATCATCAAAAGTCAAACAATTCTAATTTTCTAAGCTTCCGACTTGACTGGGTCTACTCACCAATCCAAGATGGGTAATGGTCTCCCATTTAAACCATATTCTATTTCATTAGGCAATTAAGAATGTTTGACTTTTATTCATTTGCATAACTGCCAACCCATTCAATCATTGAGAGTCAAATGTCAGAGCCAGAGGATTCTAGATGAAATTTGACTTTCAACTCAGTGCTCCTAACCAGTTTTTCACATTTCAATAATCTAATATTCATACAAACATTCACACATACAAACACTGACAACTTTATGTTTGCATCTTTATACACGACATAATGAATTTCATAATACCATCTTCGAAAATCAGTCTTGGAAATTCTATCTGACACGATTCCTTGATATAATCGATACTGCAAACCTTTTCTTTCTCGAGTTCTGCTTTTTTTTCACTCCCGCCTCTGGTTCAGAACTGCTGTATGATAATTAACTAGATAGCTGAAAAGCGCAAAACTTTTCATGGAATGCCATGTTGTTGAAGATCTTTCCACTGCACCATAATCAGCTGCAGCTTCAGCAGGCATTCAAACAGGTTTAGTGTTCGCTGTGTCAAGAAAATAAACAAACAAAATAAGTTAAAATTTTTAAAAAAGGAAATTTTGGGAGGGTTGGCAGGTGTGCAGGTGCGCAGCGAACGGTGGATGAAAACACTCACTTTCTGTGCACTTTCTGTGAGCGACACTCCTCGGCTGGAGTCCAGTTCAAAGACACCAGACTTGTAGAACGTGGCCTCGCCTTCATGGAAGTACTCCTGGGTCCTGCGCTTCATCAGCCCCTCATAGCCCAGACTGTCCATGTAAAGTTTGAAAAACAAATGATAAAGCAGTTGCCTATCTGCTGGTAATGGTCACGGGCACGTCTATTAAACAAAAGGTAATTTTTGGTAAAAATACAGAGAAAAAGTACAATAAATCCGAACTCACCACAATACGAAATCACTATCCTTTGGTTACATCCTATATCCCCTCACCTACCCATGCATCATCCTTCCAAAGAAAAAGATAAGAAAGGGAATTCATCCCACTGTTACAATCATGTGCTTTACAAAAAACCCAACTCCACATATACTTCACCTTCACCAAACAACTTTCCACAAAATGACTGTGGATCTGGTCGTGTGTGGAAAACCTTGAATGAGTAGCATGAGCATGGAGTCTGGAGGGAGGAGTGGATGGTGTAAGGTGGGGAAGTAGAGGATGCAGCATGATTCATGACACACACAAAAATAACAAAGATACGACTTACTGACTAGGAGGTGACGATCCTGAACATAATATCTTTTTGTTTTCCTCATTTCATTTATGAACAAGCCCAGCTCTTGGAACAGTTAATACATGGACAACACTCACATACCTAATGCTCACTTGTCAATGCTGAGTAACACAGTCTTTACTCACGTTTGCATGGCTGGCTGCAGGGTGTTGTTGAAATAGTCTGGGTCCACCTCTTGCATACAGACAATGTCCCCATTCAGGTACTTCAGCTCCTGCATCATCAGGTCGTGGCGGTACCCTTGGACCAGGAACTCCTCTGCCGCTTTGTACTTTGAATTACGGCGGTGGCACTCCGCGAGGATATTGTAACTGACCACGCTGAACTTGTTCTCGGGCGCAATACTGTCAACAGGTACGGCGGGGTTGGCCACATACGCTCGATTCAGAAGCCCAGGTGAGGAGTAGGCTGCAAGGAAAGCTGGGTCCGGAGTTCCCAGATTGTCTGAGACACTGCCAGAGCCCTTCGACGGAGGGGGGTTTGGGTGGGAGTTCTGAAGCGGAGCAGCATTTGTCTCTGTGGAATTGGGAAGACTGGATGTTGCTTGCTGACTGGATGCGTCGTCGTTCTGATGGAGATCTGTGGAGGTGGGTGGCCGGTCTGAATGTACATCAGCACTGGACCCATTCGTAACACTTGCTAAGTCTGTCTGCAGCACGTCAGCAACTGACGGCACAGAGTCTGCAACTGGACTGGCAGCGGTGGGGGGCGACACTTCAGACGTGGGTTGGTCACACGTCTGCTGCAGTGGTGCAGGTGACACAAAGTCAGTGGACGCTTCAGGGACAGCTGAGCTTTCATTCATGCTGGAATCGGCAGCGTCATCACCATCGACGCTGTTGGAGGCCGACTGCATCTCGCTGACATCTAGACCACGAGATGCTATGCCAGAAATGTCAGAGCCACCCACACTGCCCACTTCAACAATGGTGGACGACACGTCATCCGTTTCGCCGTGTTCCATGCCCTGATCAACATTTACAAACACAGTTTAAGTATGCTGCATCATTGGAGTTCATCATACAAAGTTAATCACATAAGCTTTTCTGTTAAGCACCAATGCATGTTTGTGAATACACTAGCAAGCACAAGCACAATAAAGTCGCTCTCTGACCAACACAACACAAAATCTAAAGCTGTTCTAAGCAGTAAAGAGATGTAACAATTAATGCATATCATATGAAACATATTTCAAATGAAATAAACATGTATAAGAAAAAATAAATAAAGTCAGCACACATAAATTCGATGATGAAAGAAAAAAATAACAGGAGAAAAGATCACCTGAACTTCACTGCCGTAGGCCTTGGCTAGTTCTGCTTCAGTGAGGGGCGCGACGGTGACAGGCTCTCCACTCCCACCTTGCTCCACTTTCTCCTCTTCCTCCATCTTCTCCTCTTCATCAACTTTCTTCTCCTCTTCAACTTTCTCATCTTCCTCAATCTTCTCCTCTTCCTCCTCCATCTTCTCCTCTTCCTCAATCTTCCCTTCTTCCTCCATTTTCTCCTCTTTATCAGCTGCTACAGGCGAAGCTTCTTCTACTGGCTTTGGGACAGCTGCGGCCACCTCAGCGCTGTCAGGTAGTGGAAGCTCCTCCTTGTTTATTACCTCGTAATCTTTCAGCAGGTTTGTCTCATCCTCTTCTTCCCCTGCGGCTGGTTTCGGGTCTGTCACTTCTGTATCTGGTGCAGACTGGCTTGCCACGCTGTCAGTGTCTGTGCCATTAATGCGGGCACGTTTGGGATGTGACTCATCCACAATTTCTTCAACGTCTTCTTCCTCAAGCTTCCTCTTGGCTGCTGGCTTCCGTGGCGGTTGTGCATCCTCCACCTCTCCATTTTTGGCCTGTGAAGTTGGCTGGGGTGCCGGTGGTTCCGGAGCTTCCTCCTCCATGGGTTCGTTGCTCACAGGAGCAGCCTCTTCTTCACGCTTGTCCTCTTTCTGTTCCAGGGCCTGTGCCTCCTCTGCTGTTTCCTCTGCTGGTGCTGCTGTTTCAGCATTTTCTACCTCACTCTTCTCTTTGGCTGAGACGGCCACTTCAGCTGCAGCGTCTCTTTCTGATACAGGCTCCTCCTTGGCCTCTTTCGGTTCTTCTGCAGTATTTTCGATCTGCACGTCTCGCTTTTCTTCAGACCGGACGTCAATCTTCACTTCTTCTGCTCGTGCTTTGGTTTCCCTTTCTGCTGCCTCTTCTGTTTCCATTTTACTGGCCGACTCTGGTGACTCTTTCTTCTCTTCTACCAAGGCTGCTGGTTCCGCTTGATCCTCTGTTGCAGTATCTTCCATTTTCTCAGGTTCTGCCTGTTTCTCTGGTCCTTTCTCTTTCTCTGTTAGTACTTCAACTTCTGGTTTCTCCTCAGAAGCAGCTGCAGCAGCAGTCTCCCCTTTCATTTTGGACTCTCCCTCTTCTTCCTTCTTTGCTTCTCCACTCCCGTCTGCCTTTCCTTCTTCAGCCTCGTCCTCTTTTGGCTCCTCCTCTGGTTCACCCGCTCCACGTCCGCGTCGAGACCGGGATGGCGGTGTGGTGGTTGGCGTGGATCTATCTTTGCCCCGACGGGGAGTCGTCTTCTTTGCCACTTCCACCTCTTCTTCTTGGGCAGCGGCTTCGGCAGATCGCCTCGATCCTCGGGATGCTCTGGCAGGAGGAGTGGCTTTCTTTGCAGCTGGTGGGGACTTGGTTTTCTTTTGTGCTCTGGATCTCTTGGGTGTCACTTCTTCCTCTTCCTCTTCTTCCTCCTCCTCTTCCTCCTCCACCTCTTCCTCCTCCTCCTCCTGTTCTGGTTCTTTCTTGGCTTTCCCACGTCCTCGCTTTGGAGGTGTGGGAGGGGTCTTTGATGCAGCTGCTGCACCTCTGCTTCGGGAACGAGACTGGCGTGAAGCAGTTGCTGGTGGTGGTGGTGGTGGTGCTACGGCTGCTGCTGCTGCAAAACAGACAGTGTAGCTACACAACTGTTATCAGACACATGATTAACACTGTCAATAGGCAATGTTCCCACACAGACAGTGAAAGAGACAGGGAAAGAGAGAGACAGCCTGACACTGACTGGGACAGAACGGATCATGCAAACAGAAATGGAAAGATGCTATAGTGTTAGAGGAGAGAAGGAGATGGAAAGATATATTTCTTGTAATGAAACATACAGTTATTATTTCTATCTCCCCCCCCCCCCCCCCCCCCCCCCAAGACATTTGCAACAAACTTTAAGGACCTTTCCAGCGTCCACATACAAACGAAAAGTTATATTTTCACTTCATTTCCTCTCTAGAAAATCAAAATTACTAACTCCACAATAGTGTGTGTTAAACAGTCATGATTTACACTAAATTTCACATGGAACTGCAAAAGTGTAAAACAATGAAAATGTTGACATTCTGCTTTTTACAAGAATATCCCATATTTGAGGGGGAAAAAAAGGATACATAGGCAGTTACTTGCACAATTGATGAGTGAATTTCTAATTAATTACCAGACAGCCCAGACAGGCCTATCTGACAGTTTCCCTTTCAGTCATTCTCATTGCAACCATTGATAATGATCAGAATAATACCATTGTACAGGGATGAAAACAGCATTTTTTTTTTTAAAAGAGGTGTCTGGAGGCTGGTGTAGGCCCCCAGTGGGGTCCAGGGACAACGGCCCAGCAGGGGTCAGGGGGCAGAGCCCCCTGAAAATGAAGCAAATTTCGTATTAAATAAGGCATAAAAAAATCTTTAGAAATCACTTTCTTGCTTCTAAACAACTCATTCTATAAAACAACTGTCAACACCATGAAGACTGAGTCTGACATGGAAAAAAAACTATATCAATTGAGAGAAAGCTCACATTTAGTATGATGAATCCTCTGAGCTGTAGCTGGAGAAAATCAGACAAACGGTGCTTTCAGGACATAAAGACTAAGGCCTGTGGATAAGTAATCAGAGTGGCAATCAAACTAAGTAAATTAGAGTTGAAATCAAACTATCATTGGAAATGGAACATGTAGAAAAATCAGAGTGGGAGTCAAACTTTCAATGGAAATGAAACGTAGATTGTTGCATACCCCAAGATCTTAACACATGCTGTAATGTGGTGGAAAACACACACATTTTCCACCTCCGCCCTGGTACCCAGCAGAAGCGGCGGTCCTTGTATCCCTGGCGACGACCAATCCAGCATACATATATGCAAACATTACTTATTCAGTTCACCTCCCTCCATCTCAACCCCGACTATGTCTGTCTACTGGGTTTTTGCCATTTTGCTGAAAAAGGATCTGATATCAGGACCAGAAGACTTTCGTTTCTGTGCCTGTGTGGATACAGAGGACACAAGTGGCAGCTGTGGACCTGAGTTTTGATGACAAGTACTTTCACAAGTCCCTGGAAGGCAGACAACAAAGTGATTAGGATGACATGAATCTGCAGGCAGGCTGCTTCCCATTCTTGACCACATCACTGCTGGAGGAGGGCCAGAAAGTGACTGACTGGAGAGTCTGGGTTGAACAGTTCGGTGATAGCCCTTTCTCACACCATGGCAGTCAAACTTTGGGTAGATGAACATCAGAGGTTTCCTGAGAATGGCAGACATGGCTTGAAGTGGCCACATTCCCATTTCTTTTCCTGCTATGGGGACAGAACGCACTTCTTGTCTAAACAGCTGTTGGACTAAATCTGAATTCCAGTCTTTCAATGTTGGATCTGAACTGTTCTCAATGAAGAACTTTTTGTTCAACACCAGTTCTATTGCCATTCTTGCTCTTATTTTTATGTGATGTTTTTGATGCTCAAAAGCAAACAATGAGCACAACGTGGCAGGCAGCTACCATCTCCAACTATCTGAACTGGGACAAGATCTGGTGTATCATCTGGGAGCGACGCTCCGTTGGTGACTGGGACGCTCGATGTGATCTCTGGTTGCCACAAAGCCACAACTGCCAAAGTAGACACGTTTTTGGCAAGGTTTGCAAAACGCTTCAAATTCACCGTGTTTGTTGCGTTTTCTTATTACATCCCTGACTCTGCGGTCACACACCTCCTTCTGCAGCCACTCAATCTTCCAATGGTTCACATACTTTTTCTTTCCCCCCAATCACTGGCAGCAAACTCTCGCTGTGAATCAACGCCATGATGAGAAATGACACTGGAAGAAAGCAGAACAAGAACTACGCCTTTTGCGAACATTACCGACAAAGAAGAAGTTCGCTGTGCAGACAATTTAAGATAATTTCAGAGCTTAACTCTTCGAATTTTTTTTTCGGCGGAGATACTTTTTTTTCCGGTGGAGATGCGAAAAAATAACAGCAGAGACGGCAGTGGAGTTTTCATCCCTGCATTGTATCATCTGCTCAGTTCACATTTCAGATCTAATCTGTATGTAAAGAACTGGCGTATGTATCGTATAATTGCCAGTTGAAAAAAAAAAACATGTTAATATCAATGCTCTGATTGTTATCATTTTTCTGTTGCAGTTTCAATCATCACAAGAAAAATTGGAAAAAAAAAACAACAACAAAAAAACTTTAAAAAATCAAGCTTCAGAGCAAAACGCATAAAGCTTTACTTCCATTCTTATACAAACCCTTTGCTCTGCTTGAAGAGCGACCACGGGTCTTTGTCTCCACAGCTTCGGCTTCTGCCTTCCCCTGCCGTCCTCGAGTTCTAACAACATATTCATGTCATAAAGTATTGTCAAATTATATCAAGATTCATTAGCACTTCGTAATTTCTTCATGGTTACGACTTAAAAGTTTTACCTTACAAAACAACAGGTCCCTAACGTTATCTTGGAACATAACCCCACATCCACTTGTGTGTGTGTGTGTGTGTGTGTGTGTGTGTGTGTGTGTGTGTGTGTGTGTGTGTGTGTGTGTTCTGCACTGTAGCATATATTCTGGAAATAGCTACAATACTATACATAAATGCATACATACACACTGAGTACACACACACACACACACACACACACACACACACACACACACACACACACACACACACACACCACTTCAATTTAACAGAAAAAAAAAAAAATCAGTCTTTGTCTCAACAGTCATGCATATAACCTGGTAATGAAAAGCACTGACACAATTACTGTACATCTCACTGATATGGGGAGTTTGTGTTATACTCCCTGTTTGGCTAGTATACTTACCATGTCAGACCATAGCATTCAACGGCAGTTAGCCAGCTCTGTCAGGCCGAATTTTTTCCGTGGCCAATGCAGTCATAAGACAGTCACGTGATGTCACCCCACTTCCGGCCCCGGAAGAAGCCAGTGTCAACTTCCTATAAGTCATTCAGCGAGGCCTGGTGTATGGTGACCCCGAGAACCTTGGCGCCAGAGGGGAAGGTAGGGAGGGAATTAGAGTCTGACATGGTAAGTATACTAGCCAAACAGGGAGTATAACACAAACTCCCCATTTTGGCGTCATATACTTTACCATGTCAGACCATAGCAGAATTTAAAGGAATCGGAGGAGGGCGAGCGCCCTAGTGGTTCTTGGGGTTGACCGATATGGCTGCATTGGCCGCCACAAAGGAAATCCCCTTAGACCCATCAGCTCTGGTCATGCGGATATCCCTCAGGTAAAAATTAATGAAGGGATTTTCCGAACGCCAGTAGGCTGCCTCCAGCAGGTGGCGCACGGGGACAGAGTACTGGAACGCTGTGGAAGTGGCCAGTGCTCTGACCTCGTGGGCCCTGGGTGATAGGACAGGGAGATCCTTGTACGCCTGAGCGTAGGTAGATCTCACCGTCTTGGAGAGCCACCTGGAGATAGTTCCCGCCGAGATATCTCTAGTATTGTTGGGGTTGAGGGAGATAAGGAGTCGTCTCTGGGAGGAGCGCCTGGGGCGTGTGCGTTCCCAGTAGTACCTGAGACACCTGGAGGGGCAAAGGTCCATGTCTCCATCTTTTTCTCCCTTTCCCAAGATGTCAGAACTCCGGAAGGAACTTGAGAGAGACTGAGCCGTCCCTGTGGAAGGCGATATCTGTGGGGTCACCGCTGAGGGCGTGAATCTCACTTCGTCTTCTGGCCGAGGCCAGGGCGAGGAGAAAGGTGGTCTTAAAGGAGAGGAGGTCAAAAGGAATAGAAGCAATGGGTTCAAAAGGGGTTTTTCTGAGGGCATCGAGGACCGTAAAAAGGTCCCAGAGGGGAATGCGCCTAGGGGACTGAGCTTCCCGTAGAGCAACTCCTCTAGACACCTCTCTGAGGAGAAAGTCATTGTCAAAAGAAGGGCCCCCCAGTTGACGAATGGTAGTGCAGATAGCTGATCTGTAGCCCCGAATGGAGCCAGCCGACAGCTTAAGGGAAGAGGATAGGTGGGAGAGGAAATTTCCTATTTGGATGTTGGAGGGGCAGTAATGGGGAACAGAGTTATCTGAGCACCAGGTTATCCATCTCTCCCAACGGTAGTTGTAGAGGGATTCGGTGCTGGCTCTGCGAGATGCCGAGGCGAAGTCCCGTAATCCCTGAGAGGCCCCTGCCCCGGCTAGTGTGTCTAGGACGGACTGGGGTCTCTCCGAGTGGGGGGTAGATGCAGATGTTCGCAGTTGGGCTGGCATAGAAGCCACGCGTGTAGGCGAAGCATCTTGGGATTGGAGTGAGGAAGACCTGACCGGGGTTGTCTCAGCATGTCCCAGCGAGGGCTGAGCCGGAGGGGGGGAACGTGGGTGAGGGACTTGGGGTCCGGGAACCAAGACTGGGTCGGCCACCATGGCGTTACGAGGATCAGCCTGGGTCTTTCCAGCCTTGCCTTCCTGATCACCTTGTGTAGGATGGGGAAGGGGGGAAAGGCATACGCCAGTAGGCCCGTCCCGGGGAGGGATAGTGCGTCGACTGCATCCGCCTGGGGATCTGGAACGGGAGAGACGTACAGGGGCAGGTGATGGTTGAAGCTGGTGGCAAACAGGTCGATCATGGGCACAAACCAATGGTTGCGCGACACCAGCGAAGGAGGGCCTCTGTTCTGAGGGAGAGGCCTATGGAGCGGGCCTCTCCCCCTTTGTTGACATAGCAAGCTACCGACGTATTGTCCGTGAGGAGGAGAACAAGTCGGTGCGCGACCTTGTGCTGGAGTTGGAGAAGGGCTAGCCTGACCGCTTCCAGCTCCCACTCCCCGAGGCGTGACTGTCCTCCACGTGGGCCCCCCAGCCCAAGTTGGAGGCGTCTGTATAAAGTTCCAGTGGTTGGGTTGGGTTGGGAGGGAGATGGGGACCCCGGTGGAGAGAGTGGCTGGAGTGAGCCGCTCCTCCGTCGCCGAAATGAACCAGTGTCCGAGGGGAATGACCTGGTCCCAGCGGTCGGAGGTCTGTGACAAACGTCGGCGGAACTCCCTCTGAAGTTGGCGTTTGGGGACCCGCCGCAGGGGAATGAGGGGAGACAGGGACTCCATCATTCCTAGGAGGGAGGACAGGGTTCTGGCCGAGGTGTGGGGTGCCTGTGACAGGCAGGAGATGAGGTCCACTATGCGTGCAGGCCTCTCCGGGGTCTGCCAGACGAACCGTAGGAATCGTCTGTGGGCCGGGTGAATCAGGATCTGAAAAATAGGCGTCCTTCAGGTCTACGGATGTGGCCCAGTCGCGATGATGGATGGAGTCTCGGATCTGGGTGGGGGTCTCCATCTTGAACTTGGTGGGCCTGAGGAACTTGTTGAGGGGCGAAAGATCTAGAATGGGCCTCCATCCTCCCGAGGCTTTTGGGATCACAAAGAGTAGAAGCCGGGGTTTGGGTGGGAAATCTCCGAGATGGCCCCTCTTTTGAGGAGGTCTTGGACTTCCGTGCGAAGAGCTTCTGCTTTGGCGGGGGAGGGTTCGTTGGGGGAGGGAGGGGGAGATAGCATGAGGGGGGGGACGCTCGTGGGCCCAAGGAAGGCGAAACCCTTCCTGTAGCACCGCCACTATCCAGGGGTGAGGCGTATGCGTCTCCACTGGTGGGCATGCCGGGAGAGGCTGCCCGCCAGGGGGGCGAGGGTCTGGGCTGGTGGGTGGGGGATAGGGCGAGGGGGGGTGCTACCTGATCTAAGTCCCCCTCGGGCTGTCTCCCTAGTCAGCTCCGGGAGCGTGACTGTTGGCCTAACCGAAAATTTTGCTGATGGGGTTTTGGCTTAGGCCTTGGGAGAAGATTAGGTCGCTTGGCGGGCCGTGCGGTGCGGGAAGGCGATTGTCTGGGATAGGGTCTGTGCCTGGGGAAGGAACGAAGTGGGGGTCTAGCAGGGCGTGGCGGTGGCCTGGGCGCAAAGGACACAGCCTGCTTGCGTTCCTCAACTGCTTGTGCTATGACGTCAGCCGAGTAGTCGCCAAAGAGCGACTGGACCTGGCCCGGGATGCATCGCAGGGCTGCCTTAAGCGTCGGGGAGAGAGAGGTCCGCGCCAGCACGGCCTCTCTCGCGACCAACAAGCAGTTGAAGTGGCTTCTGGCTGCGCTGTCCGCCGCAGCCGAAAGGTGATGCGAAATCCTGTTAACTAGGTGTCGCATGAAAGGATCGCTGAACAAGCGAGGGTCAGGCTCTTGGTGCGCCTCAGAGCCCGGGTCCCCCGGTACTGGGATGGCACCATCGTCCTCCGGCCATAGAGCCTCCGCTCGCTGAAGGGGCATGTCCAAGTAGGTGTGTCCCGCCGTGGTGTGGAGGATGCCCATCCTGGCTACTCGGACCCATTCCTTTAGGTTCTTAAAGGAGATGGCGCCGGAAGTAGGGGGGGCAGGTGGGGGATCAACCGACGGTCCGACTGGGAAATGCCCATCTCCCTGGTCACGGGATTGTCCGTAAACAAGGAGGCGACTGAGGGGTTCTTGGGTAGATTGGTCTAGATCTCTGGGCCGGGGGAGAGGGAGAGAAATTCGTCAGCGGGTGCAGCCTCCCTCCTAACGAGGTCTGGTCGCCACCGTTCTATCGTGCGGACATCGTACAATGAGGTGGGGGCTAGCTCCTCGTCATCGTCCGCCTCAGGGAGGTACTGGTCCTGAGAGGGTTCATAGCACCCGTCTTCAGGAGGTAAGTCGAGGGGTGCCTGTAGTGTGTCCCCGGTGGCCCTATAATCGGCGGCCGGGACATCGTCCTGCCGATAGGACAGCGCCCGAGGAGGGAGACCAAGGTCGACCCAGGTAAGTGAGGCCGGGTGCCACATTCGACCATGTAGCTGGTCGTGCTGGGTGTTGGCGTTAAGCCACTGGTCTCTCTCGGGGGCATAGAGCCACCGGTCCCCGGGGAGGTAAACGGGCTGTGGCGGCCCTGGGGAAAAACCATGGTAGGTAGGCCGCACTCAAGGTCTGACCAGCGCGTTGGGCGAATGCGTAGGTCAGACATCCGCCGAGTCGTAGCCACGAGACCCTTTTCTTCTTGTAGGCAGAAAGTCCCCGGGGACCCGGGTAACCTGAATCACTGTTGGGGGGGGGCTTGAGAGGCCGTGGCCTGTCGTCCCCGTCCAGGTCCGTGCACTGCACCATACACGTCCTTGGAATGGGCCTGGGAGGGCCATAATGGTATGGAGGAGGATGCGGAAGTCGAGCCCCCAACCCGCGAAAGTGCGGATTGGTCAGGATGCGGTCCCGTGTTCCTCCCCCTGGAGGAATATGTCAGGTTACCCTTGGTCCCGCTGGTAGATCCTCCCCCCGGAGGAGCGGGACCGCGGACGTTGCCCAAATGGGGATCCGAAAGGTCGGTTCCCCAACGTCCAATACCCCTAGGGAAGAAGGTGACGTTCGATCGGGGTAGGTCGACCGTCCTTGTGCATGGGCACGGCCGGGCCCATGGCGCGGCGTGCCCGCACGCCCAGGATTATGGACACCACCGAGGTCGTGCGTCGGGGTGACCATAAGGCTGCTTCCGGAGTCGAAGCGCTCCTCGAGCTCAGGTGTTGGCTGCACCTGTGCCCGGTGGGGCCGAGCGCTATGAGTGCACGTATCAATTTGGGGGGAAAAAGAGATACGTGACTCATCAAGGCGAGTGACGGATGGTGATTCCATCCCAGATCCGTCACCCGTGCTGGTCCGCGGCTCGGCAAGGTGCCCCGGGGGCCGAGATTCGCGTGACTCAGCATGATAGTTAGAAGTCTCCGAGCGAGTCCGTAGGCTAGAGGGCAAGCTGGCCGATGGAGAAGGGGTGGGGGAGGGCGAATTCCGTTGGCTAGTCTTTGCTCAGCCGGGCCCCTTGAGGGGAGCCTTGCCATTAGACTTTCTGGGCAGCACCTTGAGGGGAGCTTTGCCCTTAGACTAGCAGGCAGATCAAATGAAAGGCATTTTGAAATGGTGGCCGCTTGCCTATCAGCCTTGGGACGCCGCGGTCGTGCGTCCGTCGGTTTGGTAGACGAGGAAGATCACGCGTCCCTTCCGCGGAGAAGTCGTCTCTGTCTACCCGAACCGTACGTTCATCAGTGCGAACGGATTGCTCCGAGATGGAATCGACCCGCGGGTTCTCCGGGAAATTGAGCGAACTCCGAGCAGTGGAGTGGCTCGACCCGGCGGTGTCCTTCACCATGTTGGGCACAGGTGGATAGAGCAAACCCGGAACACACGACCGCAAAGAGGAGACAAGGTGGCCGATCGAGAAAATCAATTAATCTCGATCGTCCGTGTGGTGTCGTGCAAAGTGCTCGAGAGATCGACTGAAAACTCGAACTACCCGTACACGCCACCGGTCGTGTGACTGGTATGGCTATTAATAGCAATCTCTACACGTGGAGTATCACTGTGTATAGGTGTGATAGTTCTTGGGCACTAAATCTTAATAAGCAGATCAGTGTCACACACCCTTACTCGAACACGTTCTACCTGTGAAGGGTAAAGAGTACAGGTGTGATAGTTATTGAGCCCTAAACCTTAATAAGCGGAACCAGCACAAAATGCGTGCTGAACCCGAGGCTCGGCAATATGGTGGGGGAACACGACCGGCGAGCGGTGCCGACGATCGCGAGTAACAAAGTCGCGAGAGTGCCGGTAAAAGAGACAAATCTTTAATAAATACGCTCCCGAGAGTGCCGGTAAAAGAGACAAATCTTTTAATAAATACGCTCCCACCAAGAGCCTCACACGGCAAAAATACTCAGGGTCTAGTGCAAGCCGGAACCAGCACAAAATGCGTGCTGAACCCGAGGCTCGGCAATATGGTGGGGGAACACGACCGGCGAGCGGTGCCGACGATCGCGAGTAACAAAGTCGCGGGAGTGCCGGTAAAAGAGACAAATCTTTTAATAAATACGCTCCCGAGAGTGCCGGTAAAAGAGACAAATCTTTTGATAAATACGCTCCCACCAAGAGCCTCACATTTGCAAGCCACAACTGAATCAAGTATAGAACAAAACACAGCAAAGTTAACACAAAGGCAAGTATAGGCGAGACAGAGCACAAGACTTATCTTGCTTTGACGGCAGGCCGAAGATGAATGACTTATAGGAAGTTGACACTGGCTTCTTCCGGGGCCGGAAGTGGGGTGACATCACGTGACTGTCTTATGACTGCATTGGCCACGGAAAAAATTCGGCCTGACAGAGCTGGCTAACTGCCGTTGAATGCTATGGTCTGACATGGTAAAGTATATGACGCCAAATGTCATTTACAACCAAACTGACAGTGACACCAAGGATACACATAACATATCACTGAAGTGGGCCATCATACTGTCAAAACAAAATCCATGCCTCTTTGTTTAAAAAAAAAAAAAAAGTGAAATATTAATCTGATCAAGAAATCCAGTAGTCTGCTCTGATTGCAGTCCAGAGTTCTTGAACTAGTTGAAGCATCAGCGTGCTTTTTCCAGTGCATGTGTTCAAAAAACACTGTTGAAACCACAACTGGTGGAGTTCAGCTCTTTTTCACAAATATGTGACAAAGCGATCAAATAACATCATGCCATTCAAAGCAAAAAATAGGCGGATCAAAACTGCCCACTTTTGTAGTCTTTTCAATCCACTCCCATCTCCCCAACAACTGAAAAATGTAACTTCTTCAAACACATCTGGCACCAATTCGATTCGTTAACACACAAGACATCCTGTTTCTTCCCAAAAGACGAAGCCTATGTTTAATGCACAACCAGAAAAAAAGGCTGAACAAATAACTTTCACCTATATACTTAAACTTGGCAAGTGTTAGTACCACTCATAACTTCATCTCAACTTTTCTTTCTTACAACATATTTTTTTCAGCTCATCCTTTTCATCTTATTTTCCCCAAACAAGTGTACAAAGACCAGTGAAAATGTATGGATAGACAGATCTTGTCTTCTACATTATAACTTCACACCAAAATGGCTGTAAAGTACCTGCAATGAAATACAGGTACTTGTACTCAATCTGGGTCACATTTGAATCTTCCCACCACGCACACAGTCCAAATATGAGTTATGAGCGCTAATTCATTAATCACACTAAAAAAGCAGAAAAACAGCGGACAACATAAACAAGATGAAAAAAAAAAAAAAAGAAACTCACCAACCGAACAAAAACCAGTCTGAGACAAAAACAAGATGCAAAGCATATAAACGTACTCCCAGTTTATCCTGAATACACGTGAGATATTCCATAAAGAGGAAAAACCGTCTTGGGCTGGTGTAACCGTTAGTAATGGCTATTCTGGTAAACATCGGCCATCGTCTGTGACCTATAATGAACATACTTACAACTTTTCAGAAAGATCGGCCAAGAACTTTCTGAGATTTTCCATAAAGAAGAAAACCATTATGGGCCATTAGTAACGGCTATAACGGTAAACTTAAACATCGGGCATCATCCCTGACCCATAATGAACATACCTACAAATTTTCTGAAATATCGGCCACGTACTTTCTGAGATATTCCATGAAGAAGAAAAACCGTTAGGGGCCGTTATAGCCGTTAGTAACGGCTGTAAGTGTAAACTAAAATGTCGGGCATCATCCGTCGCCCATAATGAACATACCTACAAATTTTCAGAAAGGTCGGCCAAAGAAAAACAATTTTGGGCAGTTATAACCGTTAATAACGGCTATAACAGTCAACTAAAACATCGGGTATCATCCGTGACCCATAATGAACATACCTACAAATTTTCAGAAAGGTCAACAATGTGCTTTCTGAAAGATTCCATAAAGAAGAAAACCCCTTATGGACCGTTACAGCCGTTAGTAACGGCTATAACGGTCAACTAAAACATCGGGTATCATCCATAACCCATAATGAACACACCTGCTAATTTTCACAAAGATCGGCCAAGTACTTTCTGAGATATTCCATAAAGAAGAAAAACCGTTACAGGCCGTTACAGCCGTTAGTAACAGCTATAACGGTAAACGAAAACATCGGGCATCATCCATGACCCATAATGAACATACCTGCTAATTTTCACAAAGATCGGCCAAGTACTTTCTGAGATATTCCATGAAGAAGAAGAAGAAAAGTTACAGGCCGTTACAGCCGTTAGTAACGGCTATAACGGTAAACTAAAACATCAGGCATTATTCGTGACCCATAATGAACATACCTACAAATTTTCAGAAACATCGGCAAAGTACTTTCTGAGATATTCTATAAAGAAGAAAAACCGTTACCGGCCGTTAGTAACGGCTATAACGGGGTAAACTAAAACATCGGGCATCATCCATGGCCCATAATGAACATACCTGCTAATTTTCACAAAGATCGGCCAAGTACTTTCTGAGATATTCCATGAAGAAGAAAAGTTACAGGCTGTTACAGCCGTTACTATCAGCTATAACGGTAAACTAAAACACTGGGCATTATTCGTGACCCATAATGAACATACCTGCTAATTTTCACAAAGATCGGCCAAGTACTTTCTGAGATATTCCATGAAGAAGAAAAAGCGTTACAGCCGTTAATAACAGCTATAATGGTAAACTTAAACATCAGGCATTATTCGTGACCCATAATGAACATACCTACAAATTTTCAGAAAGATCGGCCAAGTACTTTCTGAGATATTCTATAAAGAAGAAAAACCCGTTACAGGCCATTACAGCCGTTAGTAACGGCTATAACGGGGTAAACTAAAACATCGGGCATCATCCGTGACCCATAATGAACATACCTGCTAATTTTCACAAAGATCGGCCAAGTACTTTCTGAGATATTCCATGAAGAAGAAAAACCGTTACGCTGTTACAGCCGTTGGTAACGGCTATAACGGTAAACTAAAACATCGGGCATTATTCGTGACCCATAATGAACATACCTACAAATTTTCAGAAAGATCGGCCAAGTACTTTCTGAGATATTCTATAAAGCAGAAAAAATGTTACAGGCCATTACAGCTGTTAGTAACGGCTATAACCGGGTAAACTAAAACACTGGGCATCATCTGTGACCTATAATGAACATACCTGCTAATTTTCACAAAGATCGGCCAAGTACTTTCTGAGGTATTCCATAAAGAAGAAAAATTGTTACAGGCCGTTACAGCCGTTAGTAACGGCTATAATCATCAGGCATAATCCGTGACCCATAATGAACATACCTACAAATTTTCAGAAAGATCAGCCAGGTAGTTTTGTCTGGACCGAGTGGAACACATTTTGACCACGGACGGATGGACACACACACACACACACACACACACACACACACACACACACACACACACACACACAGCATTTCTTCGTTCCCATTCTAAAGTACTCCCTGTTCTATAAGAACTGGGAGTACAAAAAGGGAAATTGCTGGAACCCAGTTTCTGGAAGGAGGGGGGGAGGGGGGGGGGGGAGCACAATGTTATCTACACAGAAAGATTCATAGCATCCCCACGAAGACATTCTGACAGTGCTGACAAGGGCTTACTTGGCAGGTGACGGGGAGGCAGCAGCTGCCGTGGAGGCTCTGGTAGAGGCTCTGGGACTGCTACGTGAAGGGGCATCTTCAGCAAGAGCTTTGCGTGTTGCTCGGGGCATCTGAAAAACAAGAAACTCAGTTATCAAAGACCCATAACATTTAGCAGGCCGACAATGTAACTTTTACATTATTTATTACACATTATCTTTAATGTGCATCTTTCTTTTTTCTTTTTAATGTATTGAAATTCTAAATAAATGGACCATCTGAGATATAAAATTTAATAAAATAAGAACAATGAAACTGTAAAAAAAAGCTGTACTACATATCGTGTCTGAGCGCATATATATGCTTCTCTGTGAGTGCGCATATGTGCATGTGCATATGCGTGTGTGTGTGTGTGTGTGTGTGTGTGTGTGTGTGTGTGTGTGTGTGTATGTGTGTGTGTGTTGTGTTGTGTGTGTGTCACTGTGTGAGACAGACAGTGGCTTGGAGGGGGGGGGGGGGGGGGGGGGGAGTGGGAGAGAGACAGAGAAACACAGAGAGAATGAAATTTTCATTTTGAGACAGATATAACACAACTGACCAACAGGCCAAGTACACAGAAAATTAATACTTACTTGGTTGCTTGCAAATTAGAAATGAATTATTATCTTGACAAGTGGCAGATTGTCATCATTCTGTTGTAATGTGTATGAAGTTCTCCCTGAAGAGAAGTTCAGACTGCATGACGTTTTAATTGGAGCATACAGTCTTCATTGGAAAACGTTATTTTTGGCGTTAGCTCTACCACTTTTGCATAATCAAGATAGTTCCTTGTCTTCACATGTCTACCTAAAGCACTCATGTGTTTCCCAATCATAAAGAGATAAGAGATATTCACTTTTCTCCACTTCAGCATGTGCAATCTTTTCCTTTTCTCTCCACACCCCTATATCCAAAATACCACTTTGATTAAAATATAGTGAATAATTAAAACTCTGCGATGCTTTGTTTGGCACTCAGCCTATAACGCTATCTTGAACTGTCAGTTTTGACTGACTCTCATTTGATTAATTTCATGCTGCACAGAGATCGTCACTTTCCTTAAAAAAAAAAAATAAAAATCAGTTTGCATTATTCAAAACAAAGAAACAAACAAACATTCACTTGATGGTGCTCAAAAGAGTTCTGAATGTTGCAACAGGTGCATGGAATAATGCCAAATATAGAGGAGCTTCTCCAACCAAACCAAGGAATGGCAGGTCTGCTAACCATATTCCCTAGTTCTAGACAACGTGCCACCAGTCTATTCAGTAATGATTCTTTCCTAGAAACTAGAGGGTCAGGCTGCATGCAAAACTCATTTCCACATTTTCATGGGCTCACAAAAACATTTAACGAGTCAAACTTTAAAACTACCAGAAAATGTTCAGAACACACACACACACACACACACACACACACACACACACACACACACACACACACACACACACAAGCACACTCTGACCGGTTTCAGCAGATAAACACACACAGGATGATGACAAGACAGAAAAATGATAAGAAAAGTGGAGTTAATAACTTAATTCATAAAATACTCCAGGTTATGTTATATGTTAAATATTATTTATTCACTGATTTTTGAGATTTGTTTTCCATTGTTCATGAAGTGTGATCAGCTAAGGAGAACCATATATGTGAGCACACACATATGATTCTAACACTACAGTGAAACTTGACTCCATGTGTGATATCATCATCAATTACCATGAATAATTTTCAATTAAAACCATTTCGATCATTGTTGAGATAATTAATTGCTTAATTAATTGCACAAAAGGAGTATGATAAGAGAAGATATATAGAAATTCGAAATAAAACAAATAGTGAAATCAGAAAGACGAAACGAAATTTTGAAAAACGTATAGCACAGGAAAGCAAAGAAAATCCAAAGGCTTTTTGGAAATACGTCCGCTCAAAAACAGGAGTTTGGGATGGAATTGGCAAACTGAGATCCAAGGATGGTTATGCAGAAACGGACCTAGAGAAAGCCCAGATCCTAAATGATTTCTTCTGTGGAGTATTTACACAGGAGGACTGCACAAATGTCCCTAACGTAGAAGAAGTGTTTGTAGGGGAATATTTAAATGAGATTCTAGTTACACCAGAAGCTGTGAAACAAAAATTGGGAAAATTAAATCAAAATAAATCCAAAGGCCCCGATGATATACACCCAAGAGTCCTTAAAGAGCTATCAAATGAATTAGCTCACCCATTGTGCATATTATTTAATAAATGTTTTAGTACTGGAAAGGTACCAGAAGACTGGAGGAAGGCAAACAGTACTTGTATCTTTAAAAAAAGGGGAGCGTAGCCAGCCGGGAAACTACAGACCTGTCAGTCTAACATGTGTACTTTGTAAAGTGGCAGAAAGCTTTGTTAAGGAACATGTATACTCTTTCTTGGAAGAGAAGAATTACTTCAATGACTGCCAGCATGGCTTTTGAAAAGGTAGATTGTGAATAACACAACTACTACAAGTAACAGAAATCTTATCCAATAGAGAGGACATGGGAGAGAGTACAGATATTTTATACCTTGACTTTCAAAAGGCTTTTGATAAAGTTCCACATAAAAGGCTAATGATGAAAATAAAAGCAGCTGGAATTAGTGGCCCACTTCTTGGCTTTATTAAGGATTTCTAGCAGATGCACAACAAAGGGTAAGGGTTCAGGGGGCATACTCGGACTGGGCAAAGGTGAGGAGCGGCATACCTCAAGGTAGTATCTTAGGTCCATTGCTGTTTATCATTTTTATAAATGATCTGCCGGACAGTATTAAAAGTTACTGTAAAATTTTTGCCGATGACACAAAGATATATGGTAAACCAGGTATTCAACTACAAGAGGATCTTGGAAAAGCTGTGGAATGGTCAAAAAAGTGGCAAATGAGTTTTAATGCACAAAAATGTAAGGTATTACATATGGGAAGTAAAAACCCAAAAGTGATATAATATGAGAGATAATAAAGGTGACTTGGTTGATGTGACAGAGACTGATGCTGAAAAGGACATCGGTGTGACATTCAATTCGGACTTAAAGTTTGATACCCATATACAAAACATTGCCCAAAAAGCAAACATGATGATTGGACTAATAAGAAGATCTTTTTCATATATGGATGAGGATATGTTTAGAACATTATATGCAACATTGGTCAGACCAATACTGGAATATGCACAAATAATCTGGGCACCATGGTTAAAGAAACATATAACAACCCTAGAGGCAGTACAGAGAAGAGCGACAAGACTAGTGTCATACATAAAGGACTTAACATATGAAGACAGACTGAAACACTCGAATCTGTTTTCACTAAGTTACCGACGAAGAAGAGGGGACCTGATTCAGATGTACAGACTTATCAAGGGAAAGGACAATATTGACATAAACGAATTAGTGACCTTTAATAAAGGTAACAGAACACGTGGACACACCTTTAAGTTAAAAAAATTAAATGGAATAAAAGATTGCAGAAAGTATCATTTCTCTAGAAGAGTCTTTCAAGACTGGAATAGGCTTAGTGATGATATAGTCCTGAGTACCAGCTTGGATGATTTCAAAGGCAAAATAGACAAATTTTTTTCAAGCACACATTGTTGCACAAAACAGACCACATTTGCCAACGACCGGAAGCAAGTGAGGGAGCCCATAATAAGCCACGAGGCTTAGGGCCCATACCTGATACCTGATACCTGATTGACCATTTCCCAGTCACCAGGCAGTGATCATCCGATTCTGAAGCCTGCTGAAAAACAGGAGGCTAGCATTAAAAATTTGTAGAACCTTTAATAAAACTAGCATGCAAGCTGGCTCAACATTGTGTGCAACACTTTCAACCATCCATTTACAACAGTGTTCAGATTGTTGCCAATCAGATGACAGTGCTTTTATGTGATGCACTGTTGAAATTGTCATGTGTACAGCAGAAACCGCTGCATCACGGTAAATTCTGACACATCTTGGGATGCTCTGGCCTGAACTCTTGAGCATCAGATGGAAATTTTATGCATCAGAGACACACATTTGTGCGTAATAACTATCACCGACATCGAATTGACAGGAAGAACATGCAAGTGTATGTGCAATGAGATAATTTGCATAAAATGTAAAAAAAAAAATCTTGTATGAACTAAATCTGTTGTTGGAACCATTGAATCAAACAGTGACGCAATCTTGTAATCTGCCATCAGTGGATCAGTTCAAACACAAGCTCAAATATAAAAGAATGAAGATATACTCAAGAACTTTGTGACTGTGTACTGCCTGTGTTCCGAATATCCACTGTGTAAAAATGCAAGTCGCTAACAATCAAAGTGCTCGTGTATCACTAGACAGTATCACTTCTTTTTAACCAAATTATCTATATCAACGTTAGACATTACACTTCCGGCAAAACATCAAAAGATCTGATTTACATATAAAGTTTTAATGTTGTATTCGACAGTGAACCACACTCCAAATAATTCAAAGTCTACAACAGAAAAAATACGGTTCCGGTCTCAGTGTTTACATACTCTTTCATACGAAGTTGAAACCGACTGAAAACAAAATCAAAATGACAGCATGGGGACTTACCTTTTCAACTGTTGAAAAATCAACTGTCCTCGCAAATATAAATTGCTAATTGGAATAACTGAGCGCACTAATCACCTAAATGTCAAACCATATATGTAAAAGGATGAAAAACCTGACGATTATTGCTGAGATAATAATTACAATTTTGACGCTATCACACACGAAACAAGGGTGCCGCCATTAATAGCACAAATGCGCGTTCTTTCTTTCTATTGGATAAAAAGAAGCACTATTAACATGTATTCATCGAAAATTTATCTAAGATGAAAAATAAGGACTTTGTTATCTCACATGTTCAGTGCATGCTTAAATATTGTAAATAAGCAATCATGCTTCTTACATATAAACAAATTATCGAATTAAATTTGACTATTTAATATGCGCGAGGTATCTTATCATCTGATCACAGGAAACTACTAAAAAACATAATGGAGATATGGGCTTTCTCGGTTAAGAATGAATAATAAACAATAAAAAAAAAAAAAAATTCTCCGACGTTGGAACACTAAATTAACTGCAAATAGCTGAAAAACTAATTTTTCATGCAATACTTACCTACTTAACGTGTATGAAGACAAGAGGCACATAGAACAACGAGGACTAACGCCGCCCCCTACCAAAAAACTTCGTCAAGCTTGCTCCCAAAGATGACGCCCGCACACACTCAGTAACAGGGACAGAAATGCACAAACGCAAATCAAGATTTACTTAGAATTAGCATAGTAGTTTTATCCTGAACCGATGCTCGGTCTAACACTTATAGAGAGTTCGGCAGTATTCAAGCAATAACGGGTTAGTTTCAAAACGAATTGACTGAGGGCGGAAAATGAAGCAAAGTTTGGAAAGAAAAGGGGTTAGTCACTGCCACAGATACAGACAAACAGATTGCACTGTAATCTGTTTGTCTGTATCTGTGGCGGTAACCAACCCCTTTTCTTTCTAAAGCAATAACGGGGTTCATGCCAAGAAAGGTGGTTTCAAAGTGGGGTGACTGCAGGCAAAAATTGAAACAAGAGCAAAAACAAAATTTGTGGGCTGCGAAACGAGAGAAGAAACAAACCACAAAACAGACGCAACGCGTTTCGACTTATTTAGGTCTTCATCGGAGCCTAGTAATTCTGTTTTGCTCTCTGCATCCCAACACAGTGTGGGCAGGGACCTGCCTAAGCAGAACAACACGTTCAGGTGAACTGTCATTACTTAGGAAGAAAAAAAAGGTGGTCAAACGATGTTTTGAACAAAATTGCAAACATTTTTTTATGTATCATCACACACTTTTAAACGATTTTGAAACGTTCAATATGTTTTTCGAGCAAAAGGAATTTAATGCATAGTATGATCCACATATCAGTTTTGTAAGTTTTGAAGGTTTCATTTAATTTATTAAAATATACATTAGGATTATTGATTTTCAGATAACAGATAACGATGAAATTATTAAGAATCAATGTTTATTTTTAAAATCTGCTTTGTTTCCTATTCTGCAAACGTATGTGCACTGGTAAGTATGCACTAATGAAGTGATATACCAGCGTGTGAAGTGGAGCGTCCATAGGTGTATGTGTGTGTGTGTGTGTGTGTGTGTGTGTGTGTGTGTGTGTGTGTGTGTGTGTGTGTGTGTGTGTGTTGATTGTGTGCAGGGGTGTGCGCCCACATTGTGTGTGTGTGTGTGTGTGTGTGTGTGTGTGTGTGTGTGTGTGTGTGTGTGTGTGTGTGTGTGTGTGTTGAGAGAGAGAGAGAGAGAGAGAGAGAGAGAGAGAGAGAGAGGGAGGGAGGGAGAGAGAGAGTGCGTTTGTGTGTCAATGTGTATACGTGCGTGTTTTTTTTTTTTTTTAACATCATCAAAGAACAGGTGTAAAATACAAACAGTCCAATTACTGGTAGATTTACACACAAAAATTGCAGCAAAATGTCAATTTTGAAGGCGTTGAAAGTTCTTGACACTAACAGATGAAGGTCTGCATCACACAGATACATTTGAACACTTAGTGGAGGTATGGCCGGCGGAGCAGGAATTCTAGGCAGACAATAGAAACGTTTTTAATGACTGAGCGCACTGATGATGATTGAGTCCATGGCGTGAGGCACGCGTCAGTGTGCATGGTTTTGTTGCAGATGGCAGTAAGGATATCTTTCAAGACTTTTACAGGGATGTTGTCAATGTCTTCAGCTTTACCATAGTTCAGTGACTTCATTGCTGCAACGTCTTCACGGTGTATTGGAAGGTAATTCTTATTTGATTAATCCTGCACCGTTAGCGCTCATGGATCTCCTTAGTTCTGTTTGTTGTAGATCGGAATTCAGAGGAATATCCAGTCCACATTTTTTATCATGTCTTCCGTCTCCGTGAGACAGAAACCATCTTTGTCCTGAATGGTGAGGCTTTTGATTTACCTCCCTTTGGTCAATCTGCAGCAATCTTTAAAAGTTTGTCAAAGTTTTTTTCCCTCAGTGTACTCACATTGTCGTTTGATGTAGCTTTCTTTCTTCGTTTCTCGATCTGTCCTCTTGTATACAGCACTGTGTTTTTCCCTTCAAGTCCTTCCTCGTTCTTCCTGTGCAGTTTTAGTTCCTTCTGTCGTCATACATCTCCGTGTTACTGTATTCCAGCTTTTAAAACCCAGCCTTGTCGGTCCTCCCCATCATATCTTCTTTTGTGTGTGTGTGTGTGTGTGTGTGTGTGTGTGTGTGTGTGTGTGTGTGTGTGCGTGCGTGGTGGTGTGTGTGTGTGTGTGTGTGTGTGTGTGTGTGTGTGTGTGTGTGTGTGTGTGTGTGTGTGTGTGGTGCGTGCGTGCGTGTGTGTGTGTGTGTGTTTTGTGTGTGATCGTTTTGATTCTTTGACTGTTTAAACCTCAATGCTGTTCCAAAAGAGAATTGTCACCACACAGTCACATGCACGTGACAGACAGACAGACAAAACACATTCAAGTGCAGAGAATAGCCGGCTATGTGACGATTTAGGATGAAGTAATGCTGTTATAGTAGTTTCCTACAAGATACTTTTGAGACTCAGCGTTTTCACGCTTGGAAAGTTCGAAACTAACCTAAGTTGGGTAGTGAAGATCACGTGCACTCAATTTCAGGCGATCAGTGTTGTGGATTTAACGTGATGTTGGGTGAATTTCCACACTGTAAATCCCACTAAGGCAGACGACATTTACATGAATAGATTATCTATGGCTTGAATTTCCATCGTAGAACTTCAGTTGCTAATCCAGTTACTACTAATTTGAAATTGTTAGGGTTTCAAGGAATAGTAGTTGGAGGAATTTTTCTCCTTCGGTCACGTGGAACTGTTCAGCTATGTCAACATGTGTCAGGTTATCAAGAATGAATTTGAGACGCTGTTTATCACTCTCCAGTTGTTCTTCAACCATACTGAGAGGTCATTATAACAAGGCCGTGACCACAACCAATTGAAAAAAGTCAGCCGCTGCCGGAATGTCCTTTGCCTCAATACCCCACACGAAGCCGAAAGAGGTCAAGAGTTCACAACCTGAGCCTAAAAACAGAAGAAGCTGTTGTCAAGGCCCAGAATGCCAAGATGGCTCAGACTTTGTTGGCAGCACATTCAGGTCACAACACCGAGGAGACCTCTCTCTCTCTCTCTCTCTCTCTCTCTCTCTCAAGACACATACCCTGAAACAAAAGCAAGATTCTGGACTGCCCTGTCACAGCGGTTCATGACCATTGCAGACCAGCTACAGCTGCCACTGTACTGGATGGTGTGCTTGTTTAGATACTTCGTCTAGGACTGCTTTGACCACCAGAGACTGCAAAAGAAGTGTTTGTGCCATACATACCACTCCAGTTTGAAGCCAATGAACGAGCGGACCTTAGTTTTCATTCATACTGACTGCTACCCTTCATTCTTTTGTATTTCGCCTCACTCATCGATTTTAGGCGTACAGTTTTAGTCGTTGTATGCTCATTCTCCGTTTTTCATTGTCCTGAACGTTATATATCATGCCTGAAGAAGACCTAAGAGGTCCAAACGCGTCGTTTTTATGTCTTGTAATTTGTTTGACCCTGTTATCTGGCGGATTTATTTTAAATTCCCTTTAAAATGTGTTTCCAGTTCCGCCTGCAATCACCTCACTTTGAAACCGAGTTGACCGTGCATGAGATGTCTACTGCCTGACACGCCTGAAGTTAGGAACTCTCGGGTTAGAAGGTAGTTTGCAGTGGTATAGCCGTCTATCCTCAGGGAAGGGGTTCCCCTCTCATGTGTTGGGACTGGTCTGGTTTTAAGTACCCTAAACAGCTCAGAGCTAACATCCTTTTCGCGATTCTGGAATTTGTTTGCATAAGAAATGGAACTTCCATATAAAATCTCTTTAGAGAAATACCTGTTCAAACATATAAAACCCTACCCACCTCCCTGCGTGTTTAGAGACAACAGCTGGGATTGAAGTAAACACCGAACGTCGGATGTAACTTAACTCTCTATGTTTGTTAAAGCGATACTGAATGTGTCATGTTTTATGTACCCACTATCTTTTTCTTTCTTTCTTTCTTTCTTTTTTCTTTTAAAAAAAAAATTGTCTTGTTTTGTCTTCCCCTGTCATCCCCCCTACCAACAATAGATTCCACTGCTTCCTGATGCACAACCCACACTTTAAACACCCCAAACCTCCATGGTATGAAATATGTATAAAAGCTAACAGAGGTTTAGCGTGTAATTTCCTGCAGATTGACCACGACGTCACTGGGAAGAAAGGATTTCGAACTGTATATCTAGAAGAAAATGGTCAAACTTGTGGCCTTGGGATGATGGCGCCCATTTTGAGCAATTCGAGGCTAAAACAAAACACAAATTGGTTAGGAGACAGCCGTGCTTTGAAATAGAATTTGCGTGCAGTGTGTACATGCTCTCGTCATCTCTAGTTAGACCGAAAGTAAGCTACTGACAGCCTTCCTCCACTCTCCACCTTCGGCCCTCGTCAACACCTCCCGTGTCATTCATTATTTGTATCCTGTGCCGAAATAAATACCTGGCTCAGAACGTGTGGGTTGAATCGCTGAACTAAATATATATATGGCTCTGTGCTGGTCTTCCGCTTCTTGACACTTTCCTCGTTTCGGATTTGCTACACAGAGAAGACCATGACACGCTTTGCACATGAGTCAAATAGGCAAATTACATCTCTTGTTTCTTTTTATACTCTCAGAGAGAGAGAGAGAGAGAGAGAGAGAGAGGAGAGAGAGAGAGGAGAGAGAATCTTTATTTCAGAGAGAGAGAGAGAGAGAGTATGTTTAAAAATGTTCATTTATTGTTTTTATTCTGCTTCTTCAGGTTCTATGTAAATGAGTAATATCATTAAAATGTTTTTCCCCTCTACATTGGCAGCTTAAATGATTAGTGGAGTAATAATTCTTGACTGCATATCTATTTCATTTTATTTTTGTTTGCTTTTTAAGGTGGGTTTTTTTTTCTTTTCTTTCTTTTTTTTTTTTAACAGGTAAATGAACGAAAGTCTTTCCCAAAATAGCGACTCTCTCTCTCTCTCTCTGTCTCCCCCCCCACCCCACCCCACCCCCTCCCCCTCCCGATTTATTTTCTTCCATCTGCCTTCAACGTGCTCATCCATTTCTCTTCAAATCTGTCTCTGGCTCCCACTACTTTCCAGTTCGCTCTTTCGACTCTTTTCAGCTCGTCTGCTTGTCAGCTCCCTTTTACAACTCGCTTCAGTTTATCTCTTCCACCTCTTGCCAACTCGCTTCAGTTTATCTCTTCCACCTCTTGTCAACTCACTTCAGTTTATCTCTTCCACCTCTTGTCAACTCGCTTCAGTTTATCTCTTCCACCTCTTGTCAACTCACTTCAGTTTATCTCTTCCACCTCTTGTCCAGCTCACTTCAGTTTATCTCTTCCACCTCTTGTCAGCTCGCTTCAGTTTATCTCTTCCACCTCTTGTCACTCGCTTCAGTTTATCTCTTCCACCTCTTGTCAACTCACTTCAGTTTATTCTTCTACCTCTGTCAACTCTTGTCAACTCACTTCAGTTTATCTCTTCCACCTCTTGTCAGCTCGCTTCAGTTTATCTCTTCCACCTCTTGTCAGCTCGCTTCAGTGTTATCTCTTCCACCTCTTGTCAACTCACTTCAGTTTATCTCTTCTACCTCTTGTCAACTCACTTCAGTTTATCTCTTCCACCTCTTGTCAGCTCACTTCAGTTTATCTCTTCCACCTCTTGTCAGCTCGCTTCAGTTTATCTCTTCCACCTCTTGTCAGCTCGCTTCAGTTTATCTCTTCACCTCTTGTCAACTCTTGTCACTCACTTCAGTTTATCTCTTCTACCTCTTGTCAACTCGCTTCAGTTTATCTCTTCTACCTCTTGTCAACTCGCTTCAGTTTATCTCTTCTACCTCTTGTCAACTCACTTCAGTTTATCTCTTCTACCTCTTGTCAACTCGCTTCAGTTTATCTCTTCTACCTCTTGTCAACTCACTTCAGTTTATCTCTTCCACCTCTTGTCAACTCACTTCAGTTTATCTCTTCTACCTCTTGTCAACTCACTTCAGTTTATCTCTTCTACCTCTTGTCAACTCACTTCAGTTTATCTCTTCTACCTCTTGTCAACTCACTTCAGTTTATCTCTTCTACCTCTTGTCAGCTCTTGTCAACTCACTTCAGTTTATCTCTTCCACCTCTTGTCAGCTCGCTTCAGTTTATCTCTTCCACCTCTTGTCAGCTCGCTTCAGTTTATCTCTTCCACCTCTTGTCAACTCACTTCAGTTTATCTCTTCTACCTCTTGTCAACTCACTTCAGTTTATCTCTTCCACCTCTTGTCAGCTCACTTCAGTTTATCTCTTCCACCTCTTGTCAGCTCGCTTCAGTTTATCTCTTCCACTCTTGTCAGCTCGCTTCAGTTTATCTCTTCTACCTCTTGTCAACTCTTGTCAACTCGCTTCAGTTTATCTCTTCTACCTCTTGTCAACTCACTTTTTCGCCATTTTTCAGCTCGCTCTCCTTCATTTCTGCTTTCCCAACCTCTACTTAATAATAATTAAAAACAAAAAAACAACAACAACAACAACAAAAAGAAACCAACATCGGCGCACAGAAAAGATCCCAGTGCCCATGACATGTCGATTCATGATAGCGATAGCATGTACAAATATCAAACAAAGTCATTCTACAACATGTCGTTATTATCTCACGCCCAATACATCATGAAATTTACTGAATACAACGGATGCAACTATACTACTACATTCATGTAACTGTTTTTTTTTTCCGCTTTGTTGTTGTATTTGATGTTAACATCCTATTAGCCGGTGGATCTGGAGGACAAGGTGTGATCATGTGGAGATAACCATCCGTTTACTGGATAAGTATGAATGTCATCATCATCATCATCATCATCATCACATCATCATCATCATCGTCGTCGTCGTCGTCGTCGTCATCATCGCCTATTACCCCTCCTGGGTACAGGCCGCCAACCAAGGACCTCTAGGCATCTCTGTCCTGGGCTCTTCTTTCCAGCTGGTTCCAAGTCATCCCCATGTTCCTGATGTCTGCTTCCAGGTCCCTGCGCCAGGTGTTCCTTGGCCGACCTCTTTTTCGTTTTCCTTGGGGGTTCCATGTTAGGGCTTGTCTGGTGATGTTGCTTGCAGGCTTCTGCAGCGTATGTCCAATCCAGCCCCAACGTCGTTTCTTGATTTCTTGTTCTGCGGGCAGCTGGTTTGTTCTCTCCCAGAGCTTGTTGTTATTGATGGTGTCTGACCACTGGATGCGGAGAATCTTGCGCAGGCAGTTGTTGATGAACACCTGCACTTTCTTGGTGATGTCGATTGTAGTTCTCCAGGTCTCCGCTCCGTACAATAGAACTGCTTTGATGCTGGTGTTGAAGAGCCTGACTTTGGTGTTGATTGACAGTTCCTTGGAGCTCCAGATGTTCCGCAACTGTACGAACGCTGCCCTGGCCTTTCCGATCATTGCTCTGACGTCGGCGTCTGTGCCCCCTGCTTGTCGATGACACTGCCCAGGTAGGTAAAGGCTTCTACCTCCTCTAGCATCTCGCTGTCCAGCATGATCGAGTTGGTGCTGACAGTGTTGGCCTTGAGAATCTTGCTCTTGCCTTTATGGATGTTGAGCCCTACTTGTGCTGATGTGGCTGCTACGTTGCTCGTCTTCTTCTGCATCTGCTGTTAAGTGTGCGAGAGTAGTGCCAGGTCGTCGGCGAAGTCCAAATCGTCAAGCTGCGTCCAGGGTGTCCACTGGATCCCATGTCTTCTCTGATCTGTTGAGGTCTTCATGATCCGTCGATTGCCAGTAGAAACAGAAATGGTGAAAGCAGGCAACCTTGTCTGACGCCAGTCCTCACTTCGAATGCCTTCGTGAGCTGCCCTCCATGGATGACTCTGCAGGTCAGAGCCTCGAATGAGTTTCTGATGATGGTGGTGATCTTGACTGGCACACCGTAATATCAGAGAAGCTTCCACAGGGTGTCTCGGTCTACACTGTCAAAGCTGTAGATAAAGCTGTCACACAGGGATGAGTTCCACTCATTCGATTGCTCAACAATGATGCGAAGCGTTGCGATCTGGTCTGTACAGGATCGATCCTTGCGAAAGCCAGCCTGCTGGTCACGGAGTTGAGCATCAACGGGATCCTTTAACCTGTTCAAAATGACTGTGTTGAAAACCTTTCCTGGCACTGACAGCAGCGTGATTCCTCTGTAGTTCGCGCAGTTGCTAAGGTCGCCTTTCTTGGGAATCTTGATAAGGTATCCCTCCTTCCAGTCTGCTGGCACTTGCTCCTCCTCCCAGATCTTCTTGAGAGGCCAAAGCATCTCTACAGTGGTCGCTATGTCTGTCTTCAGCGCCTCTGCGGGGATGTTGTCAGGTCCTGCCGCCTTTCCGTTCTTCAACTTGAAGGCCCTCCCAATTTCTTCTTTGGTTGGTGCCCCGCAGTCTATGGGCAGGTCTGAGTCAGCCTCTTTGATGTCTGGAGGGTTCTCTGGCGATGGTCTGCTCAAGAGCTCCTCGAAGTGCTAAGCCCATCTGTTCTTCTGTTGCTCTTCTCCTGTGAGTTGCCTTCCCTCTAGAGATAAAATTTATCTAGGAGCTATGCCACCACATCTTATTTTGCACGAAAACCCCCCTTTTCACAAACAAATCTCGTCCATCTCATGCTACTTTTTGCCAAAATTAACACCTTTTTCTACAGCCAAACTTAACATCCAAAATTGACGTAATTGTTACTTTAAAATGGGGGGCTTACGTGCAAAACAAAAAATGGGTGATATAGCTCCTAGATAAATTTTATCTCTCCCCTCTTCTGATTAACGCCCGCGGGATTGAGCCCTTACTATTTTTTTACGCTCTTCTACTTCCAGCACTACTAATAAATCAGAACAAACAACCGGCCTTCCGTCTTGGTTAGTTATTTTTACACACACTGAATTTATAGACCCCGCAACTAATTCTTTAAACCGACTGTTTTCACCAAATGTGCTTAACTGATAATCGCAAAACCCCGCCTTAATTGATGGCAGCACTCTTAGAACGGTAGATGGATGGCCATCAAATAAATTAGTATCTGTTTTTAACTCTTGTAAATGGACATACAACATTGGGTTCACGAGAAAATCAGATGGTTCATTACCTTCAAATTGATAGATGTCTTCTCTTGTACTAAATTTATAAGATCTGCTAGTACTGTGGAAGCCCAAGATTCCAGCAAGGCCTTTAGGAAAAGTGTATTCTCTTCTTTCTTCTGGTGGAAAATGCACAGTAATTCTGAGGTTTGCTTCGTTAATTTTCAGCAATATGCCTAATTCGATAAATACTTCTTTTAAAGAACAAAAGTTGTAATAACCTTCTGGTATTTTTTCATGAGTTATTTGATTGCCCCCTCGTTACTAATATTAATCCAGTTATTCTGAGCTTTTTCAGATATATTAAACCACTTAACTTTAAAACCAATTTCTCTAAGAGCAACCCTACTATCACCGCGCCTATTGTCAATTGGATACTTTAAGAACACACGCGTGTTTTGTTTAGTTATATAAATGTGCATCCTTTTTAAATCCTTTTTTAAAAATCTATTTAAAAATGGAACCTTTTAAATATAATGAAAGTGCCACTTACGACGTAGGAGGGGTTTATGAGCCCAAATCTTTGGACTTTAGTAACCTAACCATCGCAGTGGATGAATCATATGGCTTTCTAGTCAGACTTGTAAACCCACTAACTAGATATTTAAATCCACCAATAAAGAGTGATAGTGTGCCATCAGCATGGTCATCCAACCCTATGGCTTTTTACCAGAATCAGTTAAATTTTGCCATTTACTGCTCAACTACTGGCTGCGGTGTTTCATATGCAAACCATTTATACCACCCCAATCTCTTAGTAAGGTCAGTATATAACTTTCATGTTTATTATCAGTATAGGCGCATACTAACTGAACTACAAGTACCCCTCCCCAACGACAACGCGTTTAATCCATTCAACAGCCCAATGGACAAGAATGCATATGAAAGAATCTGCAACGAATTTAACATTAACCCTTCAAATAACTTTAGACAAAAGTTAGACCGCAATCACGGGTTAGGCACATTGTATTTGTGGGGCACGCATAGAGAGTATAATTTTGACTACTGGCCCGGCCACACCTCTTTTAAGCCAAACTCCCAAGTTAGACTGGGATCAATAGAACAAAAACACCCCAATGCTTGGGCAACATTTATCTTAGATGAAAGTAAAGGCCTAACAATGCCAGGAGTGCAAAGACTTAATGACTCCATACGCACGTACGTTTGGTGCCTTTTAGGAGCGCAAGCACAGACCAAGTCTAGCATAGTGGATCAATCTACAGGCTTTGACGCCAGAAAACAATTTCTAGCCAATTTAGAAGATGCTATATTAACTCCGCTGTTGATTTGCCTTCCAGCATACAAAGGTACCAAAACGTTCTTTCACATGCTAGGTCAAAGGTTGACTTTGTTGTGGGTCATGGATTATACATGCTACCTTCTGACCTCAGACTGCAGATTGGCATGATACAGAATTATAATAATGAAATCCTCATAGCCGGAGACGATCAAAACTTAGGACACAATCAAGGCTTAAACACAAGGCCCGCGCCAGCCATTTTAAAAAAAAGTATCTAGCCCAGAACCTGCAGAAAGCGACCCCCCGCCAGTTATAAGCAGTCCAGAAAGCGACCCCCCGCCTGTTGATGTACCTCACCCCGACAGACACACTAGCGAAAAGACAGCCCTTGTTGTGTTTTTAACTTTTACTGGATTAGCCATACTTTATTTCACTAAAAATTAAACCAGCAGCCAGCACTCCTAACGTCCACAGATGGTCGGCCATATAACCAGCCACTTTGCCTATGGTAGACAAAACCCAACTAACAACACTGCCTATTATGCCAGGCAGAGCATCAAGCGCTTTGACAGCTAACTTCTTTAATAAGTTTGCTAGATGGCGCAATTGTTTTCTAATCCAACTTTTACCGGGCTGAGGCGTTGGAGGCGCTACTGGCCCTGTTGGCGCACTGCCAGTTAATGCATAAACCAGTGTAGAGATAGCAAACCCAACAGCTGTCAATATACTAACTATTGTAATCCCCTGCTCTCTGAACAGAGTCCTTATTCTTTCTGCTAACGTAGTATTTTCATAAATCATTTTGTTTATAGTTTCTCTGATTCTGCTTATTTGGGTATCTATTTTTTCTCTGTTAATATACAACGCTGATAACCTGTTTGCTCTTAGTATCATTAAATCCTGTATTTTCGCCTGTATTCTAGCCTTTTCTTCCGGCTTAAATTGTTATCATCTGCATCAGCCAGTTTATTTTTTTCTTCTTCTATCTCTCTCTCTAGCTCATTAAATTTTCTCAAATTGTTTTTTAGTTCTTCGTTTGTAGTTGTTAAAGCAGACTTAACAGACCCGAGGTCACGCAGTTCAGCTTCAAGATCCTTAATTCTAGCTTTAAGAGCCTCGTGTTCGCGCTCAGGCAATGGGCGATCATCAATTGTTTTTAAAGCCGTTTCTTCATCAGGACTCAGCTCACCTTCTCTTTGACTAGGCACTTGAAATCCAGCAATTGTTTCTTCATTTAAACTCGTCTCAAGTTCTGCTACTAGTTCATCTGCTCTTTGAGTTAATTCTTGAATAGGAATCATTTCTATTTCAGATCGTGTTGGCAACTCTCGCACTATGCTTTGTAAAGCACTAATAGCCTCAGACCTTAGATCGCCAATAAAGTTTAACTGCCTTTGGTCAAAAACAGGGAGCTCTCTAAGAATTGTGCTCCTGCTTAAAAACTGGGTTGGGTCTGGTTTTGTAGTAAGCCGTACAAGGTTTCCTTTACTAGTTCTTACATACAAATGATTATTTTTATCTGTTGAAAAATTGGAAGCCTTAAGTGCTTCAGGCTGCTCTCGCCCCATATGGCTATATAATGATTCAATTCTATCTAACATTCGTATTTGACTTAATCCTACTCCTTGGCCTGCTGCTGCTTCTTCAAGTTCTTCTTGCAATGAAGGACCCGACTCTTCAATAGAATCAATCATGCCAAAATCGTCTTCTTCTTCTTCTTCAATAGATTCAATCGCGCCAAAATCTTCATCAGCCATATTTACATATTTATTATTTTTTGTTTTATAAAAAATGAACCCATACGGCTGCGACCTTGATCCATTCAGAAAAGCGAAGGAGCCCCATGGCATAAAAGGCATAAGACAGACTGTGCGCGTTGTAAATAATCCATCAACAATTGAGCCCAATGAAATATTAACAGTAAGATTTAGTGACCTTGGGCCTGACGATGTTATAATGCCAGGCACTGCCAGGCTGTCATTCAAAATAGACATTGAGTCGGCGGATCCTAATGCTACTGTCGTTGCTAACCTGGGCAGGGCCATCATTAAAAATATGGTAATTAAACTGGAAGGTAGAGAAGTTTTCTCACTGAGTAGCGCAGACATTTTTAATCTCTATTCTGATCTATGGCTGCCTAGAACAGAAAGGAAAGACAAAATCTTTCAGGGGATCCAGAGCCCAAACGGTCTTAAGCACAGGCTTAATGCTGCAGATGCAAAGGAAGACGAGGGAGACCAGGCAATAGCGCGAGCATTTAAGAACAGATTTTGCATCCCTCTAGATTTTGAACTGTTAAAAACCCACCAGCCATATTACCAAGGCGCACTAAGAGACAAACTTACTTACGAACTGACATTCAATGACAGCGGATCTGTTATTCTATCAGATGATCCCTTAGCCAGATACACTGTCAGTAACATCTCTCTTAATTTTGACGTTGTTACTAACCCCGAACTAGCTAGAATAATCTTAAATCAGTATAAAAGTAGGGCGGTTGTTTACTTTGAAAGAGTTTTACACCACAGTCTAGCAATTAAAAACAAGCAAGACACCGTCTGGGAAATAGCTATAAGCAATTCTTTAAGGTCCCTAAAGGGGGTTCTCTTGCTATTTACTAAACCCTCAGCTCCTTTTAAGAGGGAATCTGAGGCGTTTTACAACCCAAAAATTGAGCAACTGTCTTGTACAGTAGATGGCAAGCCTTTTCAGTTGTATTCGGCTGGACTTTTGCCCGACCAACACTTTGATGAAATAAGAAAGTTATTCGCCGGAGGCAGACAGACAAGCCCTATAGCCGATCATGTGTGTAAAAAACTTCACCTTCACGATGTAAGACTCGAAGATTATCTAACAGACAAATATGGACTATGGCTGGATTTTGGATCAACGTATGACAACAGACTGCACGGGAGTGGAAGAAGGGTAGGGTCAGATGGCATACTCATACAGATTAATAAGGAAGAGGAGGAGAATGGTCAGATACAAATGCACGTTTTTGTGGTTTATAACGCCCAGCTGAACATTGAAGAAAATAGACTGAAAGAAATAGCCTATTAAAACAGATGGATAGTTTGAACTTTTTGCCTAAAGACCCACACTGTTCGCTTATTTGTGGGATTACTGGGTGTGGGAAAACTGTCTTCGTCCTTGATTTGTTACAAACAGTCTACAGGTTTCATTACGAGTACATTGTTATATTCTGCACAACCATTAAGCACAACAAGTCTTACAAAGAAAGACAGTTTGTTTGGACAGACGAGAATATATTTTTAGTTGATCCTACTGACAAGCTAAGCGACTGTTTAGAACATTACTATAGGCTATTTGAGGGAACTGAAACGCTGTTTATTATTGATGACTGTTCAGCCGAACAAGACATTGTTAAAAAAAAGAAGGACTCTGTCTAAGCTAGCCTTTAGCGGAAGACACGCATTAGTTTCTGTTTGGCTCTTAACTCAGAAATACAATGCTGTCTTAAAAGACTTTAGATCGCAGTTAAAATCAGTCATCTTATTCTATACTAAGGACAGGGATAGTTTTGAAGAATGTTTAAGTGAAAATTATATAATCAGGGACAGGGATGAACTAAAAATAATAAAAGAGCAGTTAGAAAAATCTAAGCACGCTAAACTATGCTTACGGACTGACCCGCCAGTTCAATACGTTTGCTTATTATAGATTGTTTATTATAGATTGTTTATTATAGATTGTTTATTACAGATTGTTTAATAATAAATTGTTTATATTAAAAAATGTCTCGGGGGCCAGAATCAAAAGCAGAGTTAGCTCCTAAATGCGTTGCAGTAGAGCTAAAAGATCTAGCAGACACAACTGACTTTGATCTAATAGGAGTGACAGGAAATGTTTATGGATTTGAGTACACCGACGATGGTGTTTACAAACGAACAGAAATTGAAGATAAAAAACGACAGCAATATCCTACCCTGGAAGAGATAAGAAATCTAAGGGCAAACGATTTTGGCAAACACGAATACAAACTTCATAAACGAGAGAATGCCTGGGCGTTGCTTCCTGACATTAACTGGAATTTAAAGTTTGAACTACGAAGCCCCTATGTATACTTTGATAAGAAATACAATTTTAGAAAAGCTTTGAATGAAGGACGCCTTCTTGCTAGCCTAGTCCCAGGAACACAACAGAAAAAGCAGATTGAAATAACTAGGCAGGGCTCTGAATATATGCTGCGGAGAAAGAAGTCCTTAGCTGAAGTGGGGGGCGACACCGTCGGCTTAGAGTTTAACCCAAAACTAGAATCACTGCCTAGAAAAATGACGATGCTTTTTCGCTTATTTATCACTCCAAGGGAGTCTGATCCTAGTTTGCCAGAGCACACGTTAATCCTATACTAAGGCCGCTGATTACAGCAGAGTGGTAAATAGTATTGATGATCTTTGCAGTGCTCATGTTTTTTATTAACTAAAAAAATAATTAAAATAATCATAATATGAAAGACTGTCTATGTGCTTTTTAATCAGATAATCTTTTGTTGCCAGAGCTAAAAATAAGGTTGTAACTAGTTTCGGCGAATCTTCTATCTTTCCCATGTTGGGCGGTTTTATTCTTAACAAACATTTTGCTAGGGTTGAATAAACTATAACACCAACAATGGGCACTGCATAATTAACCAGCGTTAAACTCATAGTTTTATTTTTTTATTTATTTAATTTTAGATTTAAAAATGGCGGCCAAACACAGCGAATCTGATCTAATGATTTTAATAGAAAATTGTAATGAACTATTTGACGAAACGATGAAAGTGTTAAACATTGATTTTAGTAAATCTGGGTTTGAGAATGATGTAAACAATTTAATCAAAAATCATAGTGAACTATTTGACAAAGCAATCAAAGAGTTAAACATTGACTGTAGTGATTCGGAAAAAGCTAAAGTATTGGCAGGCGTTCTTGTAAGATTAGGGTGTCTTGAAGTATTGCAACGCTTGGGTGAAGAATAAAACGCGTTTACTTACTTTTACTTACTTTTATTTTTTTAATTTACGTAAATATTGTGGGATAAAAATGAACCCCACAAGCGAGTCCGAGTTTGAAATACTGCCCAACAACGTACAGTTGGAAGGTAGTAACAAATCATTAGGCAATATGTTCATTGAATTAGACATGGACATTATTAACCCCACAAACGTTCAGGAAAGTGTAACACATGCTATTTCTAAAATCCCGGGTCTCTTCAAATTAACCCGCCAGCAAAAGTGTTGTTGGCCATTCTGATTGAATATATAACCCCCGATGATAGTAGTATGCAAGTCTGGGTTTCGACTAGGCAGAAAGAAGTAATCAGCTATTACGACTTTACACCTGGCTGGGCTGATTACATGCTTACACAGTTTAACTATGCAAGTGAAGAAGCGAAATTGCGCGGCTCTGGCTGGTCTGAAGAAACAGTCATTGAAATCAAATTAAGGCAAGTCAAATACTCTCCTATAATCGGCAATTCTTACCTTCCTCTCCCAAGAGAGCTAGTTTTTAAACGAGCAGCCTTAAACATACATAATTCAGATAACTTATGTTTCATGTGGTGTATTTTGGCGCATTTACATCCCGTTAAAAAGCACCCAGACAGAGTTTCTAATTATTGGCAGTATAAAGATAGTCTGAACTTTGATAACATAAACTTTCCAGTGAGTATAGAAAGTATCGACCAGTTTGAAGAGCAAAACAACCCAATAACCGTAAGCGTATACACATGGAATTCAGTAGACAATCTAGTTCCTCTAAGGATCTCTCCTGAAGCCCCTACTTTGGGCGAATCACTTGAGAATCATGTAGACCTGATTCTGTTTGCAGACGGTTCCAAGAGTCATTATGTATTAATTAGAACAATGAGTAGACTTCTGGCTTATACTACAAAGGATCCTTCTAAACAGGGGCTTTGTAGAAGGTGTTTGGTCAGGATCCCCACTGTAGAGGCGGCTGCAAAACATAAGAAACACCGTAAAAGTTTTGTAGACTGTAAAATCGAACTTCTTACGCCCAAACCGGGGTCTAAAGTTAGTTTTAAGAATGTACACAAAATGCAGATGAGCCCATACGTAGTCTATGCTGACTTTGAAGCGATCTTGCCGCAGTACGATGGCCCTCAACAAGAACAAAAAACAACCCTATTGTCCCGTCATCAGATCTGTTCTTATGCATTTGTTGCTGTTAGGTCAGATGGCGGACACACAGTGCCAGAGATTTACAGAGGTCCCAACGCGGCCGATCGATTTTTGGAGCAGATGAAACACCTTCGCAATCAATTCTCTAATCAACTGAACCTTTCAGACATTAAGATGACCCCCGAAGATGAAGAACGTTATAAATCAGCCACCCACTGCTGGATATGCGGCTCGGAGCTAATGCCTAATAGTAAAGAAGCGACAGTGAGAGACCACGATCACATTACTGGGAAATTCAGAGGGGCTGCGCATAACAGTTGCAATCTTCAACTCAAGGTTAACCCCGAAAAATGGAAACTGCCAATCTTCTTTCATAACTTACGAGGCTACGATTCTCATTTCATCATGCAAGCAATAACTCTGAATGTAAGAGGGTTAGCTGTATTGCACAATCATCAGAAAAGTACATGACCTTTACTGTAGACTGTTTATCCTTCTATGACTCTGCCCAGCATCTGATGGCAAGTTTAAGTAAGTTAGCAGAATCTTTACACGTCTATCCAATCACTAAAAAATATTTCGACCCATCTTTAGTCCGTAAAGGCGTCTATCCTTATGAATACATGGACTCGTGGGACAGGTTTGATGAGCAAGCGCTGCCACATAAAGACGACTTTTACAGCCGTCTTAGAGGCGGAGGCATAACCGACTCTGAATATGAACACGCACTGAAAGCCTGGACAAAATTACACTGCAAAACGATGGGCGATTATCACGATCAGTATTTATTGGCCGACGTGTGTTTATTGGCAGATGTGTTTCAGAATTACAGAGCTACTTGCATGAAGCATTACGGTCTAGATTCGTCACAGTACATCTCTGCCCCAGGCCTTTCTTGGGACGCATTCTTGAAGTCTACAAACATTCAGATCGACTTAATATCGGATCTGGATACACTCCAGATGATTGAGGATGGGCTGAGAGGAGGCATTAGCATGGCCTGTCATCCTTACCGCAGAGCCAACAACAAGTATTTAGACGATTATGATCCAACTAAACCATCCAACTATCTGATGTACTTAGATGCCAACAATCTGTATGGGTGGGCCATGAGCCAGGCACTGCCATTAAGAAACTTCAAAATGATAGGTGGGCCTCATGATGTTGATCGGGTGGTAGGACTATTGTCACAGCTTACGCCCGATAATCCAATAGGACTAGTCTTAGAGGTAGACTTAGATTATCCTAAAGAATTGTACGGTCCCCATAACGATTTTCCCTTAGCCGCAGAAAAATTAAAGATGGGTCCCGCAGAGCCGCTTACTCTCGTGCCTAACCTCTTTAACAAAACTAAATATGTCTGTCATTATCGGCTGTTACAGTTTTACTTAAGACATGGACTGAAACTGAGAGCTGTTCACAGAATAATTACTTTCGACCAGGAACGGTTCATGAAGCCATACATCATGAAGAACGCTAATCTTAGGACTGCGGCCACTGATGCATCAGAAAAAGACTTCTTTAAGTTGATGAACAACAGCTGTTTTGGCAAGACGATGGAGAACCCACACAGGCGTAAAGATGTAAGATTAGTTACAAAAGAAAAACAAGCAATTAAGCTGGTCTCTAAACCTAACTACCAAGACTTTAGACGGTTTAGTGACAGCCTGGTTGGCATTATGATGAAGAAACAGAATGTGAAGTTGGACAGGCCGGTGTTTATCGGATTCGCCGTGCTAGAGTTGTCAAAGTTATTAATGCTTGAATTTCTGTACGACTACTTTAAGCCGCTGTACCCAGAATCAAATGTCGTTTAACACAGACACTGATAGTTTTATTATGGACATCCCAACTGAAGACTTTTACAAAGACATGGAAATAGAAGTGGCCAAAGGAGCTGACGGATGGTACGACACATGCGACTACCCAAAAGATTCGCCTTTACATTCAGTCGTGAACAAGAAAGTGATTGGAAAGATGAAGGATGAACTTAATGGGACGATTATACTAGAATATGTTGGCTTACGGGCAAAGATGTATAGTATTGCTACCCAGACTTCTGTGATAAAGAAAGCTAAGGGCATAGGTAAAGAAGTTGTAAAAAAATATATAAGTCACGACAACTACAAGCAGGCTCTCTTTGAACGCAAAGTATTTTATCACGCAAACGTTAATCTGCGCTCTACTCTTCATCAAGTAAACACAACTGCTGTTAATAAGAAGTCACTAGACCCCAACAATAACAAGCAAACTTACGTTGATCCCGTGCTTTCATGCGCTATAGGCCCCCCGGAGAGCCAACTTGGCTGACTTAAATTAAGATCTTAACTAGTACTTAACTAGTACCTAACTTAAGATCTTAACTAGTACTTAACTAAGATCTTAACTAGTACTTAACTTAAGATCTTAACTAGTACTTAACTTAAGATCTTAACTAGTACTTAACGTGACTTGCACTTTACTTGTACTTAACTTGCGCTTTACTTACACTTTACTTGTTATAACTGACTTAACCAGTACTTAGCTTGTACTTAACCAGTACTTAGCTTGTACTTAACAACACATTAAAAAACTAATTTATTAAAAATGGGTCTACAGCAGGAGGTTGTACTTTTTTTGCAGAAGCTGGTTCTTTTACTGTTTTTGTGGGGGGTTGTGACTTTGTTGCTAAGTATGGCTTTAGGCGCTTGTATGCTAAAAGCCCCCCACCAACAACAATACTCCCCAGCACATAATAATACATCTTATAGTTTGATTGTGTTGTTGTTGGCGGTGGCGGCGGTGCTGGTGCTGATGTTGTATTACTATCTAATAATTTTTGTTTTGCTGCTTGGTTTGCTTTTTGCAGTCTGTTCCATTCAGCTAGTTTACGACCGGCCTCAACACGGCCAGCACTTTTAGCTTTAGTAACACTACTCACCTGCGGACACTCAGTTGTGGATTCACTTGTGGGGCACTCGCCTGTAAATTCACTTGTGGGGCACTCGCCTGTAAATTCACTTGTGGGGCACTCGCCTGTTGAGCCTTCTCCTGCTCGCTCATTTTTTTTAGTCTGATTAAAATTAATATGATTAAAATTAATATGATTGAAAGTAATTAATCCCATGATGAATGGACATAACAACGTCCCAAATCTATAATACATGTCACATGCAAGAGATTCTAGGGACTTGGTTAAAACCGGATCTTGTGTTAAGTCATATTTTAAATCTTCTTCTGAATCAATCGGCGCTATCTTGCCTACTAACTTAGCATATAAACTAATTATTGTCTGTCCCACCGATCTAACCATTTTTGATCCTAGCTGTGCCTCGTACCTGGCGTAATACTTCTCAACGTCTGATGTAGACAATTGCTGAATCTGTTCGATACTTAGTTCAGTGCCTAAATACTGCCTGGTTTTCCCGCACGCAGCCAGCGAGTATAATCTTTCTTTATGACAGAGGTCTGCTGCCTCCTCACACTTTAATAGCTCGTCGCAATCCATTTTTTAAACTCTTTTTAAAAACAATAAAAAAAATAATTGTAAATTCGCTGTTATTTATTACTCATAGTCTTTTACTAATCTTAAAAACTGTTTAGGTTTAAAGGTAACAGTTACTCCTTCAGGGTCAGTAGAAGCGGTCAAATCAAGATCTTCGGGAGCTATTTGATCAATTAAAATAGTAAACAACTTTATAACTGGTATGGGGCCAAGAATGCGGTAGTTTACTGATGGCGTTCCTTACGCTTTCTCGCATATCTACGCGCTCAAAAAGCTCCGTAATTACTTCTTCAAACTCTTCTCTATCAACTCCCCAGCTCCTTTCTTCCAACTCCCAAATTTTGAATATATCAATAAGCTCTGCAACTATTCCGGGCTTCATTTTTATTCCAAATTAAAAACATCAATTTAAAAAATCAAGTAAGCCGTTCCTATTGTTTTGCGCAAGAATCAGAAGAGGGGAGAGATAAAATTTATCTAGGAGCTATATCACCCATTTTTTGTTTTGCACATAAGCCCCCCATTTTAAAGTAACAATTACGTCAATTTTGGATGTTAAGTTTGGCTGTAGAAAAAGGTGTTAATTTTGGCAAAAAGTAGCATGAGATGGACGAGATTTGTTTGTGAAAAGGGGGGTTTTCGTGCAAAATAAGATGTGGTGGCATAGCTCCTAGATAAATTTTATCTCTCCTCTCTGTCTTTTATTGGTCGTTCAGGTCTCCTGAACTTTCCTGCCAGCTTCTTGGTGGTGTCATATAGTCCTTTCATGTTTCCCTGTTTTGCTGCTTGTTCGGCTTCTGTTGCTAGGTCATCTATATATTTCCTCTTGTCTGTTCTGATGCTCTTCTTTGCTTGTTTGTTTGTTTTAGTGTGTTCTGCTTGTGCTTTGGCCTTTCCTGCTCTTGTTCGGCTGTTGTTGATTGCCGCTTTTTTTTTTCTCTTTCCTCTGTTGGACCTTGCATAGGTTGTCTGCCAAGATCCATTCCTTGTGTTGGTGCTTATTGTGGCCAAGCACTTCCTGATATGTTGATGTTGCTGCCTCCTTGATCTCCTTCCACTTGTCCTCCAGTGTACCGTCTTCCTCTTCCAGTAGTTCTTGCAGTACTTGGAACTTGTTGCCTAGAGTTGTTCTATATTCTTGGATCTTGTTAGTATCTCTCAGGAGAGCTGTTGTACTTGTGTCGTACTGCATGTGCCATCATCCAATTCTTCTTTAACTTCAACTTAAGCCTGGTCACAACGAGGTGTTGGTCTGAAGCCACGTCTGCTCCTCTCTGCCCTCACATCCTGCATGGATCTTCTGAATTTCTTGTTGATGCAGATGTGGTCAATCTGGTTTTCTGTTGTATGATCTGGTGAAACCCATGTGGCCTTGTGGATGTTCTTGTGGGGGAAAACGCCGCCACCGATGACAAAGTTGTTGAGTGCACATAGGTCTGCCAGTCGTTCACCGTTCTCGTTCATGTCTCCCAGTCCATGGCTTCCCATGATGGTCTCGTACTCAATGTTGTCCTTTTCGATCTTGGCATCAGTCCCCCATCAGGATGGGGGTATCTCTCTCTGGGTACTTTTCTATGATGGACTGCAGTCTATCGTAGAACCGATCCTTATCAGTTTCCTCACTGTCATTTGTAGGTGCATAGCACTTTGTTACATTCATGTTGATCTTCTTCCTCTTGGTTCTGAAGGATGCCGTGATGAATCTTGGGTCATGAGCTTCCCACCCAATAAGCGCTCTCTGAGCTGTTTTAGACAACATCAGTGCAACTCTCTGAGTATGGGGGCATTGTCCTCTTCATGTCCTGAGTACAGCAGCATCTCTCCCGAGGTCAATCGTTTCTGTCCGGACTGTGTCCAACGGGTTTCACTGACTCCAAGCAGGGTTAGGTTGTAGTTCTGCATCTCTGACGCTACTTGGAATGTCTTTCCTGTCTCATACATGGTCCTGACGTTCCATGTTCCGATGTTGGCTGCCCTGGTTGAAAGAAAGGCGGTCGGCCTTGTGGCTTCCCGAGATTTCAGGCTTTCACCACATGGCGTCATGCATCTTCTTGTCGAAGACCCATCCGTTCCCAGGGCTGAGGTGTTGATTTGATTCTTGGTTGGCGTTTTTGTAGCTGTGGTTTGCTTTATGGGGTAGGGTAGCTGGCCCCACGCCTATCCCTCCTCCTTTATCCGGGTTTGGGACCGGCATGATTCCCAAAAAAAGGTGTCCTGGCAGAGTTAAGTATGAATGTAACACTTACATTTGTGCTCTCCTCTCTCTCTCTCTCTCTCTCTCTCTCTCTCTCTCTCTCTCTCTCTCTCCTCTCTCTTGTGTGTGTGTGTGTGTGTGTGTGTGTGTGTGTGTGTGTGTGTGTGTGTGTGTGTGTGTTCCCTAAAACTTGCTTTTGACATGTAAATAATTTATCCATTCCTTCTTCTTTTAAGAATTGTGGACACATAGACCTTTAGCTGATCTGTCACAAGAACACCGTGTCAGAGTTCTTGAAGTCAGTATTTGCAGGAATTCCTGTTGTCCTGACGTAGTTCTTTGTGGCTGGCTGAGCGCAAACAGGCAGAATGCATGCATTCTTTAGCTTTCACTGGCTGAGCGCAAACAGGCAGAAAGCATGCATTCTTTAGCTTTCACTGGCTGAGCGCAAACAGGCAGAATGCATGCATTCTTTAGCTTTCACTGGCTGAGCGCAAACAGGCAGAATGCATGCATTCTTTAGCTTTCACTGGCTGAGCGCCAACAGGCAGAATGCATGCATTCTTTAGCTTTCACTGGCTGAGCGCCAACAGGCAGAATGCATGCCTTCTTTAGCTTTCACTGGCTGAGCGCCAACAGGCAGAATGCATGCATTCTTTAGCTTTCACTGGCTGAGCGCCAACAGGCAGAATGCATGCTCCTTTCACTTTCACTGGCTGAGCGCCAACAGGCAGAATGCATGCCTTCTATAGCTTTCACTGGCTGAGCGCCAACAGGCAGAATGCATGCTATCCTTTCCTTTCACTGGCATGAGCGCCAACAGGCAGAATGCATGCCATTCTATAGCTTTCACTGGCTGAGCGCCAACAGGCAGAATGCATGCCTTCTTTGGCTTTCACTGGCTGAGCGCCAACAGGCAGAATGCATGCCTTCTTTGGCTTTCACTGGCTGAGCGCCAACAGGCAGAATGCATGCCTTCTTTAGCTTTCACTGGCTGAGCGCCAACAGGCAGAATGCATGCCTTCTTTGGCTTTCACTGGCTGAGCGCCAACAGGCAGAATGCATGCCTTCTTTACTTTCACTGGCTGAGCGCCAACAGGCAGAATGCAGCCTTCTTTAGCTTTCACTGGCTGTGCGCCAACAGGCAGAATGCATGCATTCTTTAGCTTTCACTGGCTGAGCGCCAACAGGCAGAATGCACGCCTTCTTTAGCTTTCACTGGCTGAGCGCCAACAGGCAGAATGCACGCCTTCTTTAGCTTTCACTGGCTGAGCGCCAACAGGCAGAATGCATGCCTTCTTTCACTTTCACTGGCTGAGCGCCAACAGGCAGAATGCATGCATTCTTTAGCTTTCACTGGCTGAGCGCCAACAGGCAGAATGCATGCATTCTTTAGCTTTCACTGGCTGAGCGCCAACAGGCAGAATGCACGCCTTCTTTAGCTTTCACTGGCTGAGCGCCAACAGGCAGAATGCACGCCTTCTTTAGCTTTCACTGGCTGAGCGCCAACAGGCAGAATGCATGCCTTCTTTCACTTTCACTGGCTGAGCGCCAACGGGCAGAATGCATGCATTCTTTAGCTTTCACTGGCTGAGCGCCAACAGGCAGAATGCATGCATTCTTTCACTTTCACTGGCTGAGCGCCAACAGGCAGAATGCATGCATTCTTTCACTTTCACTGGCTGAGCGCCAACAGGCAGAATGCATGCATTCTTTCACTTTCATTGGCTGAGCGCCAACAGGCAGAATGCATACATTCTTTCACTTTCATTTGACGATTGCACTGGCCTATTGTCGATCACATAGGTGTCACCGTTGACACGAGTGGATGGAGCACTTCCACTCCGTGCTTTCTCACAGATATAACATGCAGTACAGACCAGCTTTATAAGATAACAGACATTTAAAGAAGAATTGGTCGGAAAAATAATCCAAGTCTTCAGTTTTCGCATAATAGTTGTCATCAAACTTTGATTTTTTTTGTTTAACGGACATTGCGACAATTTTGAACGATAAGTATCCAAGATTTTCGAATTCATATGACAGGAACTGGTATGTACTTGTGTGTAACATTTTATATGATAAACATATCACACAATGTACAGTGGATTGTTTTTCTTAAGGATCCTGCAGTGCCTTTGCATAAGAATGTCACCAATTAAAACACTCGCCTGTAACACACCTGTATTACCAGTATCACCTGTATTACTGTATTACCAGGTAGAACAAATACAGATAATAATTCTATGATTGTAGGACAGAATCAGATTGTTCCTCACAGTTTTTGCACATGCATGAAAGAGTCTGGAGGTCAACAAAATAACTGGTAACAGTGGTAAAAACAGAATTATCTCCTACAGAGGATCTTTATCATGGATCCTACATTGACTTTGTTTGATAAAGGTAACGGATAACTTCAGCAGACGTGATCCTTTAATGGTCCTTGCAAAACGTGCGGTAAACATTTCTGATTATACATTCAGAAAGAATTTTTTCATGTACCAAGGGACGAGTTTGTATGCAAACATCTCTTATCAAAACATTCGGTAGAGAGGATTTGTCTTTAAAGCTGATTTTGTGACCGCTTTGCAGGATAGATATTTCTTAACATTAGACGAACTTTTTTGTGGATCTTGTGACGTGTTGATATGATAGAAAACTGTGATAGCATAACTTCTTCTTCTTCTGCATACGCAGGCTGATACTCCTGCGGACACTCCCTATATGGACAGGCAAGTATTAATCCCATCTACCCAACAAAGGGAGTGGAGTTTTGTGTGTATGACCGTTTTTTTTTATCCCGCCATTAAGGCAGCCATACTCCATCTTCGGGGAAAAGATAACATAACAATCTGTACAGATTATTTTGTGTGGATCCATTTTTCAACGTAAAAATCTGGTTATTCAATATCAACATGGTGGAGAGAAAACGCAGAGAAGAAGAAAGTTTTTTGATACCAACAAAGATCGGAAACCACTCCACCCCCATCCCCTTCCGCCCTCCTCCTCCTCTCCTTCCTCTGGGATGCTACAGGTTCTTTCAGTGTAGTACTGATTATCGCCTTCTGGAAATTCTGTGACAATCATTTCCTCTTTCCCGTCATTCTCTTGAATTTGGCACTGCCTTTTAAAAAGGTTTCGTTTCACGTTACTGTCATCCGTTAATTTTCTGTCTATTTAACTCATTCACCTGTCATCGTTTCAGAAAATAATAGTACTCCCTCCCCTTCACCCTCCAATTACAATTTAAGATATACCTGCTTTTTCTGTTGTAGTTGGAAGACTTGATAGTGGGAATGTAAACAGTGTCCACAAAGGGGCAAAGGGCATTAGCTAGGAGAGAGACACTTATGCACTTATGCGCAGACACATGCACACCCACGCACGCACACATGCATGTATACACACACATACACGCAGGCACACTTGCACACAAGCATGCACACACATGCTCACACACACGCGCTCACTCACACAATCAGACATGAGCGCACATGCCCACACACAGGCACAAATAGTACTAACAAATGGTTGCATATTTTCAATGTGGCTGTGCTGTTGTTGGGTAGGCTATATTATGGCGATCTAGTCATTTGATGTTACATTAGACACAATGTTTATAACCATGATATGCTGACAAATTTTAGTTTACGAATCTCTGTGTGTGTGATTGTGTGTGCGTGTGTGTGTGTGTGTGTGTGTGTGTGTGTGTGTGTGTGTGTGTGTGTGTGTAGGTCTGTGTGTGTGCGTGCGTGCGTGTGTGTGTGTGTGTGTGTGGATAGAAGATGAATTGTGGTGTGTAGATAAGTAAATAAGTGGTGAGTGTTGATGTTTAATTTTAAGCTTATCAATTTGATTTTATTCTCTTGTATTTTATGCTGTATTTTATGATGTGATATTGCAATGTGTCACCACAAAATAATTTTCCTTCATGGACAAAATAAACAACTTGTGAACTTGTCTGTTCTGCCACGTTCATTTACCTATACAAGTCCTCCTATGGTTTTTTTGTTTGTGAGTGGCACCATTGCATTTATCATCTTTTTCATTCATCTATTTATTTTACTTTATATCAAGGGATTTGTCTCTTTGTCCATCGGCTAGCACTTCGAGAATCATTGTTGGTGAAGTGCTAGCATATACAACCGTTTTCCATCGTATCAATTATGCAGCAACATTCAGAATTGAGGGATGATATGTGAACACAACACCAGTCAGCATCTTTGTTTCTTTTTTGTGTCATTTTTGTTCGCACAGTCTCCTAGTCTTATTCGAAAGATGGAGGTGGATTTAACGCACGTGCAGGATTTTTTTTTTGGCATGCATATACGCAGGGGATCATTCATCCAGAGGATTACGTCTCCTGGTCTTCTTTGAAAGATGGAGATGGATTTAACACATGTGCAAAATTTTTTTTTGAATGCATTTACGCAGGGGAGCATTCATCCAGGGGACTATGAGGTGACTAGGCACAGTTGTTGACTCTGAACAAAATGTCCTTCCAACCTAACTGTCTCGAGTGGGTATTGAACCCCATGCCTTTGAACAAGAGTTTAATGCCTTACCCACTCAGCCAAGCCAGCCCCAAACTGGGGATGAAAAACGAAACGGAATGGCCGGCCCCCTCAGCAAAACCTAGAGTTGTCTTTCTTTGAGATGTCGACAGATTAGCTTTCATTTATTGATTTCCTCATTTTTTTTTTTTTTTTTTTACTGGCAGTTTAGTTCAAAGGTTTTGACCCAAGACTAGACTTTTATCCATGTGGTGATAGCCTTGAAAGGCCATGTGTGGTCGGCTGGGCTTTACTAAAGGTGAAATTATGAAGGAAAAAGAGAAAAAGGAAAACGAAAAAGGGAAAAGTACTGGAAGACAGTTGCGCGGTTGCTGCAGGTACAAGTGTGGATTAATGGGAAATAACTTGTCCAAATATAAAAAAAGACAGGTTGTTTCCCTTTGAAAAGCTCTCCTTGAGGGTCATTTTTCAACTGTGTGGTGGGAAATCTGAAGTGGTGGGAGCAGTATGTGTGAACAAGTGTGCATGCATGTACATAAACCTAAACACAAAGAAACCACAAGAGAATGCGTTCTCTCTCTCTTAGATTAGATTAGATTTGCATGTTGCTATGTTGAATTGTCAGTATGAATGATATGTCTTGAAATAATGTATGCATGACAAGGACAGATTGTAAGACTAGGCTTTGGCCTAAAATCTTCATCCTTGTGTATTAAAGATCAATCAATCAATCTCTCTCTCTCTCTCTCTCTCTCACACACACAACACACACACACACACACACACACACACACACACACACAGATATCCACACTCCAATGCACAAAAATCAAGCAGGCACGCACATAAACATACAAACAATCCAAAAATTATGGCGAATTTTATATTTGTAAAACAGAAGAATGTAAATGTCCATCACATATTCTCAAAACACCCGTAATAATGTTGTATTACCAGGTAGAACAAAAATGAATAATAATTCTATGATTGTAAGACAGAATCAGATTGTTCCTCAGTTTTTGCACATGCATGAGAGTCTGGAGGTCCACAAACCAACTGGTAACAGTGGTAAAAACTGAATTATCTGCTGCGGTAAGATGTGCAGTGGAGAAATACCACAACCGATGATCCTGTCAACGAACTGATATCTACAGAACAATGACAGCATATGTAATTTTCGTAACTGCAAATTATGATCTCCCTGAGAGGCTCCTTTTTACATAGATACAACTAACTTTGCAACTATGTGAGTGTGTGTGTGTGTGTGTGTGTGTGTGTGTGTGTGTGTGTGTGTCTGTGTGTGTGTGTGTGTGTGTGCGTGTGTGTGTTTGAATGTGTGGTCACCCCTGTTTAAGAGTTTAAGTGTGCACATTTTCATGTGTCTTTCAATGTGTGCGCGTGTGTTCTAAATGAAAAGGTCTTTCAAAACCTAAGAAAAAAAATAACCCTAACAAAACACAGGGTCTCCAGTTCAAGGACAGTTCAAAGCTTGTCCAGGTAGTGGTCAAGGGTGGGGATGGCGGCTGGCAGACCTTTCCGCTGCCGCACCTGGGTCACAACGGTCCCTGCCCGTGACGCAGGGTCCAAGGGGTCGCCAGGCAGCAACTGCCAGTGGTCAAAGACACACTGGGGGAAGGCTTTGCCGCTGGTGCTGCCTCGCAGCTTCTTCTGTAAACCCTGCACACAGTCGTGGGATCATCACATTTACAGCCTGCCTGACACTGCAGGTACCGACTAAGAAGGCTGAAGACATGCTGGAGACAACTGCAGATCAAAACTCCTGACAAAAAGGAAGTTTTTTTTCAGATATCAACACATAGAAAATGTCGTTACTGAAACGATAATAATCAATAAATCTCCAACAAAATAATGCAGATTCTTCAGCTCTTAAATTACCTCTATCTTTATATACACATTTCAATTTATTCTTATTTCATTTCCTAACAAAGAATTCTTCCTCTGGAGAACCAGGTTTAGAGGATTCTAAAGATTTGTTCTAAATTTGTTTCAGTTTTCTACGGTCATTAAGGAGATGTTCAATATACTGAATTTACCTCCTAACAAACACTCCTTTTCTCTATAGGTCCAGTTCATATGGATTTCTTAAAGTTATTGTAGAGAGGTTCACTGTACTCTTCACTTCTCAGCAAAGACTCCCTGCTTCAGCAAACACAGTTTTAAAAGACTTCTATATATCATAAGAGTGAATCAGGTAAGGTTCACTACTTTGAACTTTCTTCACAAGTAAGACTGCGTTCTTCAACAGACTCAGTTTTTTTCTCAAGGATTTTCATACATTGGTAGACAGACCCAGGTTAAAAAAAAAAATTTTTCAGGGATTTCCATATGCTGTTATAGCGAGGTTTAACTGTACAACATTCCCCCCCCCCCCCCCATAAAGACTCCATTCCCTTACAAATCCATTTTCAAGGAGCTCTAGGCCATCATTGTTGCGAGTTTCCACTGTACACCTCCATTTAACTCCTAAGACAGGTAAAGCAAGGTACTACTGGAGGTGCTGACCATTCTGCTACCCAGAAAAGGCTCTGCATGATCAGCTGGGTTATAATGATAAATAAAAGCTTCAAAGTGTAAGCTGTTCTGCCTAATTTACTGCCCTCTGATTAAACAGAAGGTTAAAAAAAAATCAATGAAATGTAGATACACAACACTAACTCTACATATCAAGAAAATCCCCCAAGTGGCAAATAATATTATATAATATTGTTGGGATACTTAACATATCAAGAATAAAAACTAACTCTACATATCAAGAAAATTCCCAAAGTGGCATATAACATTAGATAATATTGTTGGGATCCCTAACATAATAAGAATAAAAACTAACTCTACATATCAAGAAAATCCCCCATGTGGCAAATAATATTATATGATATTGTTGGGATCCCTAACATATAAGAATAAGCAGCTTGTGCCTGTTCTGGAGCTTAAACTCTCACTGCTTAGTTGTCAGAGTTAAGCAGTCCAGCAAGAATGTGAAGATCTGGGGTCCTGGTCCCCCCAACGCTTGCAGTTAAGGTGCAGAAAGACACAATCTATATCATCGAGTTTCGTCTGATACACTGTAATAAACAACTGTCCACCACAAGGTCTTGCAAATATTTTGGATAGTTTGGTAATCAAACACATAACCCAAATAGTTTTGACTTTTTTTTTTGACCATTCCCTTCGACTTTTTTAGAAGTTTAAAAACTTAAATGTAGCCAAAACTCAGGAAAAAACAAAAAAAGAAAAAAAGACGAAGAAAAAGAAATGAAACTCAAAGAGAGAGCTACATACCGAAGCTTTCATTGACGGGCATGAGTGCCCTGATGACACAGAGTGGTGAGTCCGGTGAGCGCACCTCCTCCACGATCTGACCTCTGCGCGTCGCCAGCACTCCTATCACACCTCCAATCACGTCATCCGGGCACTGAAACCCAAACTTTTCTAGTTGCAAAGTGAGGCGACTGCAGGTGGAAATCTAAACAAATTTTGAAAAAGTATTTCTAAGGCTCCACCGAAAAACGTAGACAAACGAATCACAAGACAAAACACAACGCAGGTCTTCCTCAGGAAAGATACACAACACTCAGGACAACGAAAATGAATGAGCAATCACTTTTCTTCATCCAATTCGGTGCAAGATGGGTGTTGAATGCTTTTCTGTTAATGAGATGCTTAAATATGTTTGTGTAGATGTGCGGTTACTGCAGTTTGTGTGTGTGCTTACTACAGTCTGTGTGTGCAATGCATACCCACTCACACGATCAACAATGTTCCACAATATAGTCACATCACACAGAATTTGTTCATCTGAAGTAACGTTAAAATGCTCGTGTGAAAAGTCGCTTTCTCCCCTTTATCTGCCTCTGGTTCTCGCTGTTAGTTTAGGTTAGACTGTCTCAGGTGAGACTGGATTGTCCAAATCTGCCTTGTCTTGCTCTCAGTCCTGTCCTGTTACTGTATGACAACAATCTGCCACACCCCTCTTCCCCTCCCCCTGCTCCCCCCCGTTACCTCTCTTCTTCCTTTGCTCCCCATCCCTTCTACTTCTATCACTCTCTAATTTGCTGCTAACACTGTTTTCCCTCGTTATAGTTTACCAGTGTCTGTCTATCTCCTTCCCCTGTATTCTTACAGACTGAACTAACCCAAGCACAGAACACCTGTGTTCTTACAGACTGAACTAACCCAAGCACAGAACACAAGTGTGTTTTCTCTGATTACACACCTGCACTTCCACCAAGAACACAGGCTCCATCAGTCTGGGTCTGGCCGACAACATGGCGGCTCGCATGACGCGGCGTGTCATGGGGATCACCTGACCCCCTCCGCAGTGCGCCGGGTCAGAGTGCACTTTGACATCCACCAAGTTGAAGCGGACGCCTCTGAGTGGCTCGTCACACAAAGCACCCTGTAAGGAAACAAGAATTCCATCTGTATTAAACTAGTGTAGACTAGGATTAACAACACATTCTGGATTAAACTAGTGTAGACTAACATTAAAAACAAATTCTGGATTAAACTAGTGTAGACTAAGATTAAAAACAACAAACAGAAATAAACAAACTACTCTCGTATTTACCAGTGTTCTAACTTTCACTCTGCATTCAGCCACTGGTGACTGAAAAATATGACAATTCAACTGGAATGCAACAACATTCCACACAGCTCATGTTTTCTTTTGCTTATCTCTGAGGAAAAAATAAGTGATTATTGGGAACACACTTAGATTAGAAGAGGCGTCACTGCGACATAACACCACTGAAGTCAGTCTGGCTGAAGCGCAGCATCTCTGCTGTCTCACTACCTTCAGATGATGTGAAATTCTATGGTTTTTTGTAAACTGCAGAGACTGGGGCTGTGACTGATGGGGTTGAAATGAGTGGTATGTGAATAATGGCGATGAGGAAGAGGGAGAATGAGACAGCTAAACAAAAAAAAAATAGACCTTTGGCATTTTCATTTCCCACACGTTCATAGGCCTTTGTTCATGTAGTGCCAGAGTAATGGTAGAATGATTCCTGCCCCACTCTCCTGGAATGCCTGTCCCCACTGGCAGTAGTTTCATGAATCAAAAATGCATGGCACCCACCAATGGCATCCAAAGAACTCACAGACAGTCAACATGTCCGATTCTCAGTCCAGTTAACCCGTCATGAAATCTTTGTAACTTGGAACATGTTCATTAAAACAAAAAAAAATCTACGCATTGAAAAGACTCTCAGAACCATTTTTCACTGGAATAAAGTCTCCAACTGACTACTCATGGCATGGAAGTAATAATACCGAGATGATACTGATGCAGTTTGAAAAAAACAACAACAAAACTCAACAGTGAGGGTTTAATGATACTGACCGGGCACAAAAACTTAGATAAAAACAAAGAAAGAATACCCCAAAAACAAAACAAAAAACAGAAAAAAAACATGATAAAACAGACTGACCTCTGAGGATGCCCACTGGAATCCAGCCACGACAGTGTCTCGGATGTCCTGGAGGCGCTGAACGGCGAAGGTCGTGTCCACCAGCATGTTGGGGCCGCTGCCCTCAGGGCCGAAGCACCAGATCTTGTGGGCATGGTTCACATCGAAATCGAAACTGGTGCTGAGCATCTTTCCCCTCTCCTTGACGTTCTGGGTCGATGAGATGGTTCCCTGGCACATGGAATTTTGAAATAAGTATGATCTATTTTGAGAATACTGAGATGCAAGATGGTTGTACTGAACTAACATACTTCTGTTTGGCAAGTTTCTATTTCTTTCCATGTGATCTATCTTTTTCAAAATATTTTTTTTTAATGTTATCCTGTTAAAGGCAGCACACAGAACAATTCTAAAACCTAAATATCCTCAGAAAGGCTGAACTGTTGTTGTGGATATGCAAAATTTGTGAGTTTCCTATTTTTGCTTTGATAATAAATAATGCTGCCTTTGATATCACCTGACAGAAAATGATTTCAGTTAACTAGTTCAAGTGCTCTGGGTCAATTACCGTCAAAGTGTGTACTGCTGTTGATGAGAAAACAAAGGATGAGTTAAAAAAAAAGTTGGCCTGGATCTTCTTCCTCTTTTAAAACAATGTTGCATTGTTGGGAAAATATGGTTGGAATATACATATCTCACCTTCAATCATTGAATACATGCAAAGTAATCCTTCATGTAATCGGCGTGTGCTTGCGAATGCATGCAAGTGTTTTTATAAAGCATGCCCTTAAATTCCTTCCTTGCCTGTTTTTTGCACATGTATAGAAGTCATGAGAGCATGAATGCTTGTCTTTAATATGTGTGTGTGTGTGTGTGTGTGTGTGTGTGTGCGCGTGCATGCGTGTTTCTGTTAGTGCACTCGCATGTATGCATGCATTATGTTCAGTGCACTAGTAGGTATACTCCAGGTTCACTTTCTCATTTTATCAGCTAGTGTCCAGCACTCAAGGTCAGCCTACCTCATCAATGGCCTCAGGCAGACCTTCAGGCAGAGGCTGCGCCGTCATGAACAGTCGGTTATGTTTGTTGTTGGACTTGGCCAGGCACACCTGCTCCGACATGGCCGACACCGTCTCACAGTATCGCACCACTGGTTCAGATTTCTGTTACACAGGCACAGTAAAGAATGATGTTAAATGACAATGCAGTAAGGGTGAAAGGGACTGTGAGATACAAGGCAAAAGTAAATGATCTTGAAAAGGGATGGGGAGCGCAGAGCAGGGTGCTGGGAAGAATGGGAGATAACATTAGACAAAACTGACAGCTTTCAACGTTGACACAGATTAGGGACTGGATACACACACAAAACACAAGCAGTGGGCAATTTGGGGCACAGTTGGAGATGTGAAGAATGGGAAATAAAATAAAAAGAAACGAACAGGAATGTTTAGGCAGAGCAGGAGACAGGGAAGATGTGAGTAGGACAAAAAGACAAAACAGGAGAGTTAGTGATAAACAAAAACCAAAGTTTTAACGACATGCAGATGGTATATGTATACATGGGTGCAAATACTGCAGACACACACAAGAAGGGCAAAATCAACTTAGAATGACAATAACGCAACAGAAAAGCTTATACTACAAAATGAATAAAATATACATAAACTAAACCATCCCCCTCCCTCGTAACATGCGCATATAAATAAAAAAAAAATGTTCAACATTGTATGTATGTATGTACGTTGTATGTGTGTGTATGCATGCATGCATGCATGCATGCATGCATGCATACATGAATGTATGTATGTATGTATATATGTATGTATGTATGCATGTATGTAAAATTACATAAATATTTATTAGATAAAGAGACACAAGAGAGAGAGAAGGAAACAGCAGATAATTCACATCTATCTATCTATCTATCTATATCTATCTCTCTATCTATAATAGAGAGAGATAGAAAAGAGAGAGAAGTTCACAGCAGGCGATGGATAAAAGTGATGAGATCACCATCATGCTCACCTTAATGGGCACACCTGCGTGCACCGTCTCCAGGTCCTTCAGACAGATCTCCAGGTGCAGCTCCCCAGCCCCGGCCACCACGTACTCTCCCTCATCAGTCGTGCACTGAGACCCAAGACACCCACACTGTCAGTACTCTGTCTGGCATGCATTCATATTCACTCATATGCCCATTCATAGTCTGTTTTAATGAATAATCAGTAAGATGGAAGAGTTGCTACAATCATACTCTTTTTTTCAATACTACCATCACCTATCACTCTTGATCTGAAAAGTGCACTTTGCCCAAAATGACTCTTTTTTTGTTCACTCTACCTGTAGAAAAAGTGTTCTCTGTCTTATACAGGAAGAAGAAAAATTGAGGAAAAAAGCGAATGATGTACAGAAGTAGAACAGCACATACATGCTTTAAAGACCACTGTTTGAAGCATTATTCTGAATCAGTTGACAAAAAGGTGAGAACAACTGTCAACGTTATAAACCAGCTTTAAATCCCTAAATATACAACTCACTGATTCTAATTTGAAGTGGTGTAAACATACATTTGAATTCATCACTCTACAACACATGAACCTTGCATTCAACTACTGCATACTTATTCACAAAACCAAGGACAAGCGACCAGTTTTAGACACACACCTGCACCATCGGGTCTGACTTGGCCAGTCGCCTCATTCCTTCGATCAGATGGCGAAGGTCAGAGGGGTTGACCACGTCCACTGCTACACGAACCACTGGACTCACCGAAAACTTCAGGACCTGTACACATGAGAATCTGAAATAGTGAACATCAATGAAAAAAAAAGGAAGAACAAAACTTTTGCGCCATTTCCTCATAATCAAAAAAATCAGTTTTCTTTTTCAAAAGTCCTTATGATCTCAATCAATTTTCTTTTTTTAAAAGTCTGACAATTCTGCACTGGAAATTCTTACTTTAAAATTGAAATAAAAATGTTCGCACGCATGACAGCTGAAACTGCAATGGATCTCCAATTTTCATTCTGCCTCACACCAGGTTCATTTTCCCCACATTGTTGACCATCAAAATCTTCTTTTCAAAGAAACAGAAAAACAAAAAATTGTCATCCAGACATTCATCAAGTGATACACAGTTCAAATCAATTACATGGAATGCAAGAGAAGAGACGAACACATGATAAGTTAAGTCACCTTGATGTTGTGTGCACGTTCATAGGTGGAGATGGTTCCAGTCTTCACCAGGAACTTGTCCAGGCCCACCAGACCCACGATGTTGCCACATGGAGCTTCCTCCAGGGACCCTACGCTGGCTCCCATCATCAGCTTCACTCTGCCAGTCACCAACAGAACATGCTCTCATTGGCATAGTGAGGCGACTGCAGGTGGAAATCTAAACCTTCATTTTCGTTGTCCTGAGTGTTGTGTATCTTGCCTGAAGAAGATCTAAGAGGTCGAAATGTGTCGTGTTTCGTCTCGTCATTTGTTTGTCTACGTTTTTTGGTTAAGCATTGAAAATACTTTTTAATTTTTACTGTTTTGCTCTTCCTCTTCAAAATACAGTGATGTACTCATTCACACACCATTAATCCTCCACCTGTACATTGTGTGTCAAATGATTGGTAGATTCTGTGGGTTCAGCAAGGTTACAAATTAAAAAAACAAACATACCAACTTGTCTGGAGTCTTCTGTATTGTATGGCCTCTCATTGATGTCATGTTGTGTGTGTGTGTGTGTGTGTGTGAGTGTGTGTGTGTGTGTTCTAATCTACGAATATTTACAATGTACAGTTATCAAATGTACAGGTTCATTTCAAACCGAGAAGTGAAGAAATAAAGCTTCAGAGATAAGCATGGATCTCATTCAGCTAATGAATCACAGAAAGGGATACTGACAACAAAAACTCTGTTATAAGAACATAAGTTTGTGAAGATGAAAAAAAAAATTCAAATCATTCCATGCACTCTCAGTCTAAAACCTAAAGAAGTTCTGGAATATAGAATGCAACTCCCAAAAATGCAAGGGGGTTGAATGGGATGAGATTTTGCACTCAAGTTTAAGACTCATTGCTCATTGGTCAAAACACTGGCACTATCAAAATCTTCTTTTCAAAGCAACAGACAAGCAAAATCATCATCCAGACATTCATAAATGAATACACAGTTCAAATCAATTACATTGAACGCAAGACCATACAGGGGCTACATCCACAGGTGTGACTACCTCTCAAGAACTTGTCTAGATTTGGTGTTGTTGAAATTTTCTTCCATGTTTCTCATATTCCAGCATTTTCGCAAAACACAAGAATAGAATCCACTGAAGTTTTACAGGTAAACATATCTGCATCACGCTCTCTCTCTCTCTCATTCACACACACACACACACACCACACACACACACACACACACACACACACACACACACACACATCCACACACACACACACACACACTGTGAATCTAAGCCAACCAACTCTCAAAGCTTACCCCGACAGTTTTTTGTGGTACAAATCTTTGCTCTTCTCTTGGCCAGGCTTGTAATCAGGGCCCATAATCTGGACCTGCAGTCCAGAGTGGACGGTGCCGGAAAAGACCCGCCCGACGGCGTAGAAACGGCCTTTGTCTGCTGCTGGCACCATCTTGGAAATGTACATCATCACAGGCCCCTGGGGGTTGCAGCTCTTCATGGCTGTAACAATCATGGAAAGAAGAAGACCGGTGAGGTGAAATAATCACTCTTCCACAGATCAAAGTCAGAATTAGGTAGGAAGGGGGCATTGTAATCCATTCCATGAGCAACACGGAGACAGCGGACAGATATATTCAGATGCTTGCACACAAATACACAGACATCAAAGGAAAACCTCACCTGCCACAGTCACACACACACACACACACACACACACACACACACACATGCACACTCACACACACACACATTCACATTACAGAAACACACATACACACTCACAGAGGCACGCGCACACACACACACGCACGCACACACACACACACACACACACACACACAACCCCCCCATGCATCTGCCCCCTTGCCCTTCTCCCCTCCCTCCTCCCCATACACACACCAACCCTCCCATCTGCCCACACCTAAACTACCCATGGCAAACAGTTTACAGGACAAAACACAATGCAATTTGACCTCTTGGGTCTTCTTCAGGCAAAAACAAACAACACCTAGGACAGTGAAAACGAAGAAGGAGAAACCACGTATCTTCTCAGATTCGGCGCAAAATGGCTGTTGGATGTCCATATTTGGCGCAAAATTGCTGTTGGATGTCCTACAGCCATTTTGCGTCGAATATGAGAAGATAAGTGGTTTCTCGTTCTTCTTTTTGACTGTCCTAATTGTTATTTGTTTTTGACTGAAGAAGACCCAAGAGGTCAAAATGCATTGTGTTTTGTCCTGCACTCTGTTTGTCTGTATCTGTGGCGGTAACTAACCCTTTTTCTTTCTAAAGTTTGCTTCATTTTCTGCCCTCAGCCACTTCATTTTGAAACTCACCCATGGCGGCCTCATCGTCTAGCGGTCCTTCATACAGGCATGCAGTGCGGTACAGCTGGGCCTTCGCTGGGGAGGGCAGGTGCGTCACGATCATCTCCACCATGGCGTCTGCCGCCGGCAGCCAGCGCTTCATGGCCGTCCTCATGAGGTCCTTGCCTCCCTTTTCCCGCTCTTCAGCGCTCAGCTTCAGGCCCAGTTTGTCCAGCAGCTGGCATGTCGTCTCCACGTCACCCTCTTTGGAGGCTCTCAGCATCTGTGGATGATTTACGGCGCTGAGGATTGTAAAGTCTGGTGCTGTTTTCATGTGTCTGTCCATTCACTCTGTTTCTTTTCTGTTTGCTATCGTCGAGTCCTTGAATGTTTGTATGTTTGCTGGCTAGGTTTTCTTTTGTTTATTTTTTTTTAAAAACTTTTTGTTGTTGTAATTCTATTATTCCAAAAGCAAAAAAGACAGGCAGAAAGCAGGGTAAAAAAAGAAAGAAGACAATCAGGGAAGAAATGAAAACTATGCCGGAAAAGAATAGATCGAGTAACTGAACGACAAAAAAAAAAAAAAATAAAAGAAAAAGAATACAGAAATGAAACAGGAAGAAATGAATGAATTAATAATATTAAACTTATGAAACGGCTGTAACAAAATGTTTGCTCAAAGAAGTCAATGGTCAGACAATCAAGTAACATCAAAGTCTATCCTTACTGGAAGTTTTCAGTGATTCATCTTATGAAACGCCAAAGAAGAATTTCTTATAATATATCTCTCTCTCTTTTATACAGCCTGAGCAATGATATTTTATCTCTCACATTTCTCTCTCTCATACAACCTCTAGTAAAAACAAACAAATCTGGCACATATTGTCGGTCTCTATCTGCTGACACGTTTTTGCATTCAGTACCTACTAAAACGACAAAAGCGTCTCTTGTAATGAAGAACTCAAGATATCCCCGTTGTTTTCCATGGACAGACTCACCTTCATCAGAGGTTCCAGGATAAACTTGTTGAAGCCCCGCACACTGCTCTCTGACTGGGCATGGCTCCACTTTTTTGATGTCGTGTCATAGAAGTTGTCTCCCCAGAGCTTCTTCATCATCTTGTCCTCGGAGATCTTGAACTTGGAAGAGTATAGTCGGGCAAACTGACGTAAGCTGAAGGCCCATCCGTGCAGACCGGAGGCAAACACCACGTTGCCGACACATGGGTCCATCTGTTGACATGAAAACAACACAGTTCTTGAGACTGGTTCTCTTTTCTGGCAAGAAGAATGGAACACACAGACAGCCTATTCAACTCCATGGCTGCTAAACATATGAAAACAAAAATGAGAAGCCAGGGATGCAAAGGAAAGTTTGGCTTTTAATTGAAACTATGTCTGTTTCAGACTGTTTATGATCAATGATCAGTTTGCAGCCTGCCAAGAAAGCTTATCTTTCATTTCATGTACCAAGATAGTTGCTGGCTTTTGCAGAAAATCATCTTGGCTAAAGTCAGTCATGGTCTACCATCCTTTACAAACATGACCTGTGAACTACGATATCTTTTTCTAAACAAACAGGTTGATGTTTGGAACAAATTGCAAGAGACATGGCCAATACAGATGAGAACTACGCAGATATGAGATGAAAGGGAACGAAGAAAGATCAACAGGTAAACAACAGGGATTTATGACTGATCAGTGAGCAATCCACTTTTAATGAACTAAAGGGGAGTAAAGTGTAAGTCACAAGTGACGAGAAAAGACAACGGAATGTTACAGGTTGTGAAAGGAAGAAGGAAGACATGGCAACCTAAGCGGCTTGAGCTGCAAGACTTGTACCCACAGAAAATCAGGAATCAGAAGTAACTCTGCACCGTCTGCTAGGGACTGAAGATTAAAGGACTTCGACAGCCATACTAATTTGGGCAAACTGGACCGACTAACTGCTATATCTTGCAAGAATTTAATGTGGTATAATGTACAGGATTCCAAAAATAAAATTTCAAATTTCAGGTGTTTTTTTTATACATGTATTTTGGAGTTAATTTTCGATCGGCAAATTGTTGGAAAAATGCAAAGTTCAGATCAGGAGGGATGAAATATATCACTGGGCGGATATGGAGCTGGAAGGTGGGAAGTATCATCAATGGGAGCCCGTAAGGGAGTTTTCCTCAGCATTATCAGCATTACCATCATCATCATCTTACACTGTTCAGCTTTACTCACCTCCAGGCTGCCCATTGGAGAGTCGTCCTCGGCGTACACCGACACCACGGAGTTGACGCTGTTCACCACCGACTGCAGACTGAGGAACAACTCCTCCGCCGACAGCTGCTTCTCAAAGACGGCCCGGTCCACCTTGTTGATCACCAGCACCGGCTTGATTCGCTCCGCCAGTGCCTGCCGCAGCACCGTCTCCGTCTGCACGCACACCCCTGGGAAAAGACACAGAAAGCAGAGAGTTTAGTGAAGTTATCAGGAGTTGGTCATTTCATCCGGGAGAGGGGGGGGGGGGGGGGGGGAGGTTAAGCTTAGAGGTTAACATCCCCATGGCCTTCTGACGTATGGGCAGTAAACTGTCAGAGATTCACTGTGTCTAGGGCCCAATATGATGGAAGGCAGGGCAGAGTCTATCCCTCTCCTTCCACTGCCTTAACCTCCCCGGAACTGAATCAGGTACCCATTTACTGCTGGGTGGACAGAGAGGGTTTTCAAGTTAGAAATCCTGCCCTTTGAGTGATTCGAACTCTTGACCATAAGCTCTGATAGAAAATGCTTTAACCATTTCACCACGGACCCTTCTTTTTGCCCTTAAAGAGGCTGAGGCAGGGTTTCCCATTTCTTCTCAGATCTCTCTCCAGTGGCTAAGAAGCTGTTGGGAGAGGACAGACTTGGGCATGACCCATTCTTGTTACTTAGCAGATTAACTAAATCCCCAAAAAAGATTTCTGAGAGAAGGGGTAGGGCATGGGTTACCAAATGGTGAATACTCACTAAATAGTTCTTGGCAGCATGTTCTTTAAATGCTGTCTATGATTTCCATCTCTCATTTATGTATGAATATCAATATACACATCGGGCTAAGTGACTTCTCGAAATCTGTGAATTCCCTTTCGATTGGCTGAAGATCAGATGGAATGCGCCTGTTGATTTGTGACAAAAGTTTACACAGAGAGAGAGAGAGAGAGAGAGAGAGAGAGAGAGAGAGAGAGAGAGAGAGAAAAAGACAGAGAGACAGAGAGAGAAAGAGACAGAGAGAGAGAGAGAGAGAGAGAGAAAGAGAGATAGAGAGAGGGGGGAGGAGGGAGAGAGGGAGAGAGGGGAGGGAGAGAGAGTTAAAAGAGAGAGAGAGAGAGAGAGAGAGAGAGAGAGAGAGAGAGAGAGAGAGAGAGAAAGACAGAGATACAGACAGACAGACAGACAGACAGAGAAACAACACAACGCTGACTCACCACTGATGGCGTCCACCACGACCATGGCACCATCGGAGACTCGCAGGGCTGCAGTGACCTCTGGGGAGAAATCTACATGGCCTGGGCTGTCCACCAGGTTGACCATGAATTCTGTCCCCTTGATCCCTTCGTCCTTGAGCAAGGAAACCACCTCTCTCTCCATGTCAAAGCACATGGAAACCACCCTTTTGGGGAAAAAAAAAAGAAATACAATAACAACATACAGGAAGACATTGAAAACAAACATACAGTAAGAAGCAAGTATAGTTGATATTATAAAGTGATTTCTAAAATCATAAACAAAAGTTACAAAAACAAATAAACAAAAAAAAAACACCCACAAATAAACAACAACAACAATAACAAAATAAAAAAGAAAAAGCATACATCATGAGTATTAAGTATGGCTAAATATCTCTGATTCTTTAAAATGGTGTTCTCATGTTATCAGTAAAGAAACAGACTATTTGATCACCAAATGGAACAAATAACTGACAATACTTTCAGCACTCATTCAGTTTCATATGGTAGTCTGTTGACCAAACATGAGCTTGATAATAACCTTTCTAACAAAATCAGCCATGGTATAAGCCCAGACGATGATGACCATATGATGATGATGATCATGATGATGATTATGATGGCATCTTTCACATTCTATTCTAGTTGAAAAATGGTAAATATACTCTTACCTTCCAGTAGCATATTATTGTTTCATATATGATGGTGCTTATGATAGAGCATTCATGAATCTCTCTCTTTCTCTCTCTCACATATTCAACACACACACACACACAACACACACACACACACACACACACACACACATTCTTGCACATGTAGATGCACATGTATGCACACACACATAACATACACAAGACACAAGATTTTGTCACACACACACATACACACACATTCATATTCACATACAAACGCACACATTCACACACACTCACATACACACACACACATGGCCACTCACAGAGGCACACACACACATACACATACAGACGCACACACACACACACACATACAGAGCTACTCACGTTGATTTAATGGTGATGCCCTTCTCCTGCTCGTCCTTGCGGGTGTCTGTTGCTCGCTTGTCTCCTGCTTGGTTGGAGTTAAGCATGCCGGCCTTCGCCAGCAGCGAGTCCGTCAATGTGGTCTTCCCATGATCCACATGGGCAATCACGGCCATGTTGCGGATGTTCTGCGGCCGTTGCATCACTTCCTGCATCTTTTCCAGGCTGAAGTTCACCTGAAATGTGAAAGAATCACAATCACTTCTGGTCCAACAACAGCTTGCAGTCTAGATGAACTGATTTGTGAAACCACTTTTCAGTCCATATGGCCAGAGTCTGAACCTTGACACAGACCTTACATCCATTCCAGCTATAATATGTGACCTGAGAAATACCAAATGAGTAATATTTGAGAATGTGTATGTAATGTGGGAGATAAAATGTATATGTGGGAGAGGGAGATAAAATTTATGATCTGAGAAATAAGAATTCGATGTGTGTGTAATCTTGGAGATCAATCATTCAGGAGATAAATGTGTAGCCTTTCAGAATTCATCACCGTCAGTCAGAACCCACACAACTCTTGTATATCCCCTGGATGCAAAGAAAACACAAAGAGTCCACAGTAAAGTATCTCTTGCATACACATATATACTAATGTTGTGATTCAATAAACAAAGCACTGCAATTTATGTAACACACCTTCAGAAGGTCTGCATGGAAAAGATCAGAAACTTACAGTGACATGAAGTCTGCATTCGTCAACACAAAAATCCAAAAGCTAAATTTCACTAGCACCCACTAATCCCCATCACATCCCACCAGCCACCTCCTTGCCTTCCCCCATTGCTTCAAAGAAAAGAAAATGTGCACACTTTCCCATATACACTTATAAGCTAGTTGCAGAATTCTTGTATTGGGTGACAATCTTACAGTAAAGTAGCAGAATCTGCAGAAAGCGTTTGACCACTCCTGGCAGATGAAGGCATATTGGGGTTTGGGACTCAACTGCGTCTTTTGGCAGAAATATATTCTGTTCTCTGATGGTGTGCTGGGAAAAAGACATTTTGGTGGTGCTAAGTGTAACTCTGTGGAACAGCCAGTGAACTGCCGATCGCGGCCTCTGTGCTGTCATTGAGGCTGGAACTTGAACTTGCTCTCCTTTATGCTCACCATGTCATTACTGATCTTCGTGTTCGTCTGTCGAGTTGACGAGGACTGCTTCAGTCATCTCGGGGTTGAGATGATTTGTGGATATGCAGGTGGCTGATCAAGCTGATGCGTGCACAACTTGGACAGGCAATGTGGGAGACCTCTTCCTGATTGCTGGTGCGGTCTTTCCTTGTCTGTCTCTTTTGTTGCACTGCAGCTGTCCTTTCTTCACATAAACTGGTGCCTTTGTGAATAAAGAAGTGCCATTTGGCTCGATCTATAGCAGTTTGTTCCCATGTATCAGGGTTGATGTTAAATGCTTCCAAGGATGCATTTTTCTTTTTTATCTTATGCAGTATGCTGAGCCCAGTGACCCATCTTCTTTGTGGTACAGACCCCCCCGCCCCCCCCCCCCCCCTCCCCCAGTCAAACCTGCTGAGCATGTCCATCACAATGGAAGTCCTGTGGTGACAGTTTGAGAGAAATTGCGCTGCTGTCCTGAAACCAACTCCAGCCTCCCTATCTATCTTTGAATGGCCGGTGGTCCCACACTGTGATTGCATACTGCAGGTGGCAGATTACCAAGGCTGTATATATGCTTCCCCTCCTGTTCTTCACACTCCCACTCATTCCCCATCCCACCCCACCTCCACCCGAAGCTTAAATGCTGCATACAATGCAGCAAAATAGGTGTGCAGCACACATGATGAGAATTTTAGCAATGAGATCTAGTCACAGAATGTACAAATGCCAAAACATTAAGATTGCATGCAATTGTCCATCGGCTGGTATAGAACACACTGAGAGTTCTGAACAGAGAGAGAGAGAGAGAGAGAGAGAGAGAGAGAGAGAGAGTAATGTGGAGAAAAACTGGAGGCTGGAGGGTCAAAACTGCAAAAAAAAAAGTTGTAGCATGTATATAGCTGTACTCACCATTTTGTTGGTCTTACAAAGGCAAACTGCTCTTGTCTGCTTGAGTTTCTGTGGCGCTACCTCTGGGAGTTCTGTCTGTAGTTCAGTTATCAGGCGGCGCTGTTAGCGCGGTTGGAAGTCGATCACATCTTCGTTATGAGGAATATGGCTTGAGCCCCCCACTTTTATACGGTGAGGTTGTTGCTCCTGATGGTGCAACGCACAATGTTCAATAATCTAGGCCATGCCAACTTCGCAGTACTATATTTTGGGGGAATGATGTCATGGCTAAAGCGGATATCAATTTGTTTTTTTTTTAGATTAGACCCTTGCCTCGTTATTATTGACAGCTTTATCTTCGCTCTCAGAGCTGTCGCACGACAGCGATCGCGGGTTGGGATTCCTCACAATCGCTAAATCTAAATCGTTCAAGTGATTTGTCACAGTCATCCCTCTGCTGCCTCCTCCCTCCAAAAAGCCAATTTCCATTTGGAAATGAAGGCGCATGGGTTCTGTTAGTCAGCATAAAGACCCCTTTCAACTCTTCAAATAGGAAACAAGAAATGTGAACTTGTCAACTTGTAAACAACTTTCACAGCGCCTCCAAAAGATGGTTAGTACTGCAGTTTTTCGATGAAAATAAATAGCTAGATAAATGGAGGAAATAGGGAAAGAGGGCAGGGTACGAGGTGGTGGGGTTGAGGGGGCTTTTATGTAAAGTGTTATTAGAAACAAACCAGGTCTACTGG
>CM065724.1:8996572-9004072 GCA_033310375.1 Conus canariensis | reverse complement strand
GAAAGAAGCACAGAAACAGGTATGGACAGAAAAAGAAAGAAGAGTTCAAAGAAGAGAAAGAAGCACAGAAACAGGTATGGACAGAAAAAAAAAAAAAGAAATGGGATGATGAAAAAAAAAAAAAGGTTTTGATAGAATAAACGATTGTTTAATAAGTCCCAACGTCATTCAGTCATTAACGTAAGTTATCAACTAGGGAAGCACGCCAAGACACAGTTGTCATTTCAAATAAGACAATGAGTGAATGACCTTGTCGGTCTTTCTGTCGCTCAACATATATATATATATATATATATATATATATATATATATTATATATAATATATGAGAATGGTACTGAGGATCAGCGCAATCTTAAAAACGGGGCTCAACCACAGTGGGAGCGACATTTGTTATATTAAAAGCAAGTTAAAATCAAGCTTCTAAAAACATCTACAAATTTGTTTCACGCTGTGCGGTCGTCAGGATGTGATGAGCTTGTGTTGCTAGTGCCACGTATATATATAGCGCTAGCTGGTTTGCTGTTGTTTTTTTTCCCGTGCTACATGTGTTTCTCAGGTGTTGGTTTTTTTCGCTGATAGGAACTTCCATCTGTGTCTGCAATTGTTAACCATTTCTGTTCTAACATTTAGAGTTGCCAACTGTGGTTTACATAGTATAATGTATTTCTCTGTTAGGCATAGATTGCATTTTTTTGAAATGTTGTTGTATGATGCTGCTCTTTTTAAAATTTTCCAAGATATGTTGTAGTCTATGTTTTTTTCTTTAAGTTTCCAAATGTATTTACTCAATTCTGTTTGGTTTTTGTATCTTTCTTTGTTGAATGATTGTTTATGGTTTGCATATCTAGTTTTGAATTGGTTTTCCGTGATACCTACATATGTTTCTTTTGCGTTCTCTGATGTTACAGTGGCTTGGTACACAATGTTGTTATAAAGGCATTTGTTGCTTAGGGGGCACTGTTCTTTTTTGGTACAGTTACAAGATTTCCTTTCGTTACCCTCCTTTTTTTCTGTGCTGCTTTTCATTTTGTTTGCTGAATCGATGGCATTTTTAAGGTTCGGCATACATGAATATGATAATTTGATGTTGTTTTTGTTGAATATCTTAAATAATTTATGGTCTTTTGAGAAAGATGATGTCAAGATTTTAAAGAATTCTTTCCCTACATTTGTTTTAACTCTTGCATCATATGGGGGATTGTACCATATGATATTCCTTTTCCTGTTCTTTCTGCATCTTTTTGTATCATTGTCTGGATCGTATCTTAGTTTGTAATTGTAGCCACTTGTATGTAACGCCTCTTGGTATTCAGCTGTAGCGTTGTTGAATACTGTTTCGTTACATGACAAATTGGATAGTCTTTTATTTATGCTTTTGGGTATTGTTTTCAGTATGGAGGGTGGGTGATTGCTTTTGATGTTTACATAAACAGGCGTGTCATTTGGTTTCTTGTATGGTTTAGAAAAGGAAATTAAACAAATTCAAAATGACACCAAAATATTTGTGAAGGCGGATAAAACCAATAACTTTTACAAAATAGAACCTGAAGAGTACTCAAAACTCCTTGATAAAAATATCCAGAAAAATTACAGAAAGGCTGACAAGGCTACATATGATCACATCAGAAAGAAAGAAAAGGAACTTGTGCACCAAATGGACCTAAGTGACAGAGTAGAGACCACAGCAGCTAGAGAAGCCTTTATTACACTTAAAGACCACAAACCCAATTTCTTGAACAACCCAACATGTAGACTGATAAACCCTTCCAAATCTGAACTAGGGAAAATTAGTAAAAAAATCTTAGAGAAAACCATAAAAAACATAAAAGAAAACACTGAACTCAATCTCTGGAAAAACACATATGAAGTAATACAATGGTTCAAAAACATCAATAAACAAGAAAATACAGTTTTTATAACATTTGACATAGTAGATTTCTACCCATCTATAGATGAAAAGCTACTAACTAAAGCTATAAAATTTGCCAACAAGTACACAGAAATATCAGGGTCAGAAATGGAAATCATTTTCCACACAAAGAAAACTTTACTGCACAATAAAAATGAAACCTGGATTAAGAACACAAGCAGGAATTCAACTTTCGATGTCACAATGGGATCATACGATGGTGCCGAGACTTGCGAGCTTGTCGGACTATTCATGTTATCCAATATTCAAAAAAACTTGGAAAACAAACTGGACTGTACAGGGATGACGGCCTTGCCGCTCTGAATGACAACCCTAGAAATATTGAAAATAAGAAAAAAGAATTGTGTAAAATTTTCCACAACCAAAACTTAAAAATCACAATAGAAGCAAACAAAAAGATAGTGAACTATTTAGACATAACGTTAGACCTCAACCAACACACATATAAACCATACAAGAAACCAAATGACACGCCTGTTTATGTAAACATCAAAAGCAATCACCCACCCTCCATACTGAAAACAATACCCAAAAGCATAAATAAAAGACTATCCAATTTGTCATGTAACGAAACAGTATTCAACAACGCTACAGCTGAATACCAAGAGGCGTTACATACAAGTGGCTACAATTACAAACTAAGATACGATCCAGACAATGATACAAAAAGATGCAGAAAGAACAGGAAAAGGAATATCATATGGTACAATCCCCCATATGATGCAAGAGTTAAAACAAATGTAGGGAAAGAATTCTTTAAAATCTTGACATCATCTTTCCCAAAAGACCATAAATTATTTAAGATATTCAACAAAAACAACATCAAATTATCATATTCATGTATGCCGAACCTTAAAAATGCCATCGATTCAGCAAACAAAATGAAAAGCAGCACAGAAAAAAAGGAGGGTAACGAAAGGAAATCTTGTAACTGTACCAAAAAAGAACAGTGCCCCCTAAGCAACAAATGCCTTTATAACAACATTGTGTACCAAGCCACTGTAACATCAGAGAACGCAAAAGAAACATATGTAGGTATCACGGAAAACCAATTCAAAACTAGATATGCAAACCATAAACAATCATTCAACAAAGAAAGATACAAAAACCAAACAGAATTGAGTAAATACATTTGGAAACTTAAAGAAAAAAACATAGACTACAACATATCTTGGAAAATTTTAAAAAGAGCAGCATCATACAACAACATTTCAAAAAAATGCAATCTATGCCTAACAGAGAAATACATTATACTATGTAAACCACAGTTGGCAACTCTAAATGTTAGAACAGAAATGGTTAACAATTGCAGACACAGATGGAAGTTCCTATCAGCGAAAAAAACCAACACCTGAGAAACACATGTAGCACGGGAAAAAAAACAACAGCAAACCAGCTAGCGCTATATATATACGTGGCACTAGCAACACAAGCTCATCACATCCTGACGACCGCACAGCGTGAAACAAATTTGTAGATGTTTTTAGAAGCTTGATTTTAACTTGCTTTTAACATAACAATATATAATATATATATATATATATATATATATATATATATATATATATATATGTATGTATTTATTTATTTATTTCATCCTTTCAGTCAGTCTGTCAGTCGTTCCTTCATTTATTCATTCACTTATTCATTCAGACAGCCAGTCATCCAACCGATGTACCTGTCATTCGTTCATCCATCCATTCATTTGCTATTTATTTCATCATTCATTCATATATCCATTCAGTCACTATAGCTATCCTCTGTTCATTCTTTCATTAGTTCGTTCTTCCATTCGGCAAATGTAACTGTCATTCATTTGTTAATTCATTCATCCAGTCAGTCATTCGTGCATCTTTTCTGTGTACCTGTTATTTATTCGTTCACTTCTTCGTTCAGTCAGTCGGGGCACCTTTAATTCATTCATTCATTCACGCATTCAGTCATTCAGTCATAAACTGTTCCCTGCTCTTGTTTTTCTTCTTGTTATTTGCTCCTCAGCAAGAATTCCTAGGTTCTGCATTAGTGAGATTTTGCATTGTGCGTCTGTTTTTTTTTTGTTTGTTTTTTTTTGTTTTTTTTTTCTTAACCCCACCATCGAGATAACCACATTCCATCTTAGGGAGTGATGTCTACAAATGACATCATTGTGCATTCTCTCTGTCTGTCGGTCTGTCTGTCTGTCTCTATTGGACGTGGGTGTGGTGGGTAGGAGACGGGGGTGGAGAGGAAGGGGGGGGGGGGAGGGGGCTGTGATTTGAACACAGGACCCGGGGATCAAGACAACAAGACTTTATTCATTAGGCTACCCAGTCATCCCTCACCTCCATCCCCCCTCCCCACCCTTCCCCAGACCTCTCTCCCATACCTTCCCGCTCCTTACTTCAATTCGGCGGGGTGGGATAGGGTGGACGATGGGGACTGGCTGGCCTAGAGTGTAGGACGTCAGAGTCTTAATCTATGGTCCTGGGTTGGATTCCCTCTCTAGGCAGTCAGATTGGAAGCGACTGTCTCTTCAACGTTCACTTCTGCTGTGTGGACTGCAGTCCGGACTGAGTCCTTCCGATAGGGCTTGAAATCAGATTCCGTGCATGAATGTATGCATTAAAAGAAACAAACAAAACAAACAAACAAAAATCCCATGTTGTTTATGTCCTTTTTCTGCCTTTTCGCTGAAATGTAGATCAGCTCGTGCGGAGGGAATGACAGACAGACAGACGGACAGACAGACAGACACACACAGAGACAGACAAACACACAGACAAAGACACGGACACGGACACTGACAGACAGATCGACAGACACATAGACAGACACAGACACACACACACACACACACACACACACACACACACACACACACAACACACACACTCTTACACACACACACACACACACACACACACACACACACACACACACACACGCACGCACACACACGCACAGAGTTCACTCCCTTCACCATCCCATCGTGGTCCCCCACAGTCAACCAGAACGAGGTGAAGAACCTGATGAAACGCTACGCCGCCTACGACAGCTCCCCCAACGGCGAGGAGGGGATCACTCTGGCCGACTGCCTGACCATGACGGAATTCACCGGCAACAAGTTCGCCGCCAGCGTCATCGAGGCCAACCTGGAGGAGGAGACCCAGCGCATCCACCCTGACGGCTTCCTGAGGGTCCTGTCCTTGCTCAGCTCCAAGACGCCCGTGGAGGTGAAGAAGAACTGTGAGTGATCTCCCGTGGGAGGGCGATTGGGTGGGGGTGGGGGGTGGGGGAGTCGAGAGAGAGACAGGGGTGGGGTGGGGAAGGGGGGTAGGGTGTCGGAGAGCGGGTGGGTGTGAAGGTGGGGAAGGGGAGGGTGATTTGGGGGTAAGGGATGGAAGGTGTATTGAGGTGAGATGGAGGTTTGGAGGCGGGGTGGGGTGTGGGGTGGGGGGAGTAGTACGTGTGCATGTGTGTGTCTGTGTGTGACTTGATGAATGGTTATGTGCGTGTGACAAATGCATACGTTGTGTGGTGGTGTGTGTGTGTGTGTGTGTGTGTGTGTGTGTGTGTGTGTGTGTGTGTGTGCGTGCGTGCGCGCGTGTGTGCGTGCGTATATGTGGGTACGTGCGCGCGCACGCGCCTGCACGTGTGTGTATGTGCGGTGTCTGTGTGTGTGTATGTGTGTGTGCGCGCGAGCGCGCGTGCATGCAATATTGAAGTATAAAATTGGTGGGGTACAAATGCAGATGAAAGGGTTCTCTGTGGAGATGCACCTTAAAGAAAGAGGGGCTAGGTGGTGGAGAGGAAGGGAATGCTTGGTGAGATACATGAAGAAACAAAGAGGTGGAAAAGGGAGCGTCTGCACATGGGACACTGGTAGAGGCTAAGGACGAAAATAATAAATAAGAGTCTCTCACACACATCATAGTTCTCTCTGTCTCTGTCTCTCTCCCCCCATCTCCCTCTCTCTCTCTCTCTCTCTCTCTCTCTCTCTCTCTCTCTCTCTCTCTCTCTCTCTCTCTCTCTCATGCAGACCTGTTCCAGCTGGTGGACGTGTACGACACGGGCGTGCTGACCCATGACGAGATGTTCCGGGTGTACAAGCTGCTGCTGGGGGGCGCCATCAGTGACGACCACATCCTGGACCTCACCAACAGGGCCCTGCAGCACTACGACCTCAACAAGCCAGGGGAGATCAGCCAGGACGAGTTCTTCCGGGTACTGACTCAGAGGGGTGGGGGGAGAAAGGGGATGGGGGAGGACAGGGCAGGGATATGGGGAAATTTTTTTTGGTGATGGTTGCAGTGTTAGGTGTGTGTGTGTGTGTGAGTGCTCATGTTGTCTGTGGTGATGAAGAATAGCACAACGACATCCACAACAAATCGGGAAGATCAGCCGGGACGAGTTTCTTCGGGTACTGACACAGACGGGGGAAGGGGGGTGGGGGGTGGGGAGGAGGGATGGGGAGAGGGAGGGAAAGGGGGAGGGGAGGGGGCAGGTTTATAGGAAACTTGTTGGTGATGGTTGTGGTGTTAGGTGTGTGTGAGTGCTTGTGTTGTTTGAGGTGATGATGAATTGCACGACGACAACCCCCTCAAGTCGGGAAGATTAGCCAGGACGAGTTTTTCCGGGTACTGACTCAGAAGGGGGGAGGGGGGTGCAGGGGGGGGGGGGGGGGGGGGGGGGGGGGGGAGAGGGGATGGGGGAGAGGAGTGCAGGGATATGGTAAATTTGGGTGATGGTTGTGGTGTTGGGTGTGTGAGTGCTTGTGTTGTTTGTGGTGATGATGAATAGCACGACGACAACGCCAAGTTCGGAAAGATTAGCTAGGACGAGTTCTTTCGAGTACTGACTCAGAGAAGTGGGGGGAGAGGAGGGATGGGGGAAAGCTGGGACCGGATGGGGGAGGTGAGGGCAGGGATATGGGGAAAATTTTTGGCGATGGTTGTAGTGTTAGGTATGTGTGGGTGCTGATGTTGTTTGTGATGATGATGAACAGCACGACGACATCCTCAGCAAGTTCGGGAAGATTAGCTAGGGCAAGTTTTTGTTCGGGTACTGAGTCAGAGGGGTGACGGGAGAAGGAGGGATGGGGGAGAGGGAGCGGAGGGCAGTGATAAGGGAAACGTTAAGTGATTGTTGTGGTGCTAGGTGTGTGTGGGTGCTGATGTTGTCTGTGGTGATGATGAAGAGCACGATGACATCCCCAACAAGCTCGGGAAGATCAGCCATGATGAGGTCTGTCCTGTTCTGCAGGGTGGAGGATGGTCAGGGTGGGTGGGAGTGGGCTGTAGACGGGGGTTAGGGTGGTGGTGGAGATGGTTATGATTGTGGTAATCGAAGTGGTGGTGGTGGTGGTGGTTTTGATCAAATGAACTATGATTTAATGAGTCCGACAGTCAGTCAGTTAGTCAGTAAGTAATAGACGTGTTATGGGGAAAAAAATCAGGGGTAAGAGAACACCTGTCTTTCCACTGCAAAGAGAATTACCTTTTCTCAGTTTATGGGTCAAGCAATTAGATCTATAGAGTCAAATATTTGATTTGAAGTGCACGTCTGGATAACTAACCGAACATCAACTGT
>CM065724.1:8979072-8981572 GCA_033310375.1 Conus canariensis | reverse complement strand
TGTCTGTCTGTCTGTCGGTCTGTCTGTCTCCGGTCGGGAATAGGGGACCAAGTCTTTGACGAGCAGGGAAAACATTGTGACAAAGCTCCTCTCCGTCTGCCCAGAAGATGTCCCAAAGGTGGATTCAAGAGAGAGAGAGAGAGAGACAGAGAGAGGGAGAAAGAGAGAAAGAGAGAGAGAGAGAGAGAGAGAGAGAGAAAGAAAGAAAGAGAGAGAGGACGTAGGGGGGGGGGAGGGAATATGTGTGAGAGGATCTGGGGAGGGGAGAGGCAAGAAACGTGAAAGACAGGGGCTACGGAGAGAGAAGTGAAAGTATATACGGCGTTTGCGGCATAAGTTTGCGTGTAACGAAGCGACCATTGCATGTAACAGAATTTTGGTGGTATTGGGATGGGGGGTAAGGGGAAGATCTTGATATCTGTGCTTCTAAAATGTCGCTCTCTTATACTGTATTCCTTTCTTCACTTTTTGTTTCTTTGGTATGGTTTAGAATTGATTTTTGTTTCTCTAGTTCCCCTTAAATCAATCTAATTAATTAAGTGATTGAAACAAAGGCAAATTTGTTCACTCAAACAACGGAACCCTGTTACAAAGATAAAGTCACACTTGAACAAAAACCACATACTTCTCTTCCAAACAAGGTATTCCAGCAGGGATGAGTTACTGATTCCTGCGACCAGTAAGACCGAACCATTGTAGTGCGAGCGAAGAAGCATCGACCAAACACATCGCGATACAAAGGCAACTCTACAGTATTGATCCCAAAACTCATCTTTCCAAAATTCAAGCTTGATAATAAAGGAAATACCACACACCATTTTGAAGGCTATTTCATAAAATGTCGAAGAGCGTCGCTGACACGTTCTGAAGAGGTGACAGCAAGGATTCTTGTCATACAATTTACTTTATCCTCGGGGAAAATAATGTCAACCGATTTCAAATTTTACCAGAAAAAAAAAAAAAATCTATGATCAGGGGCTCACACTTAACCTATACTTTTAACAATTAAAAGGCTGCATGGTCCTAATCCTCTCCTAGGTTCAACACATAGGAATTATTGGCCAGTGCCTGCTACATATGGCGTGTCTTTTCTTTTTTTTAGGTCTTCTACCCCTCCCCCTCCCCCCCTTCCCCGCTCTCTCGTTTCTCTGGATTCTTTGCGCTTTAGTCGGCTGCCTTCTATCATTTATACAGTAAGATTTCCATCTATTCGAGTTGCATCCACAATTGATGCTATGCTGTAAACAGATGAAGCTAGAGTGATGGTAGATTCATTCCTTGATTTGTTTTGTTTATAATGTGAACAGAGGAAGATCCAGGTGGATGTCCCCGAGGGTATGTTGTTCGGGGGCTGTACCAGTACAAATAGCACTCCTGCCTTCAGGAAGTTCTACGCGAATTCAGGATGCTGACGTATACGTTACTCATACTGAACTGCGGAATCAAAAGCCTGCCTACACAAGCTTTATCCAGTAACATTCATCTCTCTCGTGTGCTGGCGGCAGAACTGGAAGCTCAAACAAAACGAAACAAAACAAAATCACCGTTCGATGCCTCCCAGGGGATCCCGAAGCACGCAGAACGGTTCTGGGATTGACATACTTCCCTGGCCACTCTGTCCTCCCCATACCCCTATCTAAACACCCCACATCAACCTCGCCGGAAATTCTGGCCGCTGCTGCTCCATCACAACCAGTACAGGACCATCCTGTAGCCAGCCCGTAGTCATCACCCCCCCCCCCCCCCCCCCCCGCCCTTACCAATGGCTTGGAGAGTTTGTAACCAGAATGATCCCCCTCAACGCAATTACCTCCCGCCTCTCTTCTAGTCACCGGGACAGCGCAAACTTGTTTGCGTATCGCCAAGACGGTGGGCCAAGTTGTCACAAGCAAGGGATGGCTGGACCCCCGCGAACTGAATGCGACCGGAAGGGGAGACGACATCCGGTAATCAGGACAACCCGCCCGCCATTAGTGAAAGTGGAGCGGCGCTCCCTGTTTGAACTGGATCGATCTTACGGGCCGATGGCTTTGGTGGGGAGGAAGACGGCCCGGTATTGTCTTAACGGGGAGGAGGGGGTGGGAGGTGGGGGGGATGCAGGAGGCTTCTCTTACCTGAGTCATTTGCATAAGTGATGGAGGCGAGAGCCAGGCGACGCTTGCGGTTGTGCCAGCTCCCTGCTACGTGCTCACAATGTGTCTTGGGCCATCTTGGAGCGTCGGATCAGGAGACAGGGGTTGCGTGCTCTTGTTTTGCCGTGCTCCGACAGCTGGTGTCGTCTGTGTGGAGTTTGACTCTTGAACAGAACGGGAGGCGTTCAGATTTGATGATGGATAAACGAATAGCAGAAAAATAAAGGAAAGAAAGAAAAAGAAACGAAACACACACCCAGACACACAGACACACGCATGCACGCAAGCACGCACGCGCACACACACACAAAACACACACACACACACACACACACACACACACACACACACACACACACACACACACA
>CM065724.1:8969072-8974072 GCA_033310375.1 Conus canariensis | reverse complement strand
ATGGCGAAAAAGGGGTGGAGAGTGGGGGTGGGGGGGGGAGGGGGTTACACAAACTTATGTTTCGTTCAGGTGTTAAGTGCCATAATCAAATCATTTTCTCTTTGAAATCTGTCTCCGGCGGGGTGAGAACGGACACGTGCCCCCGAACTGAACCTCCACCCATCCCCATGCCCCCATCTTCCCCCTCCCCGGGAAAGTAAATCAGACCGACCTTTCCCTTAGTTCAAGAATGATTCCCCTCCTTTGAAAAACAAAACAAACAAGATGGAAAGCATATAAACGCACTCCCAGTAAGTAGTAGTACAATATATATATATATATATATATATATATATATATATATAAATCAGTCACTATAGAACTTTCTCCCCTTTTGGTGGTAGAAATTTTGTATGTAAGAGAAAAAAAAAGAAAGCTGCTCTCCTCGGTAGGGAAATGAACGCGGGTCTCCTGCGTGGCAAGCGGGGACACTATCCACTATACTACCGAGGAGCTTACAAAACGTGGTTACACTTAAGTTAATAAACCGTTATTGCTTAAACTGTACATCACAAAATTATCATTTATAACCGTTAGTAACGGCTATTCTGCTAAAATAAAACATCGGGCGTCATCCGTGACCCATAATGAACATATATAAAAATTTTCAGACAGATCGGTCCAGCAGTTTTGTCTGGAGCGAGTGGAACACATTTTGACCACGGACGGACAGACAGACAGACAGACAGACAGACAGACAGACAACACACACACACACACACACACACACACACACACACACACACCACATATATAGAGACAGCATTTCTTCGTTCCCACTGTAAAGTGCTCCCTGTTCTATAAGAACTGGGAGTACAAAAAATCTCAAATTGTCGCAGACAAGATGACACAACGATCAAAGCACATGGGCACCTGAAATTGATGGGTTGGGAAGGTGGTGGTGGTGGCGGCGGTGGTGATGGTGGTGGATTCTGCATCTGGCTCCATCCTGTTCTAAAACCACTTCCACGGGGAGTCATTTTGGGGGCATGGTCCAGAAACACCTCAAGGTGTGCCCATTTCCAGTCGCACACCCGGGGTCTTCGGGGGGACTTTGGACATGTGTCTGTATTCAGGAAGAGAAAAAGTTGAAGCCACACAACACCCATACAATATTTCGATTTATTATTATCAAACCTTTCTTTCAAGCACCAACACTGGCCAACTGACAAACAAAACAGCATAGAATTCTGTGTGATTGTGAAACTGAAAAGAGTTCACTGAAAAAAAGAGTTCACTGGGGAAAAAAAAGAGTTTACTGGAAAACGAGTTCACTGGAAAAAGTTCACTGAGGGATGGGGGATGGAGGGGAAACTGTAGGAAGGCATGGAGAAACGGAGGGGATGGGAGGGAGGGGTTAGGGTGTGAAGGGTGGAAAGCAAAGAGTGAGAAGTGGAGGGATGGTGGTGAAAATGAGCTGGGGGAGGGGGTGAGACAATAAAATCAACAACAATCATAATAACAATACTAACAATAATTACTATTAGTACCACCACCTCTACCAACAATATCGGGTAGAAAAGAAATTGAAAGAGGAGGGTGAGATGGGAAATGGGGGGGGGGGGAGGGGGATGTGACTGTATTCACTTCATGAGGTGTTCTGGACAATCCCCCCCCCCCCCCCCCTCCACCCGTCACCCCTCGCCCCAAATCTGGGAAGAGGTTTTGGTTGAGAGAGCGAGGGCGGGACGTGGGTGCAGGGTGGGTGGATGGGTGGGTGGGTGGGTGGGGGTGGTTGGAGGGAGGAGTAGTTCTGGTTCCGAGCCAAAAAATCCCCAACCACCCGTTCCCCCTCCCCCTAACCCTCAAGTTCAGATGACTGACACTTTTTCTCATTCCGGGACACGTTGAGAATTTTGAAAAAGGGGGGGGGGAGGGGGAGTAATTTAGGAACAAAGCGGAAGATCGGACAAGATTACCCCCCCCCCCCCCCCCCCCGGGCGTGAGTTTGGGCTCATGCCCTTTCTCACCTATCGGGATATGATGTCAGGAGAGACATGGTATGATGACATGGCTCGCTGTATCGGTCGAACGTCCAGTCTCACCTGCAGAGAGAGAGAGAGAGAGAGGGGGGAGGGAACCGAACACTACATTAATATCACTGGCAGCCCAAAATGGCGTTGTTGGGGGTATCAGCGGGATTCGAACTCAGAAACGTCTGACTGAGCCAACATGTAGTAGTGGTAGTAGTAGTAGTAGTAGTAGTAGTAGTAGTAGTAGTAGTGGTAGTAGTAGTGGTGGTAGTAGTAGTGCACAGGCGGCGGAAGCAGGGGGGGCGGGGGGGCCATGCCCCCCTCCAGAAAAATATTGGGGGGGGGGGGGCAGCCTTATATACTGCCCCCCCTAATATTGAGCACCTCCAAAAAAATCAGAGAGAGAGAGAGAGAGAGAGAGAGAGAGAGAGAGAGATGTTTGATGGTGCATCACCTTGTCGCCATACTTGTCATACTTCCTGTCAAACTCGCTCAGGAAAGATGTCAACACATTTCTCGGGAACCTCTCTGCAGCTAACCCACTTTGGTCACACATTACTGACCAGTACCTGACCAACATTGCCAAGAATGGCATATATGCTGATGCTATTGTAGTGCAAGCTATGGCGAAAATGATTGGTAGGGACATACACATCGTAACAAGTCAGCAAGAGAGCTCCAGGATATGCTACCTGATGAATAAGATCTTGGCGGGAGACATTGAATCATCCCTTCCACCTGCCCTTATAGGGCAAATAGGCGAGGAACATTTTGTGAGCCTAACACTTCATCAAACCAGGACAGTGAAAATGATGAAGGAAAGGAAGAAAATGTTTTCTCATCTCCTACAGAAGGTGCATCAATCATACAGTCTCCTCGTGACGACGCCAACCGACCTGCGCAGTCTCCTCGTGATGACATTGACCGACATGCTACTGTAAGAAAACCAAAATGTCAGTCTATTGTGCGCTGCAAGGACGTAGTCAACCCCTTTCAGCCACAGAGCGACACAGTCCTCTCCAAACTGACCAGGGTAAGTTCAGGAAGGCCCCGCTATTTCCAAAGATCTTGGTTCCAGCGATACCCTTGGCTTCACCTATGCACAACAGACAACAAGGTATGTTGTTTCTTCTGCATGAGGGCTAATCACCAAGGCTGCAAACCTGATGCAGCGTTTGTATGGAGCGGTTTTGACAACTGGAAGAAAGCACTGGAAAAGTTCTCAAGCCACGAAAAATCATCTTCACATGGAGCAGCCATGTATAATGTAAACTGTAGGCAGTCTACAACGTCTGTGTATGCTCCAGTGACGTGGCAGCATGAAACAGAACAAAAGAAACACTGCAAAGCCTGATGAACGAACTAAAGAGCCTTCAGTTTCTCCTGCGTCAGGGTCTGCCTCTCCGTGGACATGACGAGCAGGAAGGCAGCCTTCAACAGCTGCTGAAGTTCTGCTTTGGAGAGGGCTGCAAGGAAAAAACAAACACAGGTTCAAAATATCTGTCACATGATATTGTCAACGAGATCCTCGGGATTATGGCACACAAAGTCTTGCGATCTGTTGTACTTGAAATCAGAGAAGCGAATTGGTTTTCGATACTAGCTGACGAAACCCGTGATGTTGCAAACAGGGAGCAGGTTGTAATTTGCATAAGATGGGTAACTGAGCAGTTTGAAGTCATAGAGGAACCTGTGGGACTGGTGCATGTTGACAATACCTGTGCTGAGACAATTTTTAATGCGCTAAAGGATTGCTTGATCAGGCTGGACTTGCCAGTGCAGAAGTGTAGGGGTCAGGCCTTACGACGGGGACAGTAATTTTCAGGGTCACGTTTCAGGAGTTGCAAAACGGTTCAAAGATGAGGTCCCGTCAGCAGTGTCCGTATACTGTTTGGCACACTCAGTCAATCTTGTGTTACAAGAGGCTTCCAGAAAGGTCAAAGTAATAAGAGATGCCCTTGACTTTGCCACAGAGGTCATTCAGTTGATCAAATTATCACCAAAACGACAGATCCTTTTTGAAACAATCTAACATGAAACATCAACTTCGTGCAGCCCGTCCATTAAACCACTGTGTCCAACAAGGTGGACTGTTCGAACAAGAGCTTTTGACTCTCTCATTGAGAACTCTCAGGCTTTGCAAGAAACACTTGAACTAGTCTCACAAGGACATGATGAGTATGCCATGAGGGCATCCGGCCTTCTAGCACTTATGCAGCAGTTCTCCACCTGTCTTGGGCTCTCACTTTCACGGGATGTCTTTGCTGTGACTGAAGAGCTGGCGACTGGTGTTCAAAGGAAACAAACGTCCTGTGTGGATGCAACAAACGCTGCAAACTTCTGTCTGAGAACGCTTGAAAGTATGCGCCAGGATAAAAGTTTCCAGACGTTTTTTGCCGACGTCTCAACCACGGCTGCAAACGTGTGTGATGAGTCCCGCATTCCGAGACAGAGACAGCCTCCACGAAGACTTGATGAGGGCTCCCAGGGTCACAGCTACTCTGACCCTTCTGCCTATTACAGACAGCAGTAGTATGAGGCCATAGACAACGTCAAAGAGCATATAAAGCGCAGGTTTGACCAACAAAGTCTTAAGTTGCCAAGGAAGACTGAAATTCTCTTGGGTGACGGAGCTGCAGGAAAGAATCCAGATATTCCTCAAGAGATCAAAGACACATATGCTGCGGACATTGACACGGACAGACTCAAAACACAGTTGGTCACCCCTCCACATGCTCTGGGGACAACAAGAAGTCCATCTTTGATGCACTGCTAGAAGAACTGACAGCTTCTGACACTGTTAAAAGAATGTTGAGTGAGGTAGACAAACTTATCAGGCTGTACTTGACCATTCCAGTTACAACTGCAACAGCTGAACGCTGTATTTCTGTCTTGAAGCGGGTCAGAATATACCTCCGAAGCACTATGACTCAGAAGCGCCTAAACAACTGTCTCATTATGCATGTGTTCAAAGACAAGGTTGATCAG
>CM065724.1:8944072-8959072 GCA_033310375.1 Conus canariensis | reverse complement strand
GTTTAATTGTGGTCCGGCCGACTTCTTTGGTTTTAACGTCCTCAGATCTGATTTAATTATCATATTATAATTCTTCAAGCTGGAGGGCTTATTTCACGTGTTTTATCTTTGTTTTGTTCGAGAATCTGTCTGTGTGCTCCCTCCCTCCTTCCCCACCCCTTATGCTTGTTTGTTGTTTTACTGGATTGACTGAGATATTTTTCTTGTTTGCATAATTGTCTGCAAATTTACCACCTGCTTCCTTCCCTTGTATCATGTCCCCATTCCGTTCCAGGGTGACTCTCGCTCTGCTGTTGGCTTCGTTGTTGAGCTGTTTGGCGAGTCTCCACAGCAATCTTTCTGAAGGTTCAGGTGGAGCTTCTCTCCGTCTAGCTCCTCCTGCTTGATCAAAAGCTGCACCTGAGGAGTTTGGTTTTAACTTGTCGGAGCTTGATGTTGTTTTCAGCAAGCTGGAAGTCTTCTGCTGTTTCCCAGGTATCAGACACTTCGTCTCGTAGATTCTGAAGTTCTCTCTATTCCAGCAAGACGTGTAGTTCCACCTGGTGCCTCTCGATCTGGTTTCACTGGAAGCCTTCAGTGCACACATGTTGAAGTTCTTCATGCCCATTGTGATGTCTTGGCCTTGGAATCGAATGACTTTGGCGAGGATGCTGGTTCAATGGTTGAAGGTGGACCATTTGCCTTCTTGTAGTTTACCGACAGAAGCTTGCTTCTGTGCAAGCTAAAAGATTCATGCCCAGGAAAGCAGACCGATGGCCACTCCCACCCATTTGTCCTCCGAGCTCTTGTTTGACATTCTTGTGGGAGTCCTCAGCGCTGGAGGCCAGGTCTGGAGCAGATGTAGTGTTCCATCTTCTGGCCTAAAGCATGGAACAGTCACACAGACCTTTTTTGTTGTTGTTGCTGCTGTCCCAACCTCTGCGCCACCTCAGAGGCAGTGCACCTATGCCGCTCATTCCGACACCCTGTCCACAGCCACAGCCCGGTCGGCCCCGCCGCAGCCCCGGCACCGGCAATCCGCAGGGAGCAGTCAATGTCAAGTGGTCAAGAGGCACCCCACCGGAGGAGACACTGCACTGCTGCCGAGTCACTTCGGTGGTGTTCAGTGGCGCCTGTTCTGATCTAACATACGCAGGACACCACCTACTAAGCCTCCTACTGACGACAACAATTGCTTAGTCGCGGAGCCGGCGTGAGTGAGCTCTCCCTCCGGAGGGCGCCACCACGTCCGTCCAACGACAGCCCATATGGACTCGCCGATACCGGTGGCCCAGATGGAACCAAACCAAGACCACAGACCTGGAGAGGACATCGAAACTGAGGTCACCATGAGAGCAGGGCATGAAGGGCCACAGAATTTGAGACTTTTTTTGTATGCTGATCGATGAGAATGAGGATGATTAAGATGATGCTACGGATTTCCATTTCGGTCTGAGACTGCATGACAGGGCTGTACTCTACGCTTCCTTTCATGATATATCCCGGCGTCAACCAGGCCCGAGAGATACAGGCACCTGCAGTGTTGGTCAGGAAATTTGAGCAACCCTCTCAAAAACGCATCCATTAAGTGGATGAAACTCGACTGTGTGGTCCCAGTCTTCCCAACTGAGTCCGCAGCAAACTCAGCTCTGGGTAGGAGCCGGTCGGGGCAGAAAAAGTCTCCCAGACCTTTGATCAGGATCAGATGATTGTCCTCCTGCCAGCTGTCCACTTCTGTAATCCAAATGGATTGTGAGTGGCTGTTGAAATCGCTCACGATGGGCACAGTAGAGCACGCCCTACTGAAGGCGTTGAAGAGAGGAAGGCTTGGTTTGGGGACAGCAGAAGTTGATCAGTTGAAGATCTACTATACTATGTCAGCCTTCATCAGCGTGTGATCCAAGTCAACGTGTGTCGACAAGGCAGGCGTGGATGTTATTCCTGACGAGGGTCAGTATTTCTTGATAATAATAATGAATACTTATATAGCGCCTATTCTCAGCTAGAGACCAAGCTCTAAGCGTTTTACAATCCACACTCGTTTACACAACGGGCTGCCTACCTGGGTAGTGCCGACTGAAGAGCTGCCAGCTGGCGCTTCATTCAGTCGTTTCCCGTGTCATCCAGTCAATATCGTTCAATATCGTTCCCTCATTTCCTTACTTCCTTCACTCTTTCCATTTCTCCCGCAGGGTGCATGCTATGTGTGGCGTGTCATCCATATCAATGGCCAAACTGGCCTTTCTTCCGGAAGTTGGTGATGGGATTTTACGTGTGTGCAAGATGTTTGCGTGCGTTCCACACGGAACCTCGGTTAAAAGTCTCATTCGAAGGACTGTGTGGGAAATGGAATCAGAACCAATGTTAACTCCGAGGGAAAAATCCCCCTGTACCGAAATGGCCCGGCGGAGATTCGAACCCGCAACCTCAGGATCACCAAGATCACGAGTCCGGCGCTCTACCAACTGAGCTATTCCGGCCCCCTTCTTCTTTGCTACGGTCTGCTCTGTCAGACCTGAAAAGTTGGTAGGTAGCCTCTGCCTTTCGTGGACTTGCCGCTTTCCATAGGAGTCTTCTGCGCAGGTTATGCTCCAGCTCAGCTTGAAGAGAAGTGAAGAATGTTTGCAAACACATTTTACGATGAGTCAACAACAGGAGAGGTGATGTCTGTGTTACTCACATGCCAGAAATAATGACCGTGTGAGGTTGGAGTCCAAAGGGTGTTTGGGACAAATGCGGAAGGGGAGAGGAACGTAGGATCAGTTACACACACAGATACGCGCGCGCGCGCGCCACGCGCACACACACACACACACACACACACACACACACACACACACACACACACACACACAAGCGCGTGCACATATACACAAACACCATGCACAAAGAACACACACACACACACACACACACGCGCGCGCGCGCGCAGCACACCAGGCACAATACACACCACACACAAACACACACACACACACACACACACACACAGATAGAGAGAGAGAGAGAGAGAGAGAGAGAGAGAGAGAGAAGGGTCGAAGCCCTTTTCCTCTTCTTTCTAGTTCTCCTGTAGCCTGTGCATTGACTCACTGACTATATTATAGTACAGTATTGTTTGAATCTGCTAGCCCTGCTTCTTCACTTCTTTGCTTTATCTCATGTGTATATTTGAAGTATCTATTTTTGTGTAACGCATTTAAAACAAAGAAACAAACAAACAAAGAACAATGGTACACATTCAACAGTATACATCCAATCGGTGAACGGCTCACGATCTAACAAAGCCTCGTCCGAGAAATCTCTTTCCTCGGCTGAATGCGACAGAGGCAACTGTATGGAAACTGATTGACTCAAAAAGGGATAATAATAATTATTATTATTACTTTCAACCATCATTAAAAAAAACCCACATAGATAATTACTATTTCACTTTTAAGCAGAAAATGATTCTGTAGAAATGGTAATTATGACGTGCAGAATTGTAATTTTCAAGAGGAACACTTTAACTTGGGTGAAATAAGCTTTTTACTGGTTTTGACGCTGTTAAAACACCAGAAGCGAAACACACACACAACAGCAACAACAACAACAACAACAACAACAACAACAACAACTTATGACCCCAGTAAGTGGTTACAGATACAGATAAAACATCTGATCATGGCAGGTTTTCAACGGCTTCTAAGATTCTGTGACGTTCCAAACAGCCTTTTAAAGACTTTCAACCTACATAATGATAGCGGCAAACATACACCTAAGTTACACAGACCTGTTTTCATTTGTGATAATTACTTATTTTCACGAGTCATGTTTATTGTTTTCATTGTAATCAGGTTTACTTAACCGCCATATTAAGCTGAAAAGCATAAATACGATTAATTATTATGAAGCAAACATGTTGAATGATTACTGGGTTAATGTGTAATAAATAACTTTGAACGGGATAGGGTTCAGCTGATTCTAGGAAGAACTTCAGAGGATATATTACTGTCAGCTGACTACTTTAAATTAGAGGTGAAAAAAAAAAACAGACTGCAGGATCAGTATACACAACATTGGTCTGTCAGAAGTAAATCGGAGTGAATTTGTTTTTAGCGACAGAATGTTTAATTAAGGAACATTTCCCGTTTTGAACAACATCTGTCCATTTTGTCTTTGTCTTAATTATCCAGTGCTTCGTTACAGAAGAAGAAAGCAAACAAACAAACAAAACAAAAAGAAAGCACACACACACACACACCAACACACACACACACACACACACACACACACACACACACACACACCACACAACTTAGAACTTTACATCAAACTTGTCAGTCCAGAGTGGTCGATCTGCAAGTACTGACAGACGAAACAGAAATTGCAGTAAATGTGAGTGCAATGTCTTAGACGTTGAATTCCATTACTTGTTTCTCAGTTTAAGAAAAGTCGTAAACAGTTACTGAAACCATATTTCAAACAGCATTCTAACTCCCTAACATTTTCTCAAGTGTTTTAAGCAATCAAAAATAAAAATAAATAAAAATAAATAAATAAATAAATAAAAGACAAAGAAAGTGGCGAAGGTCAGATCGTAACGCTTGATGTGTATCTTATAAGGCAACCGTTAGTAAATGTAGATTTTGTGCGTTGTGTTCAGTGTCATCACCATTAAGCTTTTGTAACTTTTTTTTTTTTTTTGGTGTGATAAGATGATGTCACTACTGCCAAGGTAATTGCACATGTTTGGAGATATTATGCCAGTTTGCATGTTTAGAGATATTATGCCAGTTTGCATGTTTAGAGATAGTATGCCAGTTTGCATGCATGTTCTGAGACATTATGCCAGTTTGCATGTTTAGAGATAGTGTGCCAGTGTGTGTATGTTTAGAGATAGAATGCCAGTGTGTATGTTTAGAGATAGTATGCCAGTGTGTATGTTTAGAGATAGTATGCCAGGTGTATGTTTAGAGATAGTTGCCACAGTGTGTGTGTGGTGTTAGTGTGTGTGGTGTTGTGTGTGTTGTTGTGGTAGTGCGTGTGTGTGTTGTAAAGTCCTGGTTACTGTTCTTATTTTTTTTTAAAGGGCAGTTTGTATGTTACGAATCTATACACCATGTATTCAAATGGATTCAGGATTTGAGTTGTGTAACAAGAATGCGCTTATAGTATTATACATTATTATTATTATATTTGTTAGAGATAGAATGCCAGTGTATGTTTAGAGATAGAATGCCAGTGTGTATGTTTAGAGATAGTATGCCATGTGTATGCTTAGAGGTATTCCAGTGTGTATGTTAGAGGTAGTACGCCAGTTTGCATGTTTAAGACATTATGCCAGTTTGCATGTTTAGAGATAGTGTGCCAGTGTGTGTATGTTTAGAGATAGTATGCCAGTGTGTATGTTTAGAGATAGTATGCCAGTGTGTATGTTTAGAGATAGTATGCCGGCGTGTATGTTTAGAGATAGTGTGCCAGCTTGCATGTTTAGAGATAGCATGCCAGTGTGTATGTTTAGAGATAGTATGCCAGTGTGTATGTTTAGAGATAGTATGCCAGTGTGTGTGTGTGTGTGTGTGTGTGTGTGTGTGTGTGTGTGTGTGTGTGTGTGTGTGTGTGTGCGTGTGTGTGTGTGTAAGAGTCCTTGGTTACTGTTCTTGATTTTTTTTTTAAAGGTGCAGTTGTGTATTGTTTACGAATTACCTTATACATCCATGTACTTCAAATGGATTCAGGATTTGGAGGGAAAGGGGAAGGGTTCCGTGATATAAACACTGCTCTCCCCCTTTCGCGCCCCCCCCCCTCCCCCCCCCCCCCCCCCCCCCCCCCCCGATCCGGCTGGCAGGAAAATATGGTATTTTTTGCCAGTTTTTTTTTTTTCTCTTTCTCTCACCGGGTAAGAATCCTTCAAATCCCCATAAGACCCCCCCCCCCCCACACACACACACACACACACACGCCTCCTCCTGCTTATGTAATCTATTCGGAGGGAAGGACAGGTCAGTGGTTTCTGGAATCCCCGTCTCCATCCCCCTCCCCCCTCCGCGCCCCCCCCCCCCCTCCCCATCCGGCTGGCGAATATATAATTTTTGGCCTCCCCTCTTCCCTCTTTCTCTATACTTCCCTGTGGAAAACCCCCTCTTCTCATGTTGGCTAACCGATCATACCTTTGAATTTGCAGGATTTTAATCTTTGACTTGTCTTGTTATGAAAACAGGAATTACAATTTAAAAAAAAATAAAAGAACATATGTTCAACGATACAGGCACCTGCTCTGTGGAATAGTCTCCCTTATTCTCTGCGTACATGGACTCTTTAGAGACTTTTATTTAAACTCCTTAAAGACACATCTTTTCCCTCCGACTGATTAACGATATCCACTTATCACTGTGCGCGTGTTTGCTGGTGTTGACGTGCTCGTGTGTCTGTCTGCGTGTGTGAGTTTATCGGATGTGTGTGTGTGTGTGTGTGTGTGTGTGTGTGTGTGTGTGTGTGTGTGTGTGTGTGTGTGTGTGTGTGGTGTGCGAGCGCGAGCATGTGTGCGTGGTGTGTGTGTGTGGTGTGTGTGTGTGTGTGTGTGTGTGTGTGTGTGTGTGTGTGTGTGTGTGTGTGTGTGTGTGTGTGTGCTTTGAATTAGAATTAGTATTTTATCATGGTTTTTTTTCTGTAATATGCGCTTTGGGCTTTTGCGAGGTAAAGCGCTCTATAAATATCCTTTTACATTACATTACATATGTTACTATGTTCACGTACAAGTTATGGACTTTTGAAGCAATAAAGATACCATACAAAGATGGGGGGTGACGGGTCTCCATCCAACCGGACAAACAAGCCGGAGCACGGCACGGCTGGAGCTTGCTGCCAGAGGGCCAAGGGTTTGCTCCTGCAGAATCTTTTGTCTGTCTCACATCCGCGCCCACTACAGAGAGACGATTGGGCTTCTTGGCTGCTGGCGACGGCGTTCTATGTGTATGGGATGGATGGATGGAGGGTGAGGGTGAGGGTGGGGGTAAACGGTGAAGGTGGAGGTGGGTAAAGGTTGTCGAGGGGACTAGGAGGCGGTGGTGGTGGTGGTGGTGGTGATGGTGGTGGTGGTGGTGGTGGTGGTGGTGTTGTGTGTGTGTGTGTGTGTGTGTGTGTGTGTGTGTGTGTGTGTGTGTGTGAGAGAGAGAGAGAGAGAGAGAGAGAGAGAGAGACATTGAGAGATTGAGAGTGCTGTGTGTGTGCGCGTGTATTGGGGGGTGGGGAGAGAGACTGAGGGGGGCAGAGAGAGAGAGAGAGGGAGGAAGGGAGAGAATGTGTGTGTTGGGTGTGTGTGTGTGTGTTAGGTGTGGGAGGGTAAGAGAGAGAGAGAGAGAGAGAGAGAGAGAGAGAGAGAACATTGAGAGATTGAGGGTGTGTGTGAGTGTATGTGGGGGGAGATTGAGGGGGGGGGGGCAGAGAGAGAGAGGGAGGGAGAGAATGTGTGTGCGTGTGTGAGGAGAAGAGAGAAAAGAGAGAGAGAGAGAGAGAGAGACAGACGAGGAGAGAGGAAGAGGAGGAGAGACAGACAGACAGAAGAAGAGAAAGAGGAGAGGTTTTGTGTCCATGAGCGCGTGCGCGTGCGCGTGTGTTTACATGTGTGTAATGGAGTGGATGGGAGCGAGACTAGGAGTATGAAGAAATATTATGAATGTCTGTAAGTGGTGAGAGGGGGGAGGGGTTGTGTGGTGCGCTGTGATGTGTGTGTGTGTGTGTGTGTGTGGGGCTGCGGCGTGGTGTGTGTGGTGTGTGTGTGTGTGTGTAAGTTGTGTGTGTGTGTGTGTGTGTGTGTGTGTGTGTGTGTGTGTGTGTGTGTGTGTGTGTGTGAAGGCGCCCGCGCGCGTGCATGCGCGTGCATGCACTATGCGCGTTTTTGTAACTCTGTCTGTCTGTCTGTCTGTCTTCTTCTGTCGTCTTCTTCTGTCTTCGTCTCTCTCTCTCTCTCTCTCTCTCTCTCTCTCTCTCTCTCTCTGTGGCGATGTGTGTAAAAAGGGGGGTGGGTGAGTGGAAGAGGAAAAGGACGGCGGATGAGGAGGAGGGAAAAGGGGAGAGTAGAAGTCAAGGGGGAAGGGGGTGTGGCGTGAAGAATCAGGGGGAGGGGTGGGGGGGGGGAGGAGAGAGGGGTATTCAAATGCAGGAGATGGGTTTTGAAAAGAGTGACATGTTGCTGAGAGGTGGTGTGTGTGTGTGTGTGTGTGTGTGTGTGTGTGTGTGTGTGTGTGTGTGTGTGTGTGTGTGTGTGTGTGTGTGTGTGGTGTGGTGAGAGAGAGAGAGAGAGAGAGAGAGAGAGAGAGAGAGAGAGAGAGAGACTGTGTATGTGCAAGCACGCACGGGTGCATGTGTGTGTGTGATATAAAAATATTGTCCTAACCAAATCTATTTCCTTTCAGAAGGGAGCTCAAAATCAAAGAATGTATTGCAAATCAGTATTAATAAATGATTATTGATAATAACTTGTCAAAGGTAATTAGTCCGCATCTGGTGATGAATAAAACCTGTCTTCAACCAAGTCCTGCCAGTAGCCGTAGAGTTTGTCCTCATAGAGTTGTACCTGACCAGTCCGCTGGTCATTCTGGATGAAGAGCGCTATGATGGGACTCCTGAAGTTCCCTTCTCTCTTTGTATGTGATCAGCATATACAGGGAGGCTTGGGAGTATGGACAGTAGAGCTGACACTCTGAACATACACATTCTGCTCTCGCATAGGTACACACACACACACACACACACACACACACACACACACACACACACACACACACACACACACACACACCCCTGTCGCTCACATCGGGTCCTTACAAAGGTGACGGGATATCAATAATATTTTTGTTTAAGTGAAATTTCCTGCAAAACTTGACTCCGAGCCTCCACCCGTCACTAAACGATACACTATCAGTATTGTGCAAAATGTAAACAGCGCACAGATCATCCAGTGATTACATCCCCTTTAGTTCATTTGTTCTTCGATATCTGGGAACGACAGCATTCCAGTCTTTCATCTTGTTATGCACTCATCAACTGGCGGGCTGTTGAACTGTTGAGTCCTGTCGTCAGTCTATTTCATCAGTCATGCTGACCTTCCAAAAGACACCACCTTGCTTCCTCAGCCCTCCCGATCTGGTCGAATCCCAGTGTGGAGATCCTGACAATGTAGTTGTCTCCCTGGAATCTGTCCCTTGGACTCATCTGCTGCAGTTCGCCCTCTCCACTGAAAGGACTCCTGTCGGCCTTTCCTGCATGGCTACCTTATCTCTTCTTCTTTCTTTCTTCTCTTCTTCTTCTTCTTCTTCTTCTTCTTCTTTCTTCTTCTTCGTTCATCAGACAGGAACCCCAGAGGCATGACGAAGGCTGCTGTACGGCGGAGCCCTCAGTGATCCATAAAACTTTTCCCTCATCGGCGTGTTGGCAGTCCTGCAGGAATGTCTTCCTTCACCGCAGACAGCTCGCAGACTGTGAGTTCCCTGTGGAGGCCCCGACAGATCAGTCACGCCTTGCTGTCTTCCCTCTCTGGTTTGTCGTCAGTTCACAAGATCACAGCAGACCTCTTGAAGACATCAAGTCTTTAGTCTTGATTCTACTTGCTGTACTCTTCTGAGCCCTCAGTTAGACGGGGTGATTTCACCCTCCGCGAGTGAGTCATAAACTGACTGGTATTCAGAGTGTCTTATGACCGTGTATCAAACAATGACCAACCGAATGCTGTTGGTTCAGCCAATGGAATCACTGGTCACATACACACGCGCAAATCACAGAGCTTCCCCCAAATAGTTTTCTTTAAAGAATTCACCGGTCAATTTTGGATTCATCCTTGGTCAGCCAATGAACCTACTGGCTACACATACAACCCATATCACCACGACTACCCCGATCATTACGATTCAGCCAATGAAATAATTGATCATGCAATCAACACGTATTACAATGAGTTTCGCTTAGAGCTGCGAAAACCTAACCAATGAGTTTCCGAGTTATTTTGTTTTGGCCAGTGGAATCATTGATTTACCTTTACACATGCACAACAAAGAGTAGAATACCGTGTGGTTAATGCTTTAACACCTCATTCTAACTCACGGACGATTCCCCTATACTGTCTACTGTGCAGATAGCTGAGGCCTCTTCACATACCAAGACCTAAATGCCTCAAGTAGTCATTTCGACCCACGGTCCACAAGGTGCAACCCATCCAATGGATTGAAGCTCCGAGGCTCAGTAAGCGTGAACGGTCCTGCAGATCCGCTTGCAGGCTGACCGTCACTGGACTGAGACACTGATGCCAAGCAACAGTCCTGCAGACCCGCTTGCAGGCTGACCGTCACTGGACTGAGACACTGACGTCCAGTCTCAGTGGTCCTGCTTGGCTGCCACATCTCTCTTGTCCACACTGTATGCTCCACTGAAGGATCCTACGAACAGTTGTTAATGGAGGTGATACACATTCATCTATAAATGCAAATGTGATATCTATTTGCAAATACACCCCTAGACATGTAGATGACTCCTCAATTTACCCGCATACTTTAACATCTAACTCGAGTTGCACACGCGTGTAATACTTGAGTTCAGAACACTTGAAGAACTCAAGAAAACTAACCGCCAACATTAGCAAATCTACCTTCAGATAGCCTAAGAGACTGGAGAACATTCGGTCGATTCTTCTTCTTCTTCTGCGTTCGATTGAAGCTGGATGCGTCAGACTTGTAACCCGGCCGCCATGATGAAGCCCGCGGTCTTCTCCAGGTCAGAACGGGCTCCCCAAAGCTGCGCCTGTAACTCCGCTCCCCCCGGCCAGGTTTTGTGTCGTAGAGCTGCGTGAGTAGGAGGCTGGGTAGTCTGGTCAGTCGCTCTACTCTGCCTTCCCCCGACCGTCAGGTTAACAGAGGCACCGGTCGCTTGGGTAGGCCCCTTTGAGGCTAAGGGCCCGGCTCCGTCCCTCCCCGGTTGTCGCTGATAGGGACGACGCCATGACAACAAGGTAGTCTGACGCATGACCATAATCGTTGATGCGTGTGTGTCCTAATTTATCCCCAGGACCTGCGCCGTAGCTGACACACTCCGTCTTCGGCAGGCTGGATGCTTTTGCCATTTAACCCATGGCTGGGTAAGGCTTGGAGCAGTGTCAGGGCGTATCCACACGCCGGTGGGCCTTCACTCAGTTCCTTCCATTTTGGTGGGGCCTTACTCCTCCACTGGCTGGTCTAGCCTGCGGCTTTCCTTGATTGGAGAGCCGGGATCTATTTTAAATATAGCGCCCAGTATTCCGCTCCGTTCGCTTTAGTGAAACAAACCTGCCCCATGTCCCCCTGAGAAACACCCACATTAACGTCGAGAAGGTGCGACTACGGTGTTCCCAACCTTCTTAATGGAAGAAAGGGATCTTCGCAGTATTTCGGTCGATTCATCACAAGGGCAATTTTAAAGATGGTCAGCTGCTTGGTCAACTTGACCGCAGGGGTAGATGACTGGGGGCGCCAGCCTGAACGTCTTGTTGATGTGAACGTTCAGTCAGTTGTGGGGGCATCTCCAGCTTCACTGGCTGCTCCGTGGGCAGGTGGCAGTTGTCGGTCTTTTCTCTCTGCGGCTTCAGGAGTGATGATCTTCTTCGGCACCGGCTCAGGAGTGATGGTCTTCTTGGGCACCTCCTTCAGGAGTGATGGTCTTCTTGGGCACCTGCTTCAGGAGTGATGGTCTTCTTGGGCACCTGCTTCAGGAGTGATGGTCTTCTTGGGCACGTCCTTCAGGAGTGATGGTCTTCTTCGGCACCTGCTTCAGGAGTGATGGTCTTCTTGGGCACCGGCTTTTGCCCGCTCACATGCTCTTTCATGTCCTCGGAGCGTAGAGTTAGTGAATACAAATTCATCCGCCCCTCCCCTCCTCCAAGGTACCATAGATGTAAACCAATTTGTTGTTGTTATTTTAAAAGAACACCATAGGTTCACATGTCAAATGATCTCTCCATCACAATTTCAATGTGTACGCTGCATACCAGCTTTGTCTCTAGCATTTTTTAGATGTTGATTTATTATTTTTTGGTTTCCTTTCACATACATGTTCGTTAGATCATGTGGGTATTGAAGTAAAATGTATATCTACAAAAGTGAAATATGATTTGCGAAATTCTGATGTATTCACTGGTCATTGTATCGTCTGATGTGGAACCCCAGTTCCAATAACTTACATCCATTACATACGAGTGAATACTGATAAGTACACAAGAAGATACGCTAATAAACAAATCAACACCTCAAATGCTTGGAATTGAATCATCAAAAGTAACACAAGAGACAAATAATAAGCCATCTAACACACACACACACACACACACACACACACACACACACACACACACACACACACACACACACACACACACACACACAATTGAAACAACAGTAACAAAAAAAAGAAAGAAAATGGGTGAAAATGACATTAAGAAAATAAGAAAGAGAGAAAAAGCAAAGGAAAAAGAAAGAAACGAAGAAGGAAAGGAAGGAAGGAAGGAAGGGATGGAGACTGAAAGGGAAAGAAAGGATAAGAAAGAGTGCAAGAGAAGAAGGAAGAATGAATGAAAGGGAGAAAAAAAGTAAAACAAGAGAGAAAGTTAGAAAAAGAAAAAAAAAAGGGGGGGGGGGGGAGGGGGAGAAAGGAATAAAAGGAATAAGAGAACAAAAACAAAAAGAAAAGAAGAAAGAAAGAAAGAAAGAAAGAAGGACGGAGACAGGGAAGAGGAAAAGAATGGAAGACAGAAAAAGAAAGAAAAGGGAAAGAAGGGAATAAAACGGAAGAAGGAATTTAAAACAAAAAAAGAAAAAAAAAAAAAAAAAAATAGAGAAAGACAAACTAAGAAAGAAAGAAAGAAAGAAGACAGAAAGACAGACAAAAAGGAAAAGAAAGAAAGGAAGGAAGGAAGGAAAGAAAGAAAACGACAAACTAAGAAAGAAAGAAGGAAGGAAGGAAAGAAAGAAAACGACAAACTAAGAAAGAAAGGAAGGAAGGAAGGAAAGAAAGAAAACGACAAACTAAGAAAGAAAGGAAGGAAGGAAGAAAGAAAGAAAAAAGGACGAACGAAGAAAGAAAAAGAGAAAGAAAGAAAGAAAAGAAAAGAAAGAAAGAAAATGGCCAGAAAAAACGAGCCGCTCCCCGCCCCCCCCCCCCCCCCCCCCCCCCCCCCCCCCCCCTCCCCCTCAGCTAAAAAGTCGCTGACGTCAAGCACTCTCGGCGGGCATCCCGGAAGGACGGGCAACGGGGCCAATAAACCTCCTATTAGCCATCCGGGCACCCTTCACTGGTGCCCAATGGGCCGAAGAAGATCATTAAATCGCTACTTCGTCGCCCGCGCTGGTTCTTCCCTCATTATCGGCCATCTTGGAGCCGTTGCCTTCTTCCGCTCGGCTGCTCAGAGGGCACAAGTGATTGGTTTGTCTCCCTTTGCTCTCAGAATTGACGGTGCTCTGGGTTGATAATGCCTGCCCAGGAAATCGTGTCCGTTGTCGCGAAATAGTGTCTCGATCCCGTGCAATGATGTTATCGCGATGGCTTCGTTGAATTGAAGAAAGAAAGGGACAGTGTTTATGGTTCTTTGAGGCGAATCAGTGCCTTCCCCAAATAAGGTGGGGGGGGGGGGGGGGGTATCTGTACCCTCATAAACCCTAAACAGAATCTTTAACCATATATACCAAGGAGTTTGCAAAATAGTGTTCATGCCAAATAAGCTTAAAATAATGGTTGTTTCCTGTTCTTCGTGTGACATACTTTTTGCGCAAAATGGGTTTCCAAACTATTTTGCACGCAGTCTAATTTCATGATGTGCTCTAAAACGGCAAAATAGGTTTCTTATAATTGGCAGTCATGAGTCAATGACCAGCACTGATATCAGACACGTGACTATGCCTCGCTTGAAACGTTAAAATAAAGATAGACGAAAGTGGACAACTTGTTGAACGTTTTGTTTGAAGCCGTTTGATGTGCAGGACACTAGAGAGAAAGACGAAAGTACAAGACATCCTAAACAGGCGACGGAATCTGACTGACAATCTTGCACACCAGCCAGGAACCGGCGGTACAATGCGAATGTTTAAACCACTGGCATTTTACCGTGGGAGTTTTCTTGTGTAACATGCCTTAAACGAAATAACATCCAAATATCCACGGCTATTATTATTTGGTTGGCGACGCTAGGTTTTCGCCCACATGTTTTGTCTTCAGCATGTTTATGCGAAATACGCGGAAGTGATAGCTGGGCAATTTCTGGTGAAAAGATGGAATGTAACCCAAGAACAAAGCCATTGAATGTTGCCGCAAGTTTGGATTCGACAGTACATTTACGATCCATTCCACAATATTTAGGGGAGAAAAAACAGCACTAACAAAACACTAGTCGAGCGATTTTAACAAAACTTTGTAGGAAGACAGGGCGTGCCCCGAGAACGAATCCATCAAATTATGGTACGGTTGGGCCATAGGGTAGATCCGGATTCGTTCGACCTTCTGGAAGGCCTGTGCTGTCCCGTGTGCCCATCTTAATTAGTCTAAGCCCCCGTGGCCCCGTGGCCGTGGCATAGCTCAACACTCTCAGCAATGGGTGTTTCAGAAGGAAACCTTGTCGTGTGACATAGCTTAGCTCTAGGTGTTTCAGCAGAAAACATCGTCGTGTGACATACCTCAACTCCCTGGAATGGGTGTTTTAGAAGGAAACATTGTCGTGTGGCGTAGCTTAGCTCTAGGTGTTTCAGCAGAAAACGTCGTCGTGTGACATAGCTCACTCCCTGGAATGGGTGTTTTAGAAGGAAACATTGTCGTGTGGCGTAGCTCTTCTCTTTGAAATGAGTTCAGAAGGAAATTTTGTCATGTGAATCAGTTCAGCATCTCCTCAGAACAGCTGGATGTTCATCCTTTTTGGATGAGATGATAAACCAAATTCCTGTGCGTGGTATGCACTTAGCTAACAGGGAAAAACAAAACAAAACAAAACGAACGTGCAAACAAAAACGAAACACAGCAACGTGGAAGGTGATATAT